>JAODLD010000001.1:18067103-18084023 GCA_026781065.1 Mormyrops boulengeri
CCCCCCCGCGCCCCCCCCCCCCCCCCCCCCCCCCCCCCCCCCCCCCCCCCCCCCCCCCCCCCCCCCCCCCCCCCCCACCCTTCCACAGACAATTACTCAGCTGAATGCCATTTCTAGATTTCAAGGTAAGTATTACGCGGAGATCGACCATTAGCCTACTTTTAGGTGCAGTTTTTGATGGCATATATGTGCAGTTAAGGCACATGCAACTAAACGGTTGGGTAGCCTATCTATAAAGTGAAGGGCAGCGCGGTGGTATATTTAACTAACTGGGCACAGGGTCGGGACCCGACACCGGTCTGGGTGACATATGAGAGCAGTCGCTTTGGGAGTGTTTACGCAAATGAAAAATAAAGCTGTTTTTGCATGACTCTTTAAAGGTAAGTGTAACTTAGAAAACGATGGGTTACGGAAGGTATTTCCATTTCATTCGAGAAGATGCATCCCTACTGGAAACGTGCCTTAACCATTAACGTGCCAATTTACTTAAATTCCTTCCAAATAAAGTTCCCATTTCCGATAAACAGTCGTCCACAAATCGGATGTGGATCCTGGGCAGGGCGCCAGAAACACTGGAATAATCGTTTCTTTTCAACACGAAGTTTGGCTGTCAAGATGCTGGTTATAGACCCCGATTCTTTTAGTTTCTGGCGGATCCAAAGATTACCCCCTAATATTCACACACTGAGAATCTCTATAACCATAAGTGTTTTGTAATGTCAGGTGAAGAGGTCTTCCTGTCGTCCCACTCAAAAATTCATGCGCAAATGCCCGTTTTATAGTTTTTCATTATGCTACCCACGCAAGGTTTGTATGATTCAATTATTCTTCTTTACGACGCATAGGAATACGGTAAGAACCTGAAAATAGTGCCAAGAGTTTCTTAAACGGGACAATATTACCATCTAGTGGTAAGACTGAAGATATTCACTGCCTTTGTTGCTGTTAAATATTATTAATTGTGAACAGGGTGGCTCAATGGTTAGCACTGTCGCATCGTACCTCCAGACTTGTGGATTTCTTATATCAGTAACAACAACAAATGGATATTAATTTCTAATTCCAAAATTATTATTTTGTCATTCCTCTCACAGATATTCCTGTTAACTTTTCTTCCCATCTTACAAGCAAACTGTGCATCAGAACCACTACAGTGTGCATAAACACAGCAGCCAAAAACGCATTTATACCTGTGCCTGTGTGAATAACTTTAATGGGCTGCTGTTATTATAAATACTGTGCACGTGTTCAGTACAGTAATAAATCCACATAATGAGAGCCTTGGATTTATTCAAGGCATTTGTTGATGTGTTTATGTGTCCCTTTAAGCTAATATGGGTTTTACTGCTATCATTAATCAGCCCTTAGTTATGGCACATTGGGTACTCTATAAAATGTTGCCTTTGATTAACCCCATCCAAAAGCCACTCGTTTGAAATAAAATGGAGCTTTATTTGCCATTTGTACAACTACACTGGAATGCGCTAGTTGTCACGTATCCCCAATTTTCTCTCCTTTTTAAGATATTCACATATACAGAGGTGAGAGCAAAGCCTGGTCTGCGCTCAGGGTCAGCCATTCATCCAGGGCCCCTAGAGCATTTTCCAGGAGGTTAAGGGCCTTGCTCCAGGGCCCAAAGGCCATGTGACTATTCTGCTGAGCATGGGATATGAACTGGCGGCCTTTCCATCATAGGCATAGAGGCCTAACTTGCTGAGCCACACACCATAAAGAACATGAAGTTTGGGGGATGACAATTCTTGGTTAGGTTTACACTTCATTGCACTGTTTTTTGCAATGTATGCACTTTTTGCACACTTGCACTTTATGTAGTCCTGTGTCGATGTAGTGTTATATGTAGCACCATGGTCCTGGAGGAACACCGTCTTGTTTCACTATGTACTGTATTACTGTATATGGTTGAAATGACAATAAAAAGCCACTTGAGTTGACCTACAGTAGCGCTATGCTCCTGAGAAACACACCGAGGTGTGGGTCACTCCTTTGACTGACACACGCTGAAACTGTACAGTTTGGGACCTGTAGGTGTCTCTGGGAGTTGCGGGATGCCTCAAAGATATGGTGACCAGCACTTTCAGCTCTGCTAGTTTTGAGAGACTACCCATGCACTGCCCTGGGGCCTGTGATTTTTCTGATGATTAAGGAAACTTTGGTGTTATGAGAGGAAAAAATGGATGATTGTGTGTTTTTCCCTCAATACCATCATCAGCATGCTTAAATTAGGTCCTCTTGCTGAATGGGCTAAATGTTACTTTGCTTTAACACGAAGCTGACAAGTGCTGACATCAACAGTACCGGCACGGAACACAGGCATCTCAAGCATTCGTCCATCCTTCCATCCATTTTCCAACTGCTTATCCAAATACAGGGTATTGGGGTCAAGCGTTCCAGCATAAATTTTAATTACCATCTGATTTGCGCTTGAAATGGGAGACAAAGTGAGTTTATGTTAAGTATAGGAGTAGGATAAACCCTGTTTGACGTTTTTTTGAGTAACATTTCTGCTGACCAGTTACCAGAGGGCGAAATCGGATCTTAATTATAGTTTCACCAAAGATTAGAACTGAGGTAGGGCGCAGACCAACGAACCCTGCTGCGGAGGTAAGAGATCCTTCAGAAGATAGCCATACAGAGGTTAAAACACTGTCAGCCAGAAGAGGGCATTAGTGAGTAAATAATAATAATAATAACCTACTAATACACTAAGTAACTTGGCAATATCTGTATAATTCTGTGTAGATGAACCACTGGGCACGGTCGAGCAGGGACCTTCCCTTTCTTCAACAACTTTTGTACATAAGGAAGTAGATCCAAGCTTGTAAGGATTCCACTTCAAAAGCAACACCCCAATTTAACTGGCGATGAACAGCGGTCGCCTTACTTTTCCTCGTCTTCTTTGTGGACAGCGCGGTTGCAGAAGACAGCGAATCGAAGCAGGGCAGTGAAGGAATGAATGACATTGCGCAAGGAATGTTGCCGATTCAGTTTAAATTTGAACAGCCCACATTAACTTAAGCCCCAAAAATATATGTTGTGGATCACAGCGGCGCCCTGAATTTACAATATTAATCACAAACATGTTTATTATGGAGGTCTACGATCAGGTACTATAGGAGCACCTGTTAGGTATTCCTGAATATTTTAAAATTGGAGTTCATATGTAAATTTTCAGCCCAATTACTACACTACAAATCAGCTGACGAATGTCGAACATAGCAAAAAAGTACAACAAGTTATCAATATTGCACTTTTCTTGTTTATTACTCGCGTAAAGTGCTCCGAATTAAGGATGCCGATTAGGGTATCGTTTCCCCGGAGCGCGTCTTCAAATGGTCCAGCCTGCTTCGGCGTCTATATGGTAATGTCTTCTTTGTTTACTCACCGTTGAGGGAGGGGAAATTGTCTCATTTAACAAAAAACACCAAATTACCAATGTTTAGACTTATAATTAGCAATGGGTGTATGATTAAAAAACTTGCGGTGGGTATTTTCTTTTTAAATCCCAGGGCACCGCGTTTTTCAAACAGCGCGATGTGGTTAGCGAGGCTCTGCCTCTCGCAGCGTTCCCCATTTCTTCTCCCGTAGCTATTTATTAAATTTTAAAATGTAATTGCTCCATTTAAATTAATTGGAGAGAGAGGGGAGAAAAAATGCAGTTAGTCTCTTTAAAAATTAATCTTGCACAGTAACGTCAAAGGAGGAGAGAGCCATCACAGGGAGTCTCTGCAAAACCCATCTGTAAAACTCAGCTACATTAAACCCCAAAGTGTCCAGAACCGAGCCTAAGAAATACTTTGCGGCGGAGAACTTGAAATCGGACTCGGGCTTCCTTAATTTAAGTTGCTTGTAGGGACGTTACCAGAGCCACAAGCAAGGTTCTCATTATTATGAACAATTTCACCGAGGAAATATAAATATTAATCATAGCTTAGACAATATTTTTCAATATTAAATAGCTTGATGAATATTTGAGGAGACAAATCAAGGGCGACGTGCCAGGAGGGTGTATGTGGCATTAATGCGCCTATAATGGGGGTGTAAGGTACCGTCAGACGAATGTTCGCTCTTTAATTCCTGTTTTGGGAAATAATGTGTTTTATATCTCCAACGTATACATTTTAAGATCAGCTTGGAACTTTATTCCAGTCTAAACACATTGACCGTCCTAGATGACAAACAAGCCTGGTTTTACTAAGCACACCTCTCTTTCAGGGCCAGTTGGGGGCGCCCTCAGAGCTTGCGATAACGATACTGAACCTAATACAGCAGCAGCCCAAGAAATTTCACCACTGTTCCAACCCATATGTTTTACACGGAAGTGTCTGGTATAATAATACGGTGTATTATCTGGTATAATAATACGGTCCAGTGCAGGTCTAAATGCCCCTCTCGGTAACCTATCCTAGATATGCAAACGCGGAGCAGCGCCGGCGGTCCGCAGCTCACATGGAAACGGTTTTTTCATGGTCTGCCGCTGATGTTGGGTGGCCAACAGACAACATCCCTGAAATAATATTGCTCCGTGATCCGTTTATCCCCGCCGTGGGAGGCACTGGGTGTGTTTCATAAACCTCAAGTGCCTCTCAAGATGGCAGGCTTTTGCCGGATGAATTTACCTCATAGGTTGACAGCTGACTCCCTTTTTCTGCATTTTGCCACCCAAAACTTTAGACTCGTTTTCTCTTGTCTCTGCGACAAACTCCTTGTTAATTTATGGACAGGACACCTTTTCGTCCCTCGGACATCTGCGATGTCTCCGCAACTCAAATTTGGACTTCAGTTGGCACCAGTTTAAGAAGATGTAACGTTTTATTTGTGCGAATTTTTAAATAAATACATACAATTGTGAATGTATAACTCAGCTCTGCCAAGGGTTGGAAATGTCAGGTTAGTTATATAGCTATAACTGATTCATAACTGAATCAGGGTTAGCAACTCTCACGCATTTGGCGTGATATCCTTTCAGATTCTCAAACTCACGCTGGAAAACTTACGGCAAATTTATATAATTCTATTACAAACCTAAAATTGGCTACATCAAAAGCATTGGGGCAGTTTGCATACCCTATATTCTATTTACAGGGTAATAAAACTGTTACATAAATGTAAATATGTGCGGACTTGTCTCGAAGTGACCAAAGCTGGAAACCCTGAGAAATATTTGCCTGAGTTAAAACTGCTCCATGCTCTATTACCACATTGTCATTCTGTTCCCATTTCTGCACCATTTCCTTAGAAAAAGGTTGCATTAGGTAATTATGCATGTGCTGAATGGGTGGGAAAATAATAACGTGCACCGCCTGAGAATTATTTTTATTGCGGTTAACGTAACTAGCTGTGATGCTGGGGCTCACTGGACTCTGCTCGTGCAACGCTGCTACTCCACTGCATGCAGGTCTAGACGGACTTGAGCAGAACTAGCGGAACTGGGCTCCGGGTCTCATGCACCGTCAAGCCCGCCAGCTGTGCGGACTCGGGGCCTATTTAGGCTGCCTTCAATTAGGGGACTTAAGCTTCTCATTTGGAGAGTTTGTCAACGGTTCCCTGCGTATTTCATGAAGTGAGACATTGCTATAATTCGGTGTCTAAAGGGCTTCCTTGCCAAAGTTCCTTTTTAAGCGGGTAGCCTACTTACTTTGCTAAAATAATGGAAGATATGAGAAGCTGGCTGTTTTGTGGTTTCAGTATTACTGGTGAGGCATGCTTTGGCAGTAAATAGAAATAAGCCCATCAATCCTTAACATTACATTAGCACGAGGGATATTGACCCATTTGTCTGCCAAAGTTATATTTCACTTTCAAAATGTCTATATCCATTATTTGAAAACCCGTCAGCCGGAGCATTACATTAAAATATATGCCTATTCTGTTGCCTGTTTATTTAACGTCCGTCTGCCTATAAAACCTTTAAGAAAATTCACAATTATAATTTTGGGGAATTAAAACAATGTTTAGCACTTTAACCTGTCCGATAATTTATACAATAAACAAGAAAGTCTCCTACTTCCTTAATAATTTAGACGTAAGCTAATGTTGATTTATTCAGGAAGGTTGCCGCCACTAGCGGTGCCCGCAGTGCTGAAATTTGAATTAAACTAGGACAGTAGCAGGCTAGTCTGTAATAACATTTGTATAATTTTATTATTGCTCTCGGCTGAGTTCATTTCCTCCTCCAGTAGCTGCATGAAATTGTTTGATTCTCGGATCGCCTTGAGTTGCGGCTCGGCGGTGCAGGTGGTGTGGGGGGGATTTAACATTCTCACACACCGCGCCCGCATAAATAACGTTTTATATTATTAGCCCACATAATGTTGTTACATTTGTGACTTTAATGACATAACTCACTCGCAGAAATGACAGCCTCATGTCAAAGCTGTGATATTGATATCTCGACTCATCTCGTACCATGTAATAAATGCGAGAATTTGTCTGTCAGGAAACCCATGTGACGGTATCTGAGTAGTTTTTTTTTCGGGGGGGGGATTATGGAATTTGAAGGTGATTGTGGTCCCAAATGTTGTAAATATTCTAATTCTAGAAGAATGGCTGTGGCCCGGTGATGGCTGATGGGTGACCTTATGGTGTTGGGAGTGTTCTGGATAGTACTGGGGCTGTCAACGTAGTTGGAGAACTTGACGCTAACTGACGTGATCTGAAAGAAGATGTCTGCAACATAAAATATGTGTCAGTTCTTTAAAATAAATGGTTCGTAAACGAGCTTTCAGTCATGTGTTTTTTTTTCTCGCGCAGTTTTTGGGTGACGTAATCCCGCTGGTAATCGCCGTCTCCGGTGTCGCTGCTCTTTAAATTCCGGGGGGCTGAATCTGGGATGGTAGCCCGGTATGCCAGCTTAGATTTGAGGCTTGTCCCAGGGCTCGGGTGCAGAGCGGCACTTTGTTAAAGAGCTCTCTGTCTTCGGCCAGCCAATATAGGGTACCTAGGACAGGATGCAGGCCGGTCACAGGCCTTTAATTACAATCCCTGTGGAGTTCATCAGTCGGCAGGAAGCCCCAGGGCTACGTTTCCCCGCTTCCTGATGTGACTCATCGGGGAACAGGTTAGGAACTTTATTCTTTTTTAAGGTTCATATTCTAGCTGCCGTCTCGGTTATAAGGATGGGTGTAATCTGCATCGAGTGCAGTTAAATTGTACCTTTGTGCGCCGTTTCCACCAGAAAGTGTGCCAGGTAGATCTGTCGGCCGTCCGTGCCTTTCCTGGATTTATTTTCAAGTGTTGTAAAGGAGTTTGAACTCAGACCTCCTGGGTGAGATAACACGTCTGGGGTAATGTGAACTGGAGGCTGTGCTCTGTTTCTTTCGTGTTGTTATTTGATCTGCGATGTGCTTCCCAGACTGACTTCCTGTCAATGGCAGCTGTTAACCCACACCGTCAGAATAAAACACACTCACACAGCCCACAGCCGGCTCGTTCCTTGTCAAGGACTTGTACTGGGAATACATCATCCTGTGACTTTTTTGTGTCACGAAAAGACAAAAACAAATTATCTTGAAAGAACAAATGTACTTGAGAACATGAAGGTGAAGAAGGAAATAGAATTTGTAAACTAAGTTGTTTTCCGCAGAATTTGGTTTTATTAATTTATTTATTTATTAGTCCCAAAATTGTTAATAGTGTAGGATTATACTATGGCATGGGATTTTATACGTTAAACAACACAGAAAACTCAAAAGTAAATTAAAGGGATATTTTTTACGTATTAAGTCCTATCTTTTATTGGGCCTATTAGAAGCTTAATGTGGTGGGTGGATGTGTTTGTAGGTCGGCCAGATTCATCTTGTGCAAGCCCCCGCTCTGCAAAATTCATGATGGGGGACTGCACCACCGTACCACCATTTTTGTTTGTGCGTTTTATGCGACTTGTAGTTATGTGACGAATAGATAACTTCCTCAATAGATCTCATTGGCAGCCTGGTACCTCTCGAAGGTGTAATAATTCCTTTAAGGTGCTTAACATAGTAGTCCTGTCATCACATCAGCCAAAGATGTCCACTTTTTTGTTTGTGAAATCAATTGAATGTGATTATGATCTGTGCGTGAACATGAACAGAAGATCTTCTGATTAGCAACCTGCTGAGTGTCCCCTGTCATGTCTTTAATATCTGCAAATACTAAATCATAAATCCTAATCCTAAATCCTTTCTCACTCCTTGGTAAATTATTTCATAGTTATGAAACTTTTAAGTTTGTTTTCCGTCATGTGCTATTGTTTGCAAGACATGCAAACCTCTGGTAGTGCTGGAGTCTGAGGGCTGATTGTTGCAAATTATTGCTAGTCACATCGTAACCTAACCGCTTTAAAAATCACTAATCAATATATTGCACACCTGAGACCTCATCAGGTTAGCAGAAGCATGAGGGTTGGAGAGTGTGATTGGATTCCTCTTGGCTTCATTTTAAACCCTCTGCACACTCCCATCCCCTCCAGGACATCTAAGAGCCCAGTGCTCATTCCTGATGAAACACATTTGTTTTGTTACAGATTAAACTACAATCTCAGCTTTCGGTCAAATGTTTGTTTGCATGCTCGTTTGTTTTCATATCACATGCGTTCGTCCGTTCTGTTTTTTTTTTTTTTCTCCAAAACTAAAGGACAGGAAAAGTGTCTGTTAAAAGCAGTTTGTGTAGAGGTACCCTGCTCCAGGATCATTTCCATGTTTGGGTCTTTCCTCTCATAATCAGGGAACTTTTATTATCAATGCCCTCTAGAGGGAACCATTTAATAGGATTAAACTATATTGATGCCTCTAGCATTCTTTTCTTAATGCAGGTCACCACCTCTTGTGTTCATAGATTTTTTCTCCCATTTAAATGTTTTTTTTTTTTTTCTTCCGGAAAGGCAGGGAGCAAATCATGCGCATAACTGCAGTGAGGCCAGAACGAAATGGAAGCCTGTCTTTTGAGAGGTTGGCTTTAAGTGTATTGTATGTGTTTGCCCGCCCTGTGCTGAACTTACACCTGCATTAGCCACTGCAGTGTTTGTTCCATTCCTGCTTTTGAGGAAGTATGAGATGCTGATTTTGCTAAGGCTTCTTTCAGGGATGCCAGGGCGTACGCATTGAGCTTCTACCTTTAATTAAAATGCAGTATGTAACTGTGTGTTAGGTGTCTGAATTAGATCGTTTTTGGTTCAGTGTATGTGCGTTCTAGTTATATGCATCCAGAGTTTATTTATATGCATGTGCCCCTACAGTGTTTGCTTGGAGGAGACCCAAGTAATCATTAAGGACACAATTTGCATACTAATTGCACTTTGAACTATCCCACGATTTCTTCCGCACAAAAAATTATATTCAGTGCCAAAAAAAGTTAAGCACCCAGAAGTAACGGTCCGATTTGGTAATTTGGTACACGTGCAGACCAGCAATGGGTATGTAAATGATTCGATTTGCAAGGAGCTGGCACATCTAGTTACCAGACACAGAGGATGCCTCGTAGACACATTAGACAGCATTACCAACTCTTGACAGAGTTTGATAGCGCTATGTCAGTGACATCCTGCGTCCACATGTCTTACCTCTCCTGAGACAGCACCCTGGTACAGTCTTTCAACAAGGCAACACCCGTCCACACACGACACATGTGTCTATGGACTGCCAGCGTCATGTTGAGGTCCTCCCATGGCCAGCCAGGCCCCCCGATCTTTCCCCAGTCGAACATACGTGGGATCAGCTCGGACGTCAACTCAGACCCAGTGCCAATCTGCAGAATCCCGTGGGCCATTTACAACAGCTGTGGGCCGACTTGCTGCAGGATAGAATACATCGGCTGTATGACTCCCTTCTGCGCCGCATGTATCCAGGCCCACGGGGGTGCCACACCGTACTGACATGGGACCAGCAGTGTGCCCGAACTGTCAATTCTGTTGTCCGTTTGATCTGATATTATTATCATTGCGATACAGTCACATGACCTTTCACCACATGCAGATTAATTTTATGTCCACCACTCCATCTGGGTGCTTAACTTTTTTTGTCACTGAGTGTAGCTGTGATATCTGTTTTTACTCAATAGAGGTTCTCCAAGGACAACCAGGTCTAAAAGAACAGTGGGAATCTATTTTGTTGTGCATTGTTGGCACTGACTTGCCTCCCATCTGGATGGATTTATTGGAGAAAGACCATCTCTTTCTTCCTTTGGCCACTGGCGTCACTTGGAAGGTCTGATACAGGCCAACGAGAAAGACCCAAGACTAGCACAAATACTGTGTCATCGTCATTGGACATACTGCAGTTGTGAATATTCTATACTCTTGAATAATCTAAGCTGGCCCTTGGAGAGGTTGCCATTTTCCCCTCCTGGCTTGGAGACCAATGCCTGAGTGTCTGAATTTACAGATGAAGGGAGTGCAGCCCAAACGAGGCAAAGAGGACATTATGATCAGTAAAGGAAAACAGTTGTTTCCCTCTCTGCTAGTTTGCCTGTGTTAGCATTTGGTGGCTGTAGCAACAGGGGTGTCCCCCCTCCTAGATGAGGTGTTACATCATTACAGTTATGTCATCCAGCACCAACAGAGGTCAGTATCTGTTTGGGAGGTCTCACATCTGCTAATGGTTACAGCCGTGTAGTCACTGAAAATATCCTGCCTGGTATTTCGGCTTGCTGCTGTGACTGGGCGACAGCCCAAGAAAAACAGAGCTACTGACCTTATCTGCACTATAGAGGGGCCGTTTGGTTCCTTTTAACGAAGCACCACGCCTCTTCAAATCGCTGACATCAGCACCATAGCACATTTAATAGTGCATTTAAAGAATTTGATCAGAAGTACCATCGCATCTCTGCATTTGGGTCGTTTTGTTGTCTAGGAAGAAAATCTGGGGAAGACAAAGTAAGGCAGCAATAACTTTGATGCTAAAGCATGTGGATCCAATATAAAGAATTTGAAGAGTGTGTCTGGGGGGGATTGAAAATAGCCAACTCTGATGCTCTGACGTCAGGCTGACGACTTCATCTTACCACTAATCCAGCATTAATTTTCATTTGGGATGTTGTGTTCAGAAGGTGGGAGAAATGAAATCAGTTATTGGTTATGTTAGGAACAGTTGTCTGTTCTTGGGCTTGTGAAATACACCAAGACCTTAGAGAATGAAAACTGCTTATCTCCAGGAATGCATGGAACAGAGAAGTTATCTTCTGTATGTGGGTACATTACTAGAAATTTCAAATAGTGGATAAAAAGCCTAATCATTTTCACTGACTATCTTTGAAAATGCTTTTACATAGGAACTGTGCACAAGTCCTTCATATGGTCGTATACAAAAACAAACTGTACAGTATCCAGTTATGAATCTTTGAATGACCTATCTTGTGTATACCCTAACATGCCGTCTAAAATGTACCTTGTGCTGCATGTAATCGGCCATAATCCTACCTGGACATGCAATAGATTATTGAACAAGTGACTTACAGCTGATTATTCTCCCTTTATTGTACTTGAGCGATGTGACAGACACATAATACACATTTAATCACTTTTATATGGCTGCTTTTTGTACTGGTTCAGTTCCAGTTGGGCTTCCTCCTTAAATGCTACTCTACCAGTGTCTCTAGGGAATACAGCTATCCACTTCACCAGTATTCTTTGCCAAATAAGAGTTTTTCTGTGTATAGCAGAAAAGTGTGTGCTGAATATGAAGTAAATTAATTATTTTAAAAAGCAAAACAAAAATGTGGATGAATTAGATTATTGAATTTCCTACATGTCTCCTTAAATTCTGTTATTCAGAAAGAAAGTTTTGCACACGTGACTGGGGGACTCTGTTTTCATGCATCATGTTTAGTAACCCATACGGTTTCCCTTTGGGGACACCCCCGTGGAGTTGGTATCTGTTTTGGAGAGGAAGTCTGGTAACTTAAATACATTTACATCCTTTACTCAAATCTTACCGTCTTCCAAATTTAAATCTTCTGGACAGTCTGTCTCAAGATGCCCGCAGAAGTAGGACCAGAGATCCGACTTGGATATAGATTTCCACTGTAAGGAGGGAAGGGCAGCCATCTGTAACATGCAGGTTTTAAAATAAGTAATCAGTTATGTATTTTATGTGTCGTATATCTTTTTATCAGTTGTACCAGGCATCTGTGCACGTCTGACTGATCTCTCCATCTTGGCACAATCCTGACGTGAAACACTTCTTCACGGCGGTTTTAGGAGAATTCCGCATATTCATAAGTCCAAATGTGACAGCAGGAAACGCAGACTTGTGTGCAGTATAACATAGAACACAGTTTTCATTCAAAAACACAGAGTGAAAGAGTGTATGTTGTCGATAATAGATCCCAGATCACCGCGCGCTTCTGGAACGTCTGTGTTCAGTGACTGCGGTTCTCATAAGTCATCTTTTACCGCAGCAACAAAACGCAGGCAGGCTGTGACCCTCGTATTTACGTTGTATTTAACGATGTCTTTCACTAGAAACTGGATGGCAAGATCTTTAACAGTTGAGTGTCCGTTAGAAATATACTTGAGGGGGCACAAATAATGTAATATTAAGAAATTACTTATGTATCGATTAACCACAAACTAAGCCTTAGTTACATATTGATCTCATGTTTGTTCATTATTAATGAATTGTGATGTATCATTTATCTCAGGCAGTTACTGTATTTACTATATCTGTTAATTCTGTAAACCGTTGTGAACTACTGAAGGAACAAGTAATGAATAACAGAAGTGAAATACTGATCTCATGTTTGTTCACTATCATGATACATCTCTTCTCAAGTAGCAACTATATTTGTTCTTGGTTTTTACTTCAGTAATAACTGAGTTACTACTAAATGTTTGTGTCCCGTCAAGTAAAGTGTTAATAATAATAATAATTTTTAAAACTGACAAACTGAAAAAATGTTTCATCTTTGCAAAGAGTGGTCAATATTTCTTGTGATTAGCTATAAACGCACAGTTCACAAATATAGGTACCTACGTGTAAAAGATGATAACGGCTGGGAGTAATTGGTGCTGGTCAGGTGCTTGATGTCGGCCGCATGAAATCAGTCATTTTAGTCACAATAAACTCGGATTTTGTAAAAAATACTGAGTGTGCTGTTTATACTGTCTGGTTATAAGCTAAGTATAGAAAGAAAACATTAGTGCATTGCGGGGATTGCCTTCTAAAACGGTCTCGGTAAGGGAGAATGATCTCAATTAAACGAAAAAACGCACCTTGCGCGGCGCGCATCTGGCAGGTGTATACCAGGGTTAAATGCAAATGCTGCGGTGTCAGCAGAAAATATTAATCACTGCTAAAGGGCGTGATGTGAATGTTTGTACTCAATAGTACTTTGATCAAGATACTCAAAACTGGGTGTCAGCGCGCAAAGAGAGAGAGCAAATGCGTCGGAAAGTGACACTGTTTTCGCGAGATGCCCGGCGTCAGCCGACAACACCCACTCGTTGGTGTACATACGGATGGTGTCATTCAGTAAAAGACAAGATATGGTTGCGCTTGAACTTCATCTTCAGAAATACTCGGGTGTCATTATCACACAACCCGCTGTGTGACCGATGGATAAAAGGATTTAGTGAAACGATTTTAAGCGACCTCACAGAGGAAAGACATCGGAATAGAGTTTAATATTTTCAGTAACACAGGTGAAGAGTTTTGCCCAGACTGTCTTGTAATAATTTTGTCTATCTTACAAAATCTAGTTATACCACCGATGATATAATGTGGGTTTCATAAATGATGAGTTTAAAATACATTGTTGTGTGTGTGTCCTCTGTTTTCTCTGAAGCTTTTAAATGTTTGTTCTGCCATAGGCATACAACAAAGACGAGTTGGAAATGCTAAGTTATTGTTTATACAAGCACATTTAAAGGGGAACAATATAGTTGCCATAATTATAGCAATCACTGAAGTGGAGAAAAATGCCATCATTATTATTGAAAGAGCATTGCGTGTTGTAGGGGCAAAGGATTGGATTAAATCCAGAATGCCTATGAGTAACAGCTATTATAACCTTGAGAAACGTACTTAGCCCAAATCTCTTACCGAAATTCCTAACTTTAAAACTGTAATTAATTCAGTTACTTTGGTTTGGAACATCTGTTGAGTGCATAAGTAGCGTGTTTATTTATTTATTACAGCATTACAGCAATAAGGGAAGTGAGGCTGTGAGGCTGTGATACACCATTAAGATTAGAGTGCTAAGGTGCGTATCTGTAGCCTATATAAAGGGAATATTTAACGGCTGAGGAAGGTAGTGCTATCCTCTTTACAAGCTTTACTAATGTCATGACAATGTGATATTTCTGCTCTGGAATGAAATCCCCGCAACCCTGACCAGGATAAGCGGCTAGATGTACTGTGTGATTTGCATCCAATACTTAGACCAGCAGGGGACGATAGAGAGCAATATAGGCTGCCGTGGGGTATGAAATTTAGCCATGACAACTGTTAAAATTAAGGGTTAATTCGGTAAAATTTCTGGTTCTATTAACATTGTGGAGTAATATTTTGAATACATTTTCACGTAATCACAGCCCACATTATAGTGTACTTTTTTACCTGGCATGTTTTTTGACTCATAATCGGAAAAATTAGGCCTTAAATCATAATCTAATACCTTCTCTCACTGCTCCCTATCCAGGTGAAAGAAAATAGTTAATTGATATTTTTATTGATTGCTGCAGTAGATATGTGTGCAGAGTGCGGTCCCCTCCGTTAAGACTTCTCTAGTTTCAGACCTAAAGCTTAGGAACTCTGAATCTTTTGAAATTATGCATGGCTGAACATTTGAAATTAGTTTGTGAGCCCCTTCCCCCCCGGGCGCTGATTCAGACTTGATTGGGGCATATCGGGCTCTATGTGCTTATTTATACAAGTCATCTGGGAACTTACACAGCCAGGGGACTGGCGGGAAGGGAGGGGGCGGGATGCGGACGGATCTCCAAATTATCATACACACTGATTATCACAACGAAAATGATCTTCATCAACAAGTTGGGCGACCTTAACGCGCTCACGTATATTATTTTTCTGGCTTCAAAAGCAACCTCGAGAAGATGTACCGTGTTTAGTTTTAAATATAATAAATCTAATGACACACGCAACAATCTATAAAATTATCATCATCTGCTGCATTTTCCTTACTGGCACAGAAACACTCCATCCATTCGCAGAAATCGCTCGAGGAAACGTTACATCAAAACTAATCATAACGATTAAAATCAGCCTTTCTGTGCAAGAGAGGGGCAATAGGCAAGTTGGAAGCAGACGCGAGGCTGTTTTATATAGAATTTTGTCGGATCTTTTTTCAAAATAGAAAAATTACAGTAATTTTGATGAAGGCCAGCACGCTTGCCTCTGTGATCAGTTAATTTAATTGAAGTTTTATTTTGCAGATTGGTTTTGACTAGGGTAGAGGCATGAGCTAATTGTATCCTGATCTTCGCCTTAAGGGGTTTCGAAGCCCTGGAGCAAGTATTCTCTGTATTTTGTTCTGACTACCTTAGCCAAGCTATTGCATTTCTCACTGGTGTAGCGGGGGAAGCAGATCGCTAACGAAATCCGAGGGAAAGAGAGGTGGAAAAAAAGACACTTGATGTTCATCAATGTTTCAGGTAAGGGCTGATAGATTTGGTTCGGTGTTATTTGCTGAGGCGGGCATGGCTGAGACTTTTTGGGCGCAGCAGCTTTTACGCATGTGCCAGGAGTGAAGCGCCACAGTTGTAACAAAAAATAATTTAACCACTTCGTGGGAAATGTGCGCCGCTTGATCGGAGTATCGGTTTTAAATACCAGTGGTTCAAATTTTTTGAAAACAATGGACTGCGAGCTCTAGGAGAAAATCATCCAGCCCACGTCAAGAAAGCATTTACGCCCTTGGTGCGAATAGGCTCCTGGCGTGTTGAGTTCAGGAAAACGTTCGTCCTTTCTTAGCTGGAATGAGCCTTGCACCCATGTTTTATACCGCCGTGAGATCTCGACAGAGGCTTTTTCTGCCACATCTTTGCCACTTTCATTTCTTAGGTGTCCCTGATCTGCTAGTGCCAATGAAAGACGCCATTGTGGCGAAGGAAAATTGCCGGAGGGTTTTTTTCTTAAAAATTATTATTCTCTTTTTTTGTTGTTGTTTATGCAGGAAGTATTCGTGCCAAACACGCCGCTAATCATTGCAGAGATGGCTTCTTTGTGCTTGCAGTGTTTTTCGTTTCTTTCTTTTTTTTTGTAAACCGAGACTAAATGTATGTGGGTTTTTCCTGTCGTTTGCTTGGAGGGGGTGAAGCCCCAATCATGCGCTGGGATTTTTCCGACACCCCCGGTGAACCGGTAGTCGCAGCGACCCGAAATCTGCAGCGGCATTGTCCTTTCTGTTTCTCCCTGTTAACTTCACACTGACGCCCGTCATATCCCTGAACGCGCCGGTGTGTGTATGGTGGAGATCGTGTGCATGTGGAGGCGCGGCGTGCGAGAAACGCTTCTTCAAATGTGTAATTTCCCGAAAACGGTCATTTTTCATCGCTTAGAGCGTCCGTACGGAAAACACGCGTTTCGTATATCTTATTGTACCCTATATAGAAATTAGTTAAAATGCGCTTTAGGTGCCTCGCGGCGCTTGAACGACCCACACTAGTTGAACGCTGAAAATGCACTCGCGATAAGTGCCGAAGGAGAGACGCGGTTTATGTCTGAAAAAGGAGCAGTAACTAAAATGTGAGTACTTTACGAGTTGAGTTCTTGTCGATTTTTTTTTTTTTTTTATAAGTCTTTTGTTTCTTCCAAGTTTTGTGTGACGCTGGTAAAAGTAGCGAATAATCTAACAACCAGGATAAAGAAAAGGGGGGGGGGGGGGTAAAAGGCGTGTTTTTTGGCGAAGATATAGCATTTAGCGGGATAGGGAATCAATATTAAAAAACGGAAAAGGCCTATGGCCAAA
>JAODLD010000001.1:18084123-18094325 GCA_026781065.1 Mormyrops boulengeri
TTTGTGGTCTTTTACACTTCACCATAAAAAACACCCCACCCCCCCCCCCCCCGGGGGGGGGGGGGGCAAAATCGCGTGTTTTTTGGCGAAGATATAGCATTTCTCGCTATAGGAAATCAATCTTAAAACTCGGAATAGGCCTATGACCAAAATAATATATCATATTACAGCAACTTTCAAGGTTTATGTGGCGTTTAGTTTTCAAAGTATTAAAATGAAAGGCTGGGTTCTGGTTGCGTTCCCTTAACTAGCTGAATCCTACCTATGGGTCGATCCCTGTAGGAGAAGCGGTGAGTAGACGCTAGGGGGCGCTCTAGTGGCTCTGAGGAAAGGTTTATCTTGTTGCACTACTTTTGACATGCTGCCTATTTTGATTTTAACTTTGCGGCGCTGTATTTTATGAAGTGTAGCAAACATGCGTATTTTAAAGAGAGATGTAACTGGAAGTTTAATGTGTCGGTGGGGACATATTTCAGGGTTAACTCAGTTCGACCGGGTCATTTTCTCTTCGCCATGTCTTGTCTGTATTATAACGCCCGAAAACTCTGGTACAAATATGCCACCTTCACTCCTAGTCATCGAGTTACTCAGTATCGACCCCCTTTGATTAATTTTTTTGACATTCAATTAATAAATTGTGCTAAATTACAAGCTGTTTCTGGTTGATTACTTGGTGCCAAAATAGGGCTGCTTCATTCTGTGCCCTTGAAATGAATTTTGTGCAATAACTTGATTTTGAGTAATCAGTCATTCCGTTAGATGTAAAGTTACTATTTCTTAAACGTTCTCCAAACTTATTTGAACAATTCAAACGGTATTCATATGCACCCAATAAGATACACCCAGAGCTTTTTAAATACACTGTGCTTTAGCAGTTATACTACAGCCAGAATTTAATAACTCTGTCCCATTTAGGAAAAGGCACCTTAGGAACGGGAGTTGAGACGGGTTCACATAACCTGTGTGTGACATCCATCCTGGACACTCAAATCCAGATTGGTACGTTTCAGTAGAATGATCTGATTTGAATACAAAGTGTAGTAGACTGGCCCTCTCCAGGGTTATGTTTGGGAAATCCTCCTCCTACATATTGAACCAAACACTGTTAGTGGAGGATAACTTCTGCAATACCCCTCCCCCTTTGAAGTGCAGGAAAGTTTTTAAAATTGCCTAAGATATAGGTTATTCCATAAAAACTGGTTCAGGAAAGCTGTCCATTAAGGGTGGCTGAAATGGATGGATAAAGATTAGTTTTATCTGGAAATGGTGCAAATTCTGATATTCCGGAACTTTAACTAGCAAACTATGGGGGTCTGGTATAAGCAGCAGTGTGAGATTCCACTAAAAACAAGATATCAAACTGATCATTTAAAGATCATTATTGCATATAAAAATTAAGCTACTCCCCGCATTTGTGACTGGCTGTGATTGTAAACACTTTTCAGCTGTGTGTACTATCAACTGCCTCGAGCAATTCAGTTTTTGGTACATTATTAATAATATATTGTTGAATATATTATGGGAAAGTGACAGCTTGCTCTTCAGTTCAGGAAAGGAATATGTTTAGAGATGCATATTCAAAGATCTTTGGTTTGAAGGTTCTTTTTTTACCCCTGGCATGCAGAATGTTGGCGTGCTTTGAAAACCCTAGACAGCTGGCAGATAAACAGTGAACTGGAGCCGTTTAAATGTATTTTTTAATGTATAGTTTTAAAAATACAGGGATCTGTTTTCTCCGTTGATTTTAATTCTTAATTTTTTTTTTCTCCTCGCACACAAAGACTCATTGACAATGTACAGACGCTCTTCTACTTACGAACTTTCTACTTACAAACTTTTGGACATAAGAACGAAGAGGACTGTAAGTCCAATTTGTGTCTGTTGGGCTCCCGTTTCCTGTCCACGACATCATTTTTTTTTTTTCTGTGCACCAATTCCGCCTAGTATGACTTCTGGCCGCTACTCCCGCCGCATAGCAACGTAGCATGCGTACTCTCAGCATTCTAGTTCTTTGTACTTGCGTATCCCCTTAAAATGATGTTGAATAACAACTTACGAACATTTCAAGTTACGAACCGTAGAGGAGTGTCTGTATTTGTCATTCTGTTGCGCCAACCAACCATTAAAGCAGGTTGTCTACTGTTTTCTGGGTGAAAATGCAGTGCACTGATTGGATCATTTTAGCCATACTACATACGCTGGAATTTATGACCGTCTAAATCTGTGTGGGTGTCATCTGTTACTATGTTGTCCTCCTGCAATCCAGAATCTACATGCATGCCTTCCAGAGTGTGCCCTGTGTTGTAATGGGATACACTCGATGGTTACTGTACTCAATAAGTGCTTATAGAAGATGAATTCATGTAGTTATATAATGTGCAGAAAATAGAGCAGTATTTTAGGGCCTGGGTTTGTAAGGAAGGTTCCAGTGTCTCATCCCTGGAGATAGCTTGTTGTGCAGATCCTTAGTAAACATGGTGTTCAATTTGACAAACATTTCCCAAGAATTATTTATCTCTATGAATCCTCAAGAATGCACCGGTGGGGTCAATAAGATCATCGTATCATACAACTTCCTAAGCTGGGAACAGCCCTATTTAAATCGTTAAATGTACTCAAGCCCTGTGCTGGCACACAGTTGTGACTGTTGTTTTATGTTTGCTTATTCATTTGTCTATTGTTTGTTTATTTATATTCCATTGCCATTGAGAAAAAGAGGAACTGTGAGTTCCAGAATTTCCTTTGGAAGAAATGGCCAGCCTCCTCCCCTTTCAGTTATCTAATTACAAGAGTAGAAATTCAAAGCATTGAAATGTGGGAGCAGCACAGCTTCTCAGAGTAGCACAGCTGCAGCGGGTCGCACAGCCGCCAGATCCCCCTGCCGTTAGCGCATCACCACACGCATAAATAACCACACCGTGGCTGCCGCAGCCTACGTATGTTGAGACTGGTTACGTGCCGCTGTGGCACCCTGACATTTTTATTCAATTACACGTCCTCTGTGCCTCATTAATGTCCCGCGCCGAGCCGTTAAATGATGACTTTCTGAAGGCTGAGCTAATTGGGCCGGAATTAAATCAAAACTTTGACCTGCCTCCTCGGTATTAATTACCGCTCGGGTGAGGATGGTGCGGATCTACCTGTCAAAGGTTAGCAACTCCAGGCGTCGCTTGCAACTTTCTGAACTGCCGGCTTTTAAAATTCATGAGCACGGGCCCTGGCTTCGCATTACAGGTTTATTTTAATCTTTGCCCATTGATTTTCATGTACCCTTCATTTTTAATGTTATAAGTGTGGGAGTCTCTCATTAAAAGTGTTTTGAAACTTGGGAGAGCTTCTGCTGGCCCCTTTAATGAGCGCGAGGTGCTGAGTAGCAGGGTGTTGCACAGATGTGATCCAAAGACTTCTCCTCCAGCAAGTGCTCCTCTCACCCCCATGATGTCCAAGCTACCTTCTGGGCAACATTAGTGGTAGCACCTGGGTTTAAATCCCCAGGTCGGCGTGCTTCTTTGTCGGCCATTTTTTTTTTTTTTGCTACCTGGGCAAGTGGTTTTCTCTGAACTTACTTCCTGTCTCAGATTAGTCAGGGGAAGCGAATTACGTGCAAACACAAAGAGCCGTTCCTCCTCGCACTGCCAGTGTGCACCGCAGACATCTCCTTTTGAAGAGCACATGTCGAATTCCCCCGTTCCCTCTCTCTCTCCCTGCAGGCCTGCTGGCTTGCAAATCATTATAAAATTAGATTTAAAACTATACATGTATTCTGCCTGCTCTTATCACTATCTGCACAAGCTGCATATAGATCGGCTACGGATCAGACGTCAGCGTGAAGGTCTCGACTCGGAAGACAGCTAATTGCTAATTGGGTATAGGGGTGTGAAACGGCTTGCACTAACCAGAATTAAAATGTAAATTAAAATGAGGGCAGCTTTTCTTTTTTTAAGAGGGGGGTGGGGGACCCTTCCATAGTAACATGCCTGGCTACCATACTAAAAGGGACAAAATCCTCCCTCATCCATGCTCAAAGGCTCCCTGGTCCCAAACCTGCATAGTCCTTGATATTGATGCAGATCTGTACTGGATATATAAGCTTTTTTTGTTTCCTTTTACTATATAGCGTCTTGTTTACAATGTAATGTATATATTATATGCGTTATACGCACCCACAAGTCCTTAATGCACCTCTTAAACTTTTATTTGGTGCTGTAATTCAGTGTTTTGGTTATGGATTGACTTTACTATGGGATCACAGCCTCTGGTCTATTTATTAATTTTCCCTCCTGTACTTGTTCCTCAAGAGAATTTGTTTCATATACAAAAAAAAGCCAAAAAGGAAGTGTTTGTCAGTTACCTGCGGCATGATCCATCCATCCATCTTTATCCATCTCTGATCCAATTAGTGGTCTGGTTAGTGACCCAGAGCCATTGCAGTGAAGTGGCTTGGGACTGAGTGCTCTTCACACACAAACACACACAGACACAGAATAGCTCGGGCTAGTTTTCACAAATTCGCCACGCTGTCCTTGGAAACAGGCTGTTGAAGAGAATGAGCTTTTTAAATATCTGTCGTGTACTGCTGCATCATTGGGGGCTGCTGATGACGATGTGTTTCTGGGGTATGGTCCTAACATATTGAATGTAAATGATCAGAGAGCAGTTAAAAGTAAATGACATCATTCCAACTTCCATGGAATGGAAGCACTGCTTCACTTAGTTTTTCCTAAAAAAAAAAAAAAAAGTTCAGGGTTCTTCAAATCTGGACCTTGATTCCAAATCCAGGCCTTATTTTCAGTTCTTCAGGTTAGTTTACTGATTCTGATTTGGCTGGAGGCTTTACACCTGGCTTGCAGGTAAAGGAAAGCTGGAAAATCAGCAGTGCTTGGACTTTGTGGACCGTGATTTGAATAGCCCTGGTCTAGTTATTGCACCCCAAGATGTGTGATTAGCCTGTTTTACATTTGCCCCATTTGCATCTTGCTACTGTGTTTTTTTTTTTTTTTTTAAACTTTAAGTATAATTTGAGTTTTTAAACCCAGAACCTGTGAGCTTGTAGGAGATGGGGAGTAAGTGTAGTAGGCATTGACACAGAGATTAGGGGGGAAGCTCTAACAGAAATGCTCTTGAAAACAAAGACGGTTCTGTTCAGGCTGAACTTGTAATCTGACTTCTGAATGTTCTAGAAACTGCCATTGGGGTGCCAAGCAGAGGTAATATAATCATAATGGTCAGCAGCTGAAATTGTATTGAAATGGATAGTTTTTATATATGTATATATTTCTGATATGCCTGAATGTTCCGTTATCTTACAGACAGGAGAATGCAGATGGTGTCCGCTAGCTCAGTGGGCTGGTAAACTTGATCAGCTGATATTAACAGACGGGTGATGAAGCTGGTGGTCGGTCATGCACTGAAATGTCCTGTATTCCAAGCTTTACTTAAAAGGTCTCTACAGCGTCCATGAATTTTGAGTTCAGTAGAAAAAGAACTTGGGACACTTTACTGCCAATATGTACAGACATACCAGAAGCAATTGTAGGCCGGCGCCAAATATGAGACACAGGATAATATAACGAGATACACAGGAGAGACTTTGCAGTACAATATATGCAAAGTAAAGAATACAGTAGAAATTACAAGGAATTTTATACAGGAAGCATAGTGCAGCAATATCTTAAGACGGTAAATTAGTGAAAGGGGCTCTGTTCAACTTCCAGGTGGTTTTGCACACTTACCAATAGGCCGTAGGGGTCCTTGGGTTGTTCTGATGTACTCTATGACAAACGACTGCATAGGTGTGTAATGGGTGCTGACTAAGGGGAGCCACCAGCTCCATGATGGAGTAACACTATTGCTGTCTGTGGACATCACTCAGCAAGGGCCTATACAGGGGTGGGCGGGGCCACAAAAGCACTGGCTCAAGCTGATAGCTGATTGGTCCCCATAGTACCCCCCTCCCCTGTCACTCCCCGATTCAAAGCATATCGTTGGCTAATGTTTGGGTGGGTCACTGTATGAATTATGGCCCCTCTTACGACCCTCGCATTTAAAAAAATACGGAATTGCCTATCTGACTTGGACTGGCCCTATAACAGCCTGGAGGACTTTGAGACAAAGTGGCAAGAGAACATGAGTGTGTGTGTGTGTGTGTGTGTGTGTGTGTGTGTGTGTGTGTGTGTGTGTGTGTGTGTGTGTGTGTGTGTGTGTGTGCTCACAGACGTGTATATGGCTCTTCACTTTATAAGTATCAAAAGCATGTTGTATATAATATAGGAAAGCAAGTGCTTGGTAGATTAATGATCTATGTATTAAATTAACTAATTTTCACCGTGCGAATTATGATACGGTTTTTTTCGTGCTTTGTTTCCATTAATGGCGCCTACAAACTTGTGCATAATTTTAAAATGGAGCAACGGTATCGTTAAAGTCATTAAGTCAAGTGCATATTTTAGAGTCTAGGAGGCATTTGTGTGCAGTGATATAGATAGCCTAGGGAGGGGTGCATTGTTCAATTGAGGTCACATGTGCCCACGAGACATTTTTGTACTGTGGAGGTTTAAGGTAGAACAGTTGGGTTCATAGTGCTTAAATAATACATTTCTATGTTTCAATGGAAAAAACAGGAATTTAAAGACAACTTACTACTGGGCAATATGGTTATTTGATCATTTAACCTTTCCTTTGACACTTATATATATCTTTACTCAGATCGTCACGTTTTATCATTAAGTCTTGGGTTCCGTTTGTTACGTTACATGTTGTTAACACTAACACAATCCCTGACCGTCTTTTTCCCGTCTTCAGAAAATAGCGGTTGATTTTCTGATCCATGCCCTGCTGTGTAGATAGCTCGAAAAGCTATAGTCCTCGAAGCGTGTCGATTAGATTTTCTTTGAGATGACATAAAATGTCCAACAAAACTTTAAATTTGAATTACATTGAAATCAACTGCTTCAATAACAACGCGTATAACGTTTCCCTTGGATTAAGCTAAACATAACGCATTCGTATGTAGCCTACACGGGAGAAGGTATTGGGCACGCTCGCCTTCTCCTATGTGCAACTTGCCCCCCGCATATGATCCGATACCCCCCCCCCCGAGTGTCACTTGTGATGTCACCAGTGTCGCAGGTACGGTCAGGTGGGTGTCGGGGTGTCAGGCACGTTTGCCATACAGTGGAGACATGTACTGCGGTGGGTAACTTAAGGTAAACGAGGCACGGATTATAAGGGATAAACATCATGGCTTGGACCAGATGTCATTCAAGGCAGCGGCGAAATACTGCTGAATCACGTCCAGTTTGAGTGTAGTAAAACTCGTTTACCCTCCCACGCCTCATTGCCTATATAAAAATCCATATAAACTTCCTTTGTTTCCCAAGTTCTCGCAGTTTTGGGCTCGATACCCAGCTGCGTAGGTGTTTGAAGGTGTGCCGAGACATGCACATATCTAACGAAAGTGGAACAATAGACTTTAGAAAAGTGATGTTCATTATACGATGCTGCATGTACCTAGCAAGGCTTCAGACTTTTTTAACAACATTTGACGTAAAACTTAATGGACCAATCACTTAATCATTGCATCCTGATTTATTAACTACAACTCTTTATTCGGCTTAGTATTTATGCCTGATCGATTTTCTGCTACCGCAGCCTTTTAATTGTTTTTTAACAGCACCTGGTGACATCTAAGTATTACGTATAACTACTGCATATGGTGCGCCAAAAATCTGCAGCTACTCCTCTCTCCGGGCTTTTCCAGATGTTAAAAGCCGAGCGTCCCTGGAAGCGTTACTTTAAATAACGGCGGCTGTGCGGTCCAATACTGGACTCTGCAGACCGATGCTAGGGGGAAAAGTCCGATTGCTCCGGACGGCAGCCGTGCTCCTTTCGGTGCGCTCGGTCCCTGCACCTTTAAGAGGCAGCCTGCCTGTAGCTGAAGGTCACTAAATACAAAAGCTCTTAGCGCTGCGGTCCAATATAGCGCATGCGCCCGGCCCGGGGACTGACAGAGGGACCGCAATATGGCGAGAATGCCTGGCAGCGGGGACTGCGACGCCGGTACCGAGGGCACGGGAAACAGGCGAAGTGGCAGCCAGGACAGGAGCGATGAAGAGGAGGACGAGATTCAGGAGATACAGATAACCGGGGACGAGGAGGATGAGGATGAAGAGGAGTGGGAGGCGGAGTGTGGGGACACGGAGAACTGTTCCGGTGGGGAGGCGAAAGCGGTCCTTATGCGCAATACGGACCGGTGTAGTGAGTTCGACGCGGTGGCAGACCCCTTTCACATCCCAGGGCTGGACTCGGACTTGGAGGCGGATCTGCAGCGCTCAGACCGCTCCAGACTTAGTGAAAACACGCGTCTGGCCACCAGGTACGCGGTCCGGATTTTCCGGGAGTACCTGAGCGAGAAATCCCAAAGTCCTGACTTTGAAACTATGGACAAGGAGGCGCTGTGCAAGGTGCTACGCTCCTTTTATGCGGAGGCGCGCTCGAAAAGTGGACAGCTGTACAGCAAGTCTTCTCTCATCAGCATCAGGAGCTCCCTGAATAGGTACCTGAATGAACCGCCTTACTGTCGCACCCTGGACCTGACTAAGGACCCGGAGCTGAGGAGCGCGAACCTGACGCTGGCGGCGGTCATAAGGAAGCTGGAGGAGCAGGGCGCAGGTCCCGTTGTGCAGAAGCAGGCGATCACCCGTGCGGACCTGAGGAAGCTGTACACCTCCAGCGTGTTCAACACGAACACGCCTTTCGGCTTGCTAAACAAAGTGTGGTTTGAGACCTGCATGTATTTCTGCACCAGGGGGAGGGAGAACCAGCGGGAGCTGGAGGAGGACTCATTCGGACTGGCGATCGACGAGGATGGGAGGAAGTTTATATACTTCAAAGCGCTGGGGCCGTATCACAAGTCCAGATCAGCGTCATGGAGTAAAAAAAGGTCTGACACTGACGACGACAACCTGCCCCGAATGTATGAGACCGGCACGGAGTTCTGCCCCTATGCCAGCTTCGTGAAGTACATCTCCAAGCGCAATCCGCTCTGTAAGGCGTTTTTCCAGAGACCCCGGGACCACTGCAGCGAGAGCGACATGACCTGGTACGAGAACAAGGCGATAGGCAAGAACCTGCTGGGTACGAGGATGCAGATGCTGTCCAGGGCCGCCAAGCTGTCTAAGACCTACACGAACCACTGCATCGGCGCCGTCTCCATCGCTACTCTGAACAGCATCGCTGGCATCGGGTCAAAGTTAGCGCCTCTGCACGCTGCTCCGGAAACGGTCAGCCGGGCGCAGCATCAGTTCCAGTTGGTGGTCCCGTTCGTGCACCAGGTCGAAGATGGTATAGAGATCAAGCCCCCCAAAACGACGAAGCGGCCGCGGCCGATGTACCCCGTTGACCTGTCCGGACCTGCGTCCCCCAAAAAGATTTGTGCGCGGTCGGCGGAGCCCGATGCCTCCCCCGCCGAGGTGCCGGTGAGGACTGACCCGCAGCCGGCCGCTTCCCTCGAGTCGAACGGGCAGCCTGCTACCCCCTCGCCGGCTATTGTACTGCCTGCGCAGGTAAAGGCGATTCAGACACTTTTTTTTTTTGTTACACCGCGTAAGAAAAGTTTCACCAAGTCCTGTAATCCTCCTCATAACGCGTACGTGCGAGCAAAAGCCGCCCCGATTTTATCGCGGCGCTCTTGCCCGCACATCTTTATGTTGCATACCTTTAATCTCATATCACCGTGTAAAATAAGTTTCATAAACTTTTGCCCATTGTCTTTCTCATATATTTTTGGCATCGACGCAAGAGATTTTCGTTCGCAAATGTAGTAGCGACCTTGATATCCCCAAAACTGCCCTTTTCAATTTGTCTGATGCCTGTTGTCACAAATTGCAATAAATTATGGCAAACAGTTAATTGTCTACTTTATAACGAGTTTTAGTAAAAAAAAGCATTTGGTTTTATTGCTGTTTTTCTTGCGGATTTTGGTATTGATTGTCCATGATATTTTTTTTTAAGGTTCATTAAATATATATGATTAAATGTGTCATTAAAAGCCAGAAGTACCCACGTAACTTATTTTTCTGTGTATTCTGCAGTGTTTTGTCAATAGGGATAGTGTATGTTAGGGGGGCAAGGCTGCAGTTTTGTGCCATTAGCCTGTACTCTTTGTGTATTCACCTCTTTGTTGCTGATTAGCTGCCCAGTAT
>JAODLD010000001.1:18094336-18112488 GCA_026781065.1 Mormyrops boulengeri
CCCCCCCCCCCCCCCCCCCCCCCCCCCCCCCCCCCCCCCCCCCCCCCCCCCCCCCCCCCCCCCCCCCGGCCGGGGGCTGAAATATTTGTCTTGTTCTTAAAATTGCAATAGGGAACTCAGGTTTAACCTTTAAAGTGAATATCATCTGTGATGGGAGTCAGTTGTTGATCACGTGTGTGTGTGTACGTGTGTGTGTACGTGTGTGTGTGTGTGCATGCGCGCGCACACGTCAAAACCAGCTTGAGGGACTAAAGTGCCGTGCACAGCCTGCATCTGTGGCTCTGTTCTGTTTCCCTCCTGTGCTGAGACCTGGAACTCAGGAGCCCCCTCCCCCCCCAGCCCTCTGCAGTCAGCTGGAGATGCCAGTCTCAGGGTCCTTGATCAGGCTTGTGCAACCTTGGGAAGGAACCTCGGAGGGCCAGCTGTGTGTGTGTGTGTGTGTGTGTGTGTGTGTGTGTGTTATTTATTTAAATTTCATTTTCCGCGGCGCCCCGCGCCCCTTCAATGCTGGAACATTCTGGCTAAGCACTTCCCCAACCCCCCCAATCCCACCTCCCCTCAGCACTAAAAACACAACACGTAACTCAGGTAAGATTTAGGCACACGCTCTATGATCGCTTTATTGTGCCTGGATTGTGCTGTCAGTCCTCAGGGGGGGTATGGACCTGAATCTGCAATAGGCACCTATGAGAGGCTGGTGGGGACTTAACTTGAGCTCCAGTCGGATAACGTTCCAACGGTATTAAAAAACAAATGGATTTTGTTTATCAGCTCGTCATCTTCCCCTGATCCTGAATTAATCTGAGCTCTGGTAATTCAGCTGGGCCCCCTTACAGGACCTGCCATTCCCATGGCATCTCAGTAATGCCAGTCTATTTTAAATACAGTTACAGTGAGTTTTGTGACTGGATTACAAGCTACTTTACTTTATGAAGTGTATGGTAAGTGTTCAACGGCTGCTAGTAGTTAGAAGCAGGGTTGTAGTGGTTTTCAGTCTGTTTCCATGTAACCAGACAAATAGGTGCCAGATATTGAAGAAGGCTCTGACCACTTCTACAAGATGCCCCCCCCCACACACACACACAAACCTATGCATTAAGCAAAACGTTTATGCGGCCACCACGTTCAGATTATGGGCTGTTTCTATCATAAACAAGAATTGTAGGCTTTCCTACTGAGATGGTATGAAATGTGCCATTTTGCCCTTTATTTCTGTATTTGTAATTTTTTTTGTTAAGTTGCATTTGGTTGCTTAGCCAGAGCTATCCAAAGTGACCAGAACTGCTCTGGTGTGTATAGCCAGATGCTTAAGCAAACCATTGAGGTTCCTTCCTCTAGGCGACCCCAACGGAACCTCCTTGGGGAGAGGGGTGCATACAGAGGGAGCCGCACCAGAGGTACCTGTGATTAGGTTCTCTCACACATTCGTGTGAAGGTCACCTGGATCTTAGCTGAGGTCAGGTTTTTCCATTATTTACCATAGGTTTCTTTTTTTTTAAAAAAAGATGTTCATAGTAACCGAGCCTAACAGTTAAAAGACCATTATTTATGCTCACCACACTGTATTTCAGTTAATTTACTACTGGCAATATTGAGGACAATGCCCACATGAAGCCATTATCTCAAAGTGCTCATTTCTCTTTCATTTGTTTGATGACATAATTAACTAATTAGTAATTCGGAGCAGTAAAAGAGTTGCATTAATATGTCGAAGGCAATTATTAAATGTCTGTTACATTAAAGATATACGTGCAAGCACTAAGAATCCGGGAAGGGGAATTGGACTTCGTAATCCATGTTTTTTATGTTTTGGAAGTTAAGCCCTAAACACAATGCTGGGATTTCAGGCAATCCAAATGAACATTTTGTTCTTGTCGGTGATGCCGGCTAATTCACTGTCCTGGACCTGATTCTCTTTACATCAGGGTTGAACTTGCAGGCTTCCATAATAATGTTTGCCAGCTGTTGAGTTTTATGTAGATTAACGTTGGGTTTAGATGTATTTATTCGCACATTTATTTTCCCCCCGGTTTTATTGTTTGGTGTTTGTTTCTCAGCTCTTCCTTGTTCTGGCTGTTCTATGTTCTGTAGAAACAATTTCGTTTCACATGTGTAGAAATAACAATAAAGTGACTTGACTTGAGTTGACATCACACAGTTGTCCCGAAGTTAAATGAATTGTTTTTGTTTTAAGGTGCATACGATTTGTTTCTTGAGAGCGCCATCGCCTTAGATGTGTGGTGCTCCGTTTCCATGGATATTACGCTGATGACGGCGATATAGTGTCAGGCAAATCCTTCGCTGTTCAGGTGGTCATGTGGAACTGGTTTTCTTTGCCCGTGTTTTGGCTGTGAGGGACATCTCGGTACCGGGGTGCTAAGTTCAGGGTATATACACACGGCTAAAGTCCCCCGGTGGTGTGAGAAGTGGTCCTGCAGAATATCAAACGCACCACCCTTGTTGTGTCCTTGTTGTAAAGGAAGATGTGAGCAAACAAGGTCTTTCAGCAAAGGCAGGGGTGCCGCTAGAGATTTTGGGCCCTGTGAAAGCATATCATATCGGGCCCCCAATCCAATTACATTGCAAATTTTTTAGGGTCCCTGTCACTCAGGGGCCCTTGGAATCATCCTAACTCCCCCCACCCCTATGATGCCCCTGAGCACAAGCTTGTCATGGTGTTGGATTGTATTATACTAGTCATAAAACATGAATTAAATATGCGTTCATGAATATGTGACATGCCTGAAGATAATAGGATCCCTCTGTACATTGTACTGTTTTCATAGCACTTTGGTTTAAGGAGTTAAGTCAGTGGTATGACCAGCCACTTTTTTTGCATTCATTGCACTGTGGAATATAGTGTAACTTCATATTCATAATAGAAGCAACAATAACTATTTTACAAGCCATTGACTGTAACAGTAGTGTCTGCTTTTTACAATAAATTAAGCAAATTATGTTCTGTGACATTGCTTGGAAATTAGCCTTAGAGTACAGTCATCAGGCTAAACTTAATGTTCTGTTTTAGCCATTAATAGCTCAGCAACACTGCTGTAAATGCACTCTGGACCTATATGGCACCATCGATATATAAAACAGGTGTGGGGTGTTTAACCCCGCGCAGGGTCCACCGGGTACGTAATAGCGTTTCAAATTATGACGTGGCGTGAGCAGGCCACACGTTAGTGTTAGTGGACTCCGTGTGGCTGCTGATACCCTGTGGCCTAAATTGGGATGGTCTCGGAGGGCGCCACTGCGCCGTATCCGGTGTCTGCTCCCACCCTCCCCGCCTCCAGGCCTGGCGACCTCCTTTTTGCCCTTTTCCCAGCCTCGACTTTGTGTCCTGCTGGCCAAACAGACAACGTCACCTGTTCCTGGCTGAAACTCCGAGTAGCACCTTGTCATCCATTATTGACTAGTCCATTAAGATTGTAGGAGGACAGCTCTGCCCACACCCGTCCAGGAGAGCATCGTGGGTAATATGTCAGATGTTTCTTTACTGTGGTTCTTTAGCATCACTGCTAAAATTATAATCGGGTCACCCGGAAGCGCTGTTTATGTTTAGCTGGCTCAAGCCGCACACATAATCTTGGTTATTTCGGTGACCTGCTACTTCTTGGCCCCAAGACACACTTGCATGGATTCTCAAGTCATTTTTTAGTTTCAGAAAGACCTCAGGATGGATCACAATGTAACTTGCATCACTGAGGTCAGGATTTTGACAGATGAACACGTAACTCCCCCATTTCTGGTAATAGACGCTTCTTAAAAGGTGAGGATAAATGTTGGCTTTACTAGGAATGCCGTGAGAGCCTTCCAGATAAATCTCCACAGAGCACTGCCTCTATAATGTGCTATGAAACATAACATGAGCCATTATCTTTAATCATATGCACCAAATGCAACACAAATCTGCTTCGTTAGTGTTGACGTGCCTAAGTTGTGTTTAAGTGTCGCTATCAATTTTATTAGGCATGTTGATGCTCATAGCGCATTAGCGTATTAGCCCCATGCCGACACTGGTGGTGCCTGCTGAATCCAGCGTCGCGTAATGTAACTTTTTCAAAGTCATCTCTCTGTGTACCCAACAGGATAACCGTGCCAACATGTCCAGACCCATGATAACCAGATCGCCTGCGTCCCCGCTGAGCAGCCAGGGAATCCCCACGCCGGCACAGCTGACGAAGTCCAATGCGCCCGTGCACATCGATGTGGGAGGCCATATGTACACCAGCAGCCTCGCCACACTGACCAAGTACCCGGACTCCAGGTAATGTGAGACGGCACCCACCCTCCTCCAAAACCCACCACTGGTATCCCTGACCCCTGTTCCCTGTTTTCCCGGAGTTTTCGCTCTTTTGGCCTGTCTTGGCTACTTCACCTGCATTTCCTTCCAGAAAGATCATGCAGTCAAAACTGCAGGTCAAGTTGTTTTTAAATAAACACGCCTGCTTAGCAACGTCACTTATTTATACATTGGGCTGCTTAGCGAGTACTTTTGGCGTCCGGGATCTGTAAGACAGGAGCTCGATTTGGGTCACGACAGCAACGTCGCCGGATTGCGTCACGCTTATTCAAAGCTCGGTATTTTTAACCCAAGCAATTCAGGGCAAGTGCCCCGCTCAATAGTACAACAGCCAGGCCCCTTTCCCCAGGCACACCAAAAACAAGTTCAGAAAGCAAGACTGCTAGCTAAGTCCCATCGGGGCTGAGGTGTCACGGGACTGTTCGTATTTTAACAATAGTCGCCATTGACTTACTTGAGTACCAATCTCCTCTTTTTGGAGTTTTACCATGCAAGATTTCTCCAGAGAGAAATTTTAAGACGATTTGGGTGTCCCTTGATTTTTATTTGAATGTAAACTGCATGAGAAATGGGGGTGTGGCTGCAGTGACCTCAGACACAGTTTCAGTGCAAGACTTATAAGAACAGGGTTGATTTGAACATTTTTTTTTAAAGATTAGGGGTATTAGATGCGCCATAATTCATACAGAGGGGACAACCTTATCATTAGCCAATGATATGTTCTGAACTGTTGAGTGACATGGGAGGGGGTATGGAAGGGGGTATGGGAGGGGACATGGGAGGGGACACTCCAGGGCCCAGTCAGCTTTCAGCCAGTGTGTGTGTGGATTAGGTTTATATTACATTGTGGGGACCAAATGTCCCCACAAACATCTGTGAATGCAATCAAAAAACTAAAAATGCCAAAAGTTTGGTTACTTATGGTTAGGGCTAGGGCTGGTTAAGGGCATCATGTTGCGATTAGAGTTTTCCCCATAAAAATGAATGGAGAGTCCCCACTAAGAAACCTGTGTGTGTGTGTGTGTCAGGGAAAATGGACGTGCTGTTGTGAGTTTTCAAATCACTGTAAATGTCCCCATAATTAAATGCACTACCTCAAGGATAAAGATATTTATTAATTTGAATTCATAATGAATATAAGCTGATTTGCTGCCTGCGTTGACATTTTCTCAAATTCGGTAAGACGTTATGGAGTGAACCACATAATAGAAGACATCTCTGTTGTGTGACCTTTGACGATCTTGCTCTATTCGAGAATCAAGCAAACGTGCCGTAATACCGCCGTAATACCGCCTGAGAGGTGTGATGCACTCAATAATTGAAACGTAAAAGCTAAATGCTTACTAATGTGGGATCTTGTTTGCTTATTTAACAAGGAGACCATTACATTTCGTTGAAGACAGTGCAGGATTTTCTTCCGATAGTAGGATGGAGACCCATACAAAGACATACTTTAGATGGTAAAACTATCGAAGTATTGGATCGCAAATAAAAGGCTTTCAGTGGTTCTGGGCTAAAGTAGTGGATTTTTAGTTGTTTTTATGGGAGAATGGAAACAATTCCAGGTCTATTCTAGACCTGGTTTTCTCAAGGGGTATAAAAAGACCGGACCTCCGAACAGTGATGATATCCTACTGTAGACTTACAGGAGTTGGACAATGAAACTGACTGGCCTCAGGCCAAAATAGTGCTTCATGCCTATACAGTATATGTGCACGGCCTGATGACCAATCTTCAATGATTGCCCATTTCATCAGTTAGAGCAGAGTGTGAAGGTTCAATTGGCAGAGTAATAGCACAGCTGTACATAAAATATTGCAATCCACACAACATAATGGGAGACATGTCAGAGTTCGAAAGTTGTTGGTGCACATCTCACTGGCTGATCTGTGACCAGGACAGCAAGTCTTTCTTGTTTCTCGAGAGCGACGGTACCCAGGGACGGACCACATCCAACAGGAGTAACTGAATGCAAGAGGAAGCTGTCTGAAAGGGACGTCTGGGTACTAACCTGGATTGTATCCAAAAAACATGAAACCACAGCTCTCAAACTCACTGCAGAATGAAATGTGCACCTTGACTCTCCTCTTTCCACCAAAACGGTTTGTCCGGAGCATCACAAGGTCAATACTCATGGTCGGGCTGCTATAGCCAAACCTTTGGTCATTCATGCTAATGCTAAACATCGGTTTTAATGGTGCCAGCAGAGTAAATCTTGGGCTGTGGACCATGTGGAAACATGTATTGTTCTCTGAGTCCATCTTCATTGTCCTTCCCACATCCGGGACAGTTACGGAGTGGAGAAGCCCCAAATAGGCTTACCATCCAGGGGTGAGTTTCCCGAAGCCTTCTTAACGCTACGTCGTTTGTAAGTTCTGTGTTAAAAGATAGAGCTAACGAACGACGTAGCTTTAAGAAGTCTTCGAGAAACTCACCCCAGATTGTTGTGTACCCAGAGTGCAGCCATTCCCTAGGCCTACTACTTGTTCGAGATGGATGCGTCAGTGCATGAACCATTCTAGAGGACCATGTTCACCCAATGGTTTAAACACTGTACCCTGAAGGTGGTGCCGTGTGTCAGGATGATAATGCACCAATACGCACAGCAAGACCAGTGACAGAGTGGTTTGATGAACATGAAAGTGAAGTTCAACATCTCCCATGGCCTGCACAACCACCAGATCTAAATATTACTGAGCCACTTTGGGGTGTTTTGGAGAAGCGAGTTAGGAAATGTTTTCCACCATCAGCATCATGTAGCAACCTGGCCAGTGTTCTGCAAGAGGAATGGCTCAAAATACCTCTGGCCTTTGTGCAGGACTTGTATCTGTCATTCCAATGACAAATTGCTGCTGTATTGGCCACAAAAGGAGGCCCTACACCATACTAATACATAACTGAGGTCTAAAACCAGGTGTTTCAGCCTCATTGTCCAACCCTTGTAGGTTGACAGGCTCGAGGAGGATCTGCTGGCCTGCAGCAAGGTTTTGTACCTGATATATGCCTCAGATGGCAGCCAGTGGAGGGAGACCAGGAGGAGAGGAAAGTTTCAGGAGGTCAAAGACGCGACATGCAGGAGAGAGTGGAGCAGGGAGAGGTGATGAGAGCTTCAATGAGCAGCTGGGTAGGAGGCAGCTTCACACAGTGTCAGCTTCTCTGAACGAAACATGGAGGATCAGTGTGACGCCATCACACACTCCATGGCTAATGTGTAGGGCTGCAAAAATGTATTCTTCTTATTTATTATTGTCTTTATTTTCTTTTTTTAGAATTGCACCACCTCTCATTGGGCACAACCATCATATATGCAGTCCTTTCTTTCTTTTCCTTCATTCATTCATTGATCCATTCATTCATTCAGTGTCTGGGCTGAACCAACCTGCATGACCTGCTTCTTTTAAAATATCACTCCAGGTCGGCGCTTGCTCTTCCACTCATACAGACCAAAGGGAAAAGGGGAAGGGGGGGGGGAAATGAAAAGGATGGAAAACACTAAACACTATCCTTGCACAGGGGTAGCATGATATGCGGGGTGTGGTCTACCTGGGGTAGGGGTGTCATGCGTGGGGCTCTGTCCTGGGGGCTGCCATGCCTCTCTGTCCTGGGGGCTACCATGCCTCTCCCCATCACACAAAAAGACACGAACACACACACACACACGCGCTCAAACACAACACATGCCCACCATTGAAGTACAGCATGCACCCTAACAATCTACACATGTATACTGCATAATAACACCCAACATTTCTGTCATTGTAATTTTTGAGTTAATTTTATTTTTTTTCCTTCTGTATTTCCTTTCCAACAATTTGTTTTCACCTTGTATGCTTTTTGACCCTCTAATTAAAAAATTTTTACAATAATCGTTTAATCGTGTGATCAGGCGAATTAATCGATTTGTTGGAGCAAAACACAGGGTTTAAAGAAAAGTGCAAATACTTAAATATTTAAAAAAAGTAATGACATAAGTCACAGTTGTAATAACTTTACACATAGCAGAGAATCACTGATGGTAGCATAGAAACAAAGATCTGCCTCCGCGATGTTTAGCTTGCTAACAATTGTACTTTATACCACAAAAATGCAACGAGTTGATGGCAAAATTCATTGTGCACTATTTTTATTACCGATTTATTATTGACATTAGTTATTGCAGCCCTACTCTATGTTTTAGTCATAGTCATTGTAATATAAAGGATTGTATCTGGAATCTTACAATCTGGCCAGAGAAATGACTCTTGAATTAGGCTCCTCCATAGATAGGAAAGAAGGAATCCCCATGTTTGATCATGCGTGTTCCCCATCTCTTGAGCTAAAACTCACTGGGCTTTTAGGATGGACCACGGTAAACGATTAATGGAATTGGGTCGTAGCCGCATGCAGACACATATATTTAAATGTTGCATGTTGTTTCCTCATCCCAAGCAGGTGGTGCGGTTACCCCGGCCACAAGCCCTGCATTGCTTGGGATAGGCTCTGGGCCACTATCACTGCGACCTGGACAAACAGTTTGAAAATGGATGTATGGATGTACTTCCCTTCTTTATTAGTTTCGGAGCCCCCTCGGAATTTCATGGAAACTATGTTCGTCCCCCACTCTGCTGTATAGCTGTGATGTATCACTACACAGTATGAGGGCAGATTGATGTAGTGTGATGTTACAGCCTGCCTGTGTCTTTGTAGAGGGTAGATAAACCACAAGTGAAGCTGTGAAAACACCACAGACATTTTGCACCCCTCTCAGAACAGGGGTAGAAAGCACTGACACATGGCACACTTATTTGAGACTTTTCTGTTGTGTTGTCTCCACATACAGTATCCTCTCCCTGTCTGATTTATCACAGCCATGATCTTTAAAATTAATGTCATGACACCTTCAAGACGGCAGGCGACCCGCAGCATTAACTTCGATGCCGTGTGAGTAAAATGCCATTTGCAGATTCATAATTTGCTCATAAGACGCTTATTGCCAAATTGAGCTGGACTGCTCAAAGCCATTTCCCCTTGATCGTCAGCAGATTAGTAGCTTTTTAATAATCCTTTGCATTTCGCAGACACTGTGCAGCCCTTCTGAACTGTGCCGACACAGGGTACGGGCGCATACCTGCACAGGCCGGCCTGCTGCGTCCTCAGCTTCCAGGAGGTGGACCATTTAATAATTATGTCACTTTAATTGATCCCTGCGCAGAAATGCTCATTTCGCCTATCCCATGTTATTCTCCATGACACACATGCACACTTGGTAGGGAAGGGCAGCCACCTGCAGTGGAGCTGGGAGTTAAGGGCCTCCCTCAAGGGCCCACGTACTTGTGACTATAATGCTGAAGTCGGACTCAGACTGGCGCCTTTCCCGTTACAGCCACAGAGGCTTAGGCCGTTGAGTCAAACCCTGCTAGTAGTATGAGCATAGGTCTGCGTTTGAGATGCATTGCAGCAGAATTTCAAGTTTTCTATTTGTTTTTAGTTCCCTGCAGCAATCATCCACATGCCCATGAATTTTTTGACTAGACCACTACCCCACCTTGTTTTGGCTAATCGGTACCTCATTGAGTTAACAACTAATTTGTTAATTAAGTTAATTAAATAGAGCTGGTGGTGAAAATTTGTTACTTTTTGAAGAACAGACGCATTTTTTTTAATTGTGTTTCTGTTCTAATGTTAAATTGTGTGTTGCCCGCAGCACAGATAAACAGCCTTCGACATTTTTGTCGACTGCCTGTGACTCGCACAGTACTGTATCTGGGCTGCTTTTGTGTTGCTTTTCACTTGCTAAGGCTGCTTCTCCTTCCTTGGGGCTGCCACTTTGGATTTCTTCGGATTACCAGGCCAGCTGTGGCGCCCTTCCCAACGCTAGGTCTTCCGTAATGGGGATGAGCTCATTGAGCAGCCGGGATGGTTACAGCTGATGCTGACAGGCAGGAAGTGTCAGCATTGTGCTACTGGAGTCCCTCTGCGGAATCCAGCCAGTCTCCTCCCCAGGGGGTACCAGTATACAAATGATCCTCTGGGAATTAGAGCTACTTTTTTCATTTGGAGTTCTGTCAGCTTAAACCGATTGTAATAGCTGCAGGTGAACCGTACACATCCAAGCTGCATATATGGTTGCAAAGACTGAAATCTCGTGACGCTGTAGCTCTGCTGTTGGGTTTGCCTTTTGAGTTTGCTTTCATGCGCGATGTTTATTCTCTGAATGGAGGACTTAACCTCTTCATTTGTGTGTATATAGTCATAAAAGTAGACTGAAATCTCGCGGTCTGGATTTTCGCATTTGCGGCCGCTGTTCTAGACGCGTCTTGCTAATGCTGGAGTTACCCTCTTCGTTTATACTGCTGGGATTGGTGACTGGTGGTCCTTCCTCACGAAGATCTCCTCCCATCTGTCTGCCCAATCCAGAATCGGACGGCTCTTTGACGGCACAGAGCCCATCGTGCTGGACAGTTTGAAGCAGCACTACTTCGTCGACAGGGACGGGCACATGTTCCGGTACATTCTCAACTTCCTTCGGACCTCCAAGCTGCTCATCCCAGATGACTTTAAAGTGAGTTTGCAGTAAACGACTGTCGAGCAGCTGATCATATCGGCCGCAGCGTTGTTTGGAATGACTGCGCTATTGAAAACTTTTGCCGTAAAGTTCAGTTGACCCCTGAAACACAATGGGATGGGAGAGCAAAGTCTCTAAATCCCAGGGTGGGTGGGATTAGCATCCTCTGTCAACCACAGCTAAATTTAACATAATCAGTACTATTAAAATAACAAATGGAAAGTGGATTAAATGGTCAGTGATGGACAGAGTATGATAAGCCCACATCCTGTGGGTTTCAAAGCCTTCTTTCACCTTTTCTCATCGCTTTTGGATAGTCTTATCATTCCTGTTCCACGTTATAGAGGTTTTCCCTCTTAAAAATAAGGGATTTGCGTGCAGTTGGGTGTCACACTGCTAATTATAAATGACCCTGTGAGAACGACCCACTCTGTTGCTTGATTGTCGGCTCACCGCGGGACCGCTAAAGTGTGTCAGCCGTAGAAAACGGGGTCTGCCAAGGACTTACTGAAGTACACTAAAATGGAAAGCATTATCCAATGGTCAGGAGCCTGTGAAACTGGTCAATGAACCCCCCCCCAAACACATTTTTATGAGAATCATTGCTTTCTTTAACCTCGTCTTTTCATTTATTTAATTTTTTTTGCACTGATCTCGGGCAACATGCAGGTCTTCTGTAAAACCATAACCAGCAAACTTAAAATTTTGTTATTTAATCAATTCTGTCTTTTGAGGTTGTACTGTTTGCCTGGCAGTCTTACCCAGAAAGGGCCACTGTGTCCGCGGGTTTTTGCTGCAACTCACTAATGAGATCACTAATTAGAGGACTGATTGGTTGAAGATGCCTCACACCTGGGTTTGACCAGCTGACCTAAAGGTTATCCCAAAAACCTGCATACACACTGGCCCTTTGCAGACAAGATTGCTCATCCCTGCTCTATAATGATGAGTACAAAGTTGATGCATTTAGGTTCTGGAACAGAGGAAGCTTTTAATGAACCTTCTGTAAAGGAAGAGGATTTATTTCTAATACTTTTCATCCAAAGCAACACTTATAAATGAATGTTTATATATTAATGTGTGTATTAACCCATTCATCTTCCAATCGCTTCTCCTGGTCGGGGGGGTTTGTCGTCGATCCCACGCAGCATTTGGGGTACATTTTGGATGGGATGCCAGTGCAGCGCGGGGTACAATCCTGCATACTACAGGAAATTACGAGATGCCACTTGACCTAACTGTATGTCTTTGGACTGCGGGAGGAAAATATAGAATCCAGCGGAAACCCAGAGGAGATGGGAGAACATGCAGAGACAAACACACAGAGTGGAGGTGGGACGCTGCTGTCCCCACCCGCCCCGTGTGTGTTAATACTGTCCAAAAAAGGCTGTACTAAAGCAGTACAGCACCCCCCCCCCCCCGGTCACGAGTCCACCAGTGCTCAAGGACAGGTTACAGGTCCAAGTCCCAGGATGAGCTGCCTTATAACCACCTTACACAAAGCCCGCCAGTCTGATCTACTCCAGCCCTGTAAACTGGTGAAATCAAGTTGCTTTGAATAAAATGCATCAGCTAAGCTACCAAACGTAAAATAGGCAAAAAAAAATTTCCACATCACCATGGCGCACATGTGGTCTGTAGCCGGCTATAAGGCTGTAACGTTAAAATCAGGATTGGTGTTGGAAATGCCGCTCCCATTGTATTACGCAAGTTTTAATGCTCGACAAGTTAATGATTCTTTTGCCTCTGCAGCTATGCATTTAAAAATGTATAATCTGCGGCTTGGAGTGTGAAACCCGCTTATACCACCGTTACCACACATTTTGGCTTTTACCTTTTGTACCTAAGGACATTAATTTTCATGTTGACGAGCTAGAAACACATTTATCAGTAGGACTACTTTCTTCTGCCGATAAGTAAACATTTCTGCTTAGTTTCTGATTTCAAATTGTCGTGTACATCTGGAATTTCAAATAATATATGAGTTAGAACTAACAGTTGTATCACTAGCAAACTGCTTTACTACCTGACTGGCACTACATGTGCGGTAGCAGAGAATTAATCAATTCTTTTGATTCTCAAGAATTCAACAGTGCTGTGGTAAAATAGCAGATTCCTTGTACATAAGAGTATTGTGGTTGCCCCTAAGCAGCAACGCCCCCTACGCCTCACCCACAGGACTACAGCCTGCTGTACGAGGAGGCCCGCTACTTCCAGCTGCAGCCGCTGCTGGCCGAGCTGGAGCGCTGGAAGCAGGAGCAGGAGCTGGGCTGGGCGTCGCGGCCCTGTGAATGCCTGGTGGTGCGCGTGGCACCCGACCTCGGCGAGCGCATCAGCCTGAGCGGCGACAAAGCGCTCATCGAGGAGGTCTTCCCCGAGATCGGCGACGTCATGTGCAACTCTGTCAACGCTGGCTGGAACCATGACTCCACGCACGTCATCCGCTTCCCACTAAACGGCTACTGCCATCTCAACTCCGTCCAGGTGAGGTCACTGGTGGGCACCCATCCAACATGACCAGTTAGGAATTTGTGTTGAGGGAGGGGAAATGGCAAAATTTAGAGACCAAATGCACCTCCTGTCCTACTTAAGGACTGTGATTATTCATGGGTTTGGGAGGTGACCTTCAATGGAAGCCTGAGTGAAGGTGCCACTGTCTTCACTGACCCACTCCCCCATGGTGTGCCATTAAATCTTTCACACATCCCCGCAAAGCCCTGCTACGTTGCAGCCTCATGCTCCAACCTTCACAACTGTGATGGAGGAAGAGAGGCCTCTCCTCACCAACTCCGCCCCCACTCTCTCTCTCTCTCACATACACACACACACACACACACACAGATACCCTCCGGTTTGCAGCCTTCAAGAGGGTGTGGATTTGATCGCCCCCAACTGTCCGGAGGCGGGGTATAATCCTGTTTGGTTATTAAAACGAGATGCCACCGGGCTTTTCGGCTGCTCTAATGGAGTAGAGAGGGGGCTAGTGCCAGCAGTCAGAGACCTTTGTAGTCTGGCATGCCATCCAGCCCCAGGCCTGGCAGACAGCTGAGCTCTACAGCGTCCAAACGGCCCAGAAAACCCACAGTGCCCCCTGGGGGCCTCTTAATGGAATGCGGGCCCAAGCCCTCCGGAAATGTCTGCACATGTCTACGGGGCTGGAGGATTATGGGAATGGGGGTGTGGACGTGTGTTCACAATGAGGGGCTTTATTAAGCGACACAAACAGGACGTTTGTACCTATCTGTATGTCCATCTGTCCCTAACATTTAATTCTATATTTTATGCTTTGTCACACACAGGGCTAAACACAGGTATTCAGTATAGATTCGATACCATCTGTCGGTGTAAAAGCCGTTGGTTCCTTTCACTGAAGCTGATGTTTTGTGGCTATAGATGTGCTGTTTTGTTAGTTGGCCAGAGGTGGCGCCGTAACACGACATCCTGTATTCTCCAGGTGCTGGAGCGGCTGCAGCAGAGGGGGTTCGAGATCGCCGGCTCCTGTGGCGGTGGCGTGGACTCGTCACAGTTCAGCGAGTACGTCTTGAAGCGAGATACCAGGAGGGGACAGAGAGGGTCCGGCGTCATCCGGATAAAACAGGAGGAGCTGGACTAAGATGGTGGTCTCCATTGAATCTCCAGGCCAAGAGACATATTTAACTGTGTCACCTTTAATATGGCATCTGGAGAACTTGTCAAAGGGAAAAAAAGAAGATTTTTTTTATTAGAAGAAAAAACCAAGTACTGAACACTGAGGAACTTTGTTGACTGGCAGGATCACCGGGCCCATTATCCAGACCCAGGACTCCACACCCAGGCTCCAGAATAAAGTTTGTTTTAGAACTTTGATGCTCTTAATGCTCCTCAACTGATACGATGGGGCTCCGTTCTCCCCGCTGGTCGCCGCCATTTTGAGTACGCTGATAAGTCCCACGGGCAGCTGGGAACGCAGCTGACATTTCCAGTGATTTTGGATATTTTGTGTGCTTTAGTCTATAATGCTGCTTTGTGTTTTTCTTTTTTTAATTAAAACTTTTTGAAATATTATATCCTTTATATATGTACATGACCCAAAATAGACATGGTTAAACTAGTACATTCCGTTTTAATTTCTATAAATTTTTCAAAGGATTTTTTTTTTGTTTTTATTTTTAATAATGCCAGATGCACATTGTGGTTTACTCAGTTACAAAGTACATTTGACACTTCTGGTATATATACATATACCCACACTCACCGTGAGCAGAAAGAAGGATTATCTGCGTGCTGTGGTCTACAAAAGAATATGAGAAAAATTGTACTTTGTGGTATAATAATTTCCGGGGCAGCATACGCAGTGCAGAGTGAAACTGTCTATTAAAATTAGCTGAACGTTGCCAGTAAGTATTGATGGCAGTTCTGACATACCAAGAGCATCTGGGCTGGTTGTTCCAGAGTTTGACGCACCTCAGATGCCACCCCTGACCTTCCCACAGCAGCTGCGCAAGGAGACGGATGTTTCCGGAGAACGAGAAGCTGAAAATGAACGTCTGCCTCTGTTCATTTATCACGCCATTTTGCCAAATTCCAGCTCCATCTAAGCCTATTAGTCCTCCTCCTGCAGTTCGGCACTGTTCCTCAGCCAAGAGCCGATACAGCGATGTGTGATTTTCCTGCGGTCCCCATCAGGGGCCGAATGGGACACCGTGGTCGGTAGGTCTCTGTGTGCTCTGGGGATCCCGGCTCTCCCAGTCCGCGTCCCCTCTCCCACCGCCGAAATGTGCTCTAGCAGTTCCTCTGAAAACCCAAATTCCATCATTCGTTGTGTTTGTACCTTTTTTTTAAAATTAAATAACCCAACAGTGGCACCTATGAGACCCGTGTGATGTGCTGGATTTTTGAAACATTTAGACTCAATGTCGATGTGATACAAAAGTTTCAAAAGCAGAGGGTAAATGTACCCTATCAAGGGAGTATTAGAGAACAAATGAAAAACAGCTGAAGGTCTTCTTGAGGCATGGAAGTGAGGCTTTCACAGATACAGTCTCCGTGTCTCCCAGCAGCCTACTGAACAACTGGGTGTAGTGGGGTTTGTAGTCCTACAGGAATTACACGGAGGTCCTTCACCCATAGTTAGTCTTTTCCTCCTCGACATTTACTCATTTGTGGTGAGTCACAGATCTGTCAGTGGGCAAACCGTTGACCCAGATTCACGTGTCGCTGGCCTATTCCTTCAGCAGGCCAGTTTCTGGTGGGTGTTTCTGGAACTGTGATGTACCCCATATTCCTATCTGTAGACCCAAAACCTCAGCCTCCCTCCGCCTGTCTCTGTCCGCTCATGCCCCTATCGTTCCCATCCAAGGAAAATCTTAGATGGTGCCACAGTACATCTGACCCAGGGAAACATCTCAAAGAAAATTAAAGAGACTCTTTCATCTTAGTCTTGCTTATTTTCTGTTTAACTATCTTAACTTAAGGAAACGCAATCCTCTTACGGCACAGAATACTTGGCAAGGATGCTCTGTCCTTTAGGCAACTTTGAATGCAGCGATGAGTCAGTCATGAACATTTTCCTCTGGGGTAATAGAACAGCATGAGCCAGGGAATCAGATGGAGCTTCGAAGGGCTACAGACATCAAGGGTTTTGTGTTCTTAACGTCACGAAACATCCTGGAATCATTTCTATTTCACACGTTTCTGTTGTCACTGGCCTGGTTAAAGGCGGCAAAAAGAAACCAGACTGTCTGTAAACATTACTTTATTTATTCCAACAGACTGTGCCAACTGACTGAATAAAGGAAGTAACCTTGCAGTTGAGGCCGCTCTTTGTGAGTCACTTGGGTGCGAAAATGATTTGAACTCTACACAAGCACATTTTAGGAAGACTTGGCAACAGCATGATTTTTCATAAGTTTGTTACCCACGATGACCGAGAGAAAGTGATATTCATTGATGGAAAATCCCCCTGTTGGATGTGGGGTGTGTACCTCGCAATGTGGATTAGTGAACGTAACCAATACAGGTTTAGCCTTGCTGATTGTAAATCCTTCACATTTCAGATGGATTAGTCTACCTAATGTGTATCGGTAATTTTTTAACCGTACAATTTGGAGAAGAGGCAAGGATTCTGCAAAAGAGTTTTGCCATTTCCAGGCCTTTACAGAGATTCCTAATTCCTAATCATATAATCTTGATCTTGACGCAAACTCTTGGACCACAGAACCCCCCCGCCCCGCATTTGACACTTTAATTGCTCTTTATTCTCATAACTCTTTAAGACTGCATTTCCCAGAAATCATCATGGTGGTATATGACAATAAACTTTTGCACGTACTAAATATTTTGGTTTTCATTATCAACACACCACGTTGAAACCATATATTTCAGTTTACTTTTTGGGTAAATCTGAACTCTTCCTCCCAAAAGTGTCACCTGTTCACAAGGTAAAGTAAGTGTTGGTCTTCTTAAAATGATTTGCAGACTCATGCTTATTTTATCATGTTGTGCAACAAATACCAACCCAATGAATTAAACACATATTTCGGTTGAAAAGCAGCATAAGTTAAACGTGGGGGGAGTGCCTTTTTAGGCTGACCTCATTTCTGGCCATCAGAGGCAGTTTGCTATGCAAGCTGGGCCCGCAGGTCAGCATTAACACGGGAAGAGCTAAAGACATGCCCACCGCACTGCTTCCTGTGTGGATTAGCCGCTTTTCTAGTACAGGCACAGTTTTCCTTGCTGTTGGCAGACGGTGTGATGTAATATAGGCACGACATGGAGGGGAAAACCAGCCTGAAAGGAACACTGGTTCTTTTGGAATTGGCAGTGCTAACAGAACCACAGGCTCCGGGACAGACGCTCTCAGCGCTGAACCGGGGCTGCGTCTGTCCAGCAAACAGAACTGGGTCACTGTGTCCAGTCCCGGGCGCGTCAGATCCGTGCTGGCTGGTGGGCTCGCCCGCCTTGGCCGGCCGCCCCGGGGCGTTGGGCGGCCTTAAACACGGGCGTTCCTCAGTCTCTCTTTCCCGTGAGAAGTAATTTAAGCGGACGACCTTTTAATTTATTACTTTACCATCTTATGTTTCAGTTATAAAAATAGCATTGTTGGTTGTCTCCAGGGAGCACAAGTGCCTGGGAGTATTTTTTAGGATAGTAGAGGTCTCCTGCCAGCAAGCACTGTGCCGCCATTATCTGTCTCCGCGCATTTCATTTCAGAAAAGTTCTTCTATAGGGCGGTATAGTCTGTACATCTACACTCTCAGAAAAAAGGGTACAAATTTGTACCTTTGCTTGTCACTGGGGCTGTACCCTCAAGGGTCTGCCAAT
>JAODLD010000001.1:18112588-18124302 GCA_026781065.1 Mormyrops boulengeri
CCCGGGGGGTGTGTGGGCCCGTTTGGGGGGGGGGGGGGGGCCGGGGGGGGGGGGGGGGGGAGACGGATATTGCCAGCAGTGTGGGACCTTTGTAGTTTGGCACGCAGCGCCGCCTGGAGCAGCGAACACTGCTGAGCTCCTGTGCTGCCAAGTGGCACAAAATAAAAAAAAAAAAAAAAAAAAGGGCCTAGAAAAATCGACGCTTGCCCGAGGCCTCCCTCATGGAATGTGATCTCAGAGCCTTCTGGAGCGAACGTCTGCGAGACCGGAGGTTTGGGGGGGGTGTTATCGCACTGTTGTCAGGGTTATCAGGCAGAGGGAAAGATATGTTGTGCTGCCAGTGAATGAGTGCACCCCTCTTTTATTCCCCATCACCCTTCCATTTACAGCCATCAACTTTCACAGTACATCCATCATGTGACCGCTAGCCGATGCATTGCCAGCGTGTTAGACGCAGTCCCGTGCCGGCTGTTTTTTCTGAGGAGTTATATGTTTGGCCCCGTCTGCTTGCCCACCCCCTACCTTCTGCCCTGCTAACGTTACCCCCCCCCCCCAGGGCCGGGGGCGGGTGCCGCGGCGCGGCGTCGAAAGCGTAGGCTCCTGCGGGGGCGGCGTGGACTCGTCGCAGTTCAGCGAGTACATCCTGCGGCGGGAGCTGCGGCGGGGCCAGCGCGGACCCTCCGTCATTCGGATAAAGCAGGAGCCTCTGGACTAGGATTGGCGGGACACAGTTTTCCGGCCAGCAGCGTGGGGGTGCCGCGTGCTCCTTCACTTTGCACTGCTCTGACTGAATCTAGAGAACCACATGGACTGAAAAAATGGACAATGACAAACCCTCAGCGATTGGCTACCGAGAGACTTGAGCTGAAGCTTATGGAAATCTCTGTGGAGCTCTGCGATTGGTCCATCAGGCCCAGCCACCCCCCTCTCCCCATTCTTTGATTCCAGAAAAATAAGTTTGTTTTAAAACTTTGGGACTACATCAATTAAAGAAAATGTCATTGCCATGAGGACCAGGAAGATGAGATCATGTTTCCTTTTTTAAGTGGGAGGGGGGGGATCTCCACTACAGAGGGATTAGTGATGTGGGGAATTCAGAGATCCGGTACTGGCATATTTGTAATTTTCATTTAGTTAGAATTAAACCAGTATTTTATATGAAATGTCGACATGCCTAAACATATGTTCACATTGTCAGCATATATGATTCCATGTATAACAAGCCTAAGAGGATAATTTTATTTCAAAGTGTTAAAAAAAAATCCCTTACCTGAAGGGGTAAAGTATACAGACTGGGACTTTAAATGAAACCTCTTGTAGTCAGCTGTAAGAATATTCTGTTTTTATGTAAGGAGCTATATATTGTACTTTTAATAAAATTAGGATTTTAAAGACATTGCCACATACCTGTCTTCATCTGGGAAGTCTAACCCAGCCTAAATGAAATAGAGCTGAAAGAATGAAGATATAACAAGTAGTTTTGAGACTTTAAAAAATACTGTATTTGTAAAATGTAATTTTTAAATCACTTTAAAGTTATGTGTCTGTCCACCAGTCATTCTGCTTGTCTGCTATTATCAATACGAGAAGAATTCCTTCCGTCGCGCAAACTCCAAACAAACCTCAATCTACTAATTATAAGGGTGTAATTTTTCAGATGGCGCCCAGCTTCATAATGCCGGAACTGGGTGAAAATTATGTGCTGTATACCGGACGTCCTCTACCGTCTGTTCACTTCTGATGAAGAAATCTCGCAAGAATAAAGTGAAAAGAATGTAAAATAAAAATGTATACACTTTCGTTAATATCCACCCCATATCCTTCGCTGTTTTACATGTGTGTGACGTTTTATTTGATAAGATGCCCACACTACACATGCAAGCCAAGGCTACATTACAAAAGGCCATCAAATTTCAGAGTCACTGGCTGCGGGTTTTAGCGCGTCTGTCAGCAGCAGCTGCGTCCGCGCATTTACCGATCACCGCGCACTTTCAAAGGCATCTCCTGCCCGGGGACACGCCGAAACGGCCTCTCTTTAATACCGACCCGGAGATCTCCAGCAAACATGCTGCCCGCGAGGCACTTTGATGTCCCCTTACACGGAGCAGATGGGCTTCACGCTGTTCGTTTCTGTTAGCGAGGTGACCGAGAACGGGAGGCTCAATTTGTCCTGTCATTTTCCAGGCGAGCCGGGCTCCGCCGCTTTCCTTGGCACTCGTCCGCTTATCCGCTAAACCCGTTCACCCACACGCAAAGCATCCACACATGCATTTATTCAAAACTTCACTGAGTTATTCATTTCGAAATGTACCTTAAAATTTTAGACGAAAATGACTCCGTTTTTAGACCCATTTGCTTACACAAGGTACAACGACAAAAAACGCCTCTGCCGACATGAGCCTGGAGGTTTCGGACATTTCATAGTGTTGCAACAAACACCGAACACCAGTGTACAAGAAGGGTACGCATATAAGACAGCCTTAGTGAGAAAACTGTACAAGAAGTGCACACCGTCCGGCAAAGTTGAAGGAAGACAGACGCATAAATGAAAAGAATCCAATTAGTTTAAGGCTGGGCGCGGCAAATTTCGCTTTTATTTGACGTTTTCGAAATGTATTCTTTTACTGGTGCGCTCAGGCGGTAATCAATTTGGTCCCCGGGCTGCGACAGACCCCTCCGTGTTGAGTATTTGCTGGGAGTTTAGTTTGGCTCTTGTCCTCGCCTGGGGCGGATAGGTATCTGTTCTGCATTTGGCTGGTCTGTAGTCCCGCCACCCCCCTGCAACCCATCTCTCTCCGCCTCACACACTTCTTGGCTGTTAACACACTGGCTGGGGTCCCTCCGACCGCTTCCCCCAGGATATTCCTACTGAAATGTTAATGTGTCCTTGCTGTAGACGGTGAGCTCCCCCCCCATACAGCCGTGGCAAAACTACCAATGTCACTGCCACAGAAGTTCTGCTGCACTTTTTTCCTGCGCTGTCCTGAGGCGATACTTTAGCCAAGTAAGAAAACAACAAACCTAGCAATAAACGAGTTTTGATTATCACAAGTGCCCGATTACCAGTTATCACATAAGACCCAAAACACCCAGTTAAGGTCTGCTGATAACTCACTCACAAACTACCACCTACTGCAGAACCTGATCACTAGGAGCTGAGCTTTTTAAAAACTGCTTTAATAAAATGGTATGGTCCTCTGAGGTTTCCCCGTTTGTGTAAGCAATTCTTAAACAGCATGTACTTTAAGCTATTTAGGGAGGTGGTAAGATAAAAGGTGAAGGGGAAAATGTATGGGTAATGCAAATATTTTACTTTAAAAAGAATTTTTTTTGTCATGTACCTATATATATATATATTTATATATATATATATACACACACACACACACACACACACACACGCGCGCGCGCGCCCGCACGCGAAATAAAAGGCCTAGTCTTTATTCACAAGAGATCAAGAGATTCCTGTGGTTGGTTCCCTGCTCTCCATCATGCACTGAACCACTACAAAGCGCAAAGGAAAAAAATATTCAAAAAGAAATTCACAGGAGTCTGTCCCCTACTGGACAGATTGGTCATAGCAATACAGACTTCGACAAGTTCTCCTACCCCTTTGAGTGAAAATGCACTCGTCATGAAAGATTAATTTCCTGCTTCAGTATTAACGAAAGATGGTTTAAAATGTTATACTTTCAATAGCAACACCAGTGTCTCCTGTGATTGGCAGATATGTTTTGTTGTTCAGTATATGTGATTTTTACCAGTGAGGAATTGATTTGGGGGGTGGGGGTCACTTGTATATCAATATTCTGAATCACTTCAGCTGCAATTTCCTTTAATTACATAGCATTACATTATAAATCTAACTGCTAATGTCCACAGGTAAAAAAATATTAAATACTGATAACAGTGAAAATAAACATTACTTACGTTTGCATTAGTAACATTTGTTCTAGATTGTTTTTATCAATTATTATGCCACTATTTTTTTGTCTTATTCAACAAAATATATACTCTAAAGGGTGTTGCCACCAGGTGTATAACATATCCCTTATAACTAGTCATGCTTTTGGGCCCAGCGCAGATGAATACTGACAGACGGCTATACATACATTACATCTCCTGTCATTTGTAACAGACTGACATGCAGCCTTACCTGGAACAATATCATTATTTTTGAGCAAAACCGTAACTAGGAAATCAATCACTCTTTTTGCATAAGATAAATGATTCAAGGTTATCATTTGTATCCCAGAATTAAAGTTGTCATAACTGTTGTCAAAGCTACTATAGAACACGCCCCAGAGCCAGTTCTACGTCAATGATTCAAAATGCAAAGAGTCACAAAGAAATAACACATTTCGATGATTTATTGGGGACTCTGAAATCCCACCACAACATGCCGGTGAAAGTGGCATACAGTTGTAAAGGAACACAGAAGCCCTATTTTCACTTAATGAACTGGCTCATACTGAATTTGTCTATACGGTTTTTGAGGTCTTATTTTATACATTACGAAATGATCGAGTGGCAGCAGACACAGCTTATATAGTTAAAATGGGCACACACAGTGTTCTTTGATAGTCTAACCCACGATGGTCTTTGATACAGATCTTTGATACCCCAGGGTTCTCCACATAGCCGTCTTCCAGAACAGATTCCTTGACACTATGTCACGCCATGGAGGTAAAAACTGTTGCATGAAGTCAAAACTCACAGCGCAAATAGTGATATTTTCTGGCTTCCACACGCATTTGAAAAGAGAAAAGTGGGTCATAAAAGTAGGCTGAAGTACTAAATTGGTTGTACAATTATTACAAAATTAGAGATTAAAAAATCATATGTGTGGGGATTTGAATGAGCAAATCGACGCAGAGTCTCGGCAGCCTGATATACATTTTCGACTCAATTTTGTAAGACATGAGACCAGAATGCCCACCCCCAGCCCCCGCATCTGCTCGATGCTTCCCCTCAGTGGGGACGGGACTGCCCCCCTCACAGGGAGCGAGTGGCTGAGTGGGTGGGAGCATCACACTCCCCACAGTGGGCTGGGTAATTGAGGCAGAAGTGATATTTTTACGGTAATATTACATGAAAATTGCAGTGGGTCGCCAGTGCCACTACGCGTGGCCGAGAATGCTAACACTGTTCCGCGCCCTGCGACCTCTCTGGAGCGTTGTCCCCATCAGCACGTCAAATCCGGCGACGAATCAAAGGCCAGCGCCGATGTGTGCGGTGCACGTCGCGAGTGCTCTGATGGGAAGTGCAGTGCGTATTCATGAAATCGCTCATTAATATTAATGCTTGGTAAACTGCCTTTGTTTTCCGCGCTGATGTTCAGGAACTGAATCACAAGCTTTGATCTCCTGCAGAGAAATGAACCAGAAACGTTATTAGACACTTTAATGCAATTGATGATGCGATCAATAATTTATGGTACGAAAGTGCTCTGAACATTCCCCATCTCATTCCCCTCTTAGCAAAAAAAAAATAAAAAATAGACAGGAAGGATTGCTGATGGTTGCTATAATGCATTCAATATAAGGTATTCGACCCTTTTTCACAGCCCCCCCTAGGGCAGATATTTGTCCCTCCCCTGACCACACACACACATAAAACTGACCTGATGCCTGCCATTTTAATTATTCAAATTTGCTAGCGTCATATAATGCTCATCCATCCATTTTCTGCACCCACTGGTCCTATACAATATTGCGAGGGTTTGGGCTCTATCCCAGAGGGTATGAGCACAAGGCAGGGAACAACCCAGGATGGGGCACCAACCCATGGCAGGAAACACACACACATACTGTACATTCAACCGGAGTACCCAGAGAAAACAACACGGGGAGAACATGCAAACTCCACACACGGAGCCATGATGGGGACTCGCACCCTGGTCCCAGAGGTGTGAGACAACAATGCTTGCTGCGGCACCACCCTCTAATGTGCTCATATTATTTTGAATATTTCTAAAGGTTACAATTTCAAAATAGATCTGCCCCCCATTCCTTTGCGCCCCAGTTTGAATACCTCTGCTATAAGGGCAGGAGACAGAATTTGACAAGAGCATATAATTAGTGTTGTGTTGAGTTTGGTTATTGGTCCACAGGTAGGCAAAGGCCACTGGCATCAGAGCGACAGGCTAGCAGTAGAGGTTGAGCTAGAACTCAGTATTTTTAACCAGGCCATAGAAGAGACCAGCCTGTATACACCTACTCAGGGCTACTCCAAGTAAAACATAGCATGTGACCCAAATCACAATCAATGCAATCACCCAACTGCCAACCATTATGAATAGCCAGAGCACTAGTGTCTGATAGAGCTTTACACAGTCAATCTTCTTTCGAGGTTACTGAAACAGTCATGCATGTACTTAAATAAACACAGCAAAAGAAAAAAACATACATCAATTACCTGTTCCATGTTCACTAGTGGTGCAGAACTTTATTCAACTATTGCTCCAGTCACTTATTTAATTGTGTAGTGTATGATATTTGTAATATTCTTTTATTGTTCATAACTGGCAATATTCATGCAGTAATTTTTAAAGTGTAATGGCAAAGGTGTTTCCACAATTTTGGCCACTAGTGTACAAAATTGTCCAGAAACACATACCTTATGAAAGCTCACAAATGACTTCCATAATTGCATAAACAGTTTCCTCTCTTCCAGTGAGAGGAATAATTCAAGACAGGAAGTCATTGTTACGCCAGTGACACAGGAATCAATATCGTCATCAGAGGTGGAAATTTCAGGTCCAGAAAGTACAAATCCATATCAAGATTCTGTTTCAACCAACCAGTTGAGTACTCTGTGGCTGTGAATCTTTATGCTGAACTGGTTGGTTGAAAGTAAATCATGGTCTGGATTTTTACTTTCTGGACCTGAAATTGCCACCTCTGATAGTCATTTCAGTGTCTCATCAACAATTGAAAAGAGCAGCAGTAGTAAAGGAACCAACATATTTCATAATTTAAAGACAATATAGAAACACTTAGAACTAGGGAACTTACTAGTATACAAACACAATGCCTGTAAGCAATTACACAACTATCTAAATCAGTGTTTCCCAACCCAATCCTCGGGGAACCCCGGACAGTCAAAACGTGGAATGTATGGGGTTCCCCAAGGACTGGGTTGGAAAACACTGATCTAGATTATATCAACAAAGTGTAGGAATTTACTGGTGTTGGCCAAGGTAGACATGTAAACCAAAAATAAGTGAATTAATAGTTAAATTCTTTCAGTATTCCAAAAAAGGATAACCTTTTTATGATATTATGAGGCCATTTTTATTAAAAGCCTGGCTGATTAATTCGCCTTTTCTGGGCTTAGTAACAGAGCGTGCCCGCATACTGAATCACAGCACTGCATTTAGGCATCGGAGGGAGTGACGAGGACTCAGAAGGGGACGAGGACACCAAGGACGAAGAAAGGACGTTAATGCGTTGTCTACGGCCTCCACGTCCTCAACAGACAGAGAGCCCTCTCGTCAAGAAGTACGGGTTCATGTTGGGATCAGCTTTGAAAGTGCATTCCTTGTTTACCATGGGAAAGACATGTCCATATCGGCAACGTGAAAGGCTAAGCATACAAAACACTGCTTCAGGAACCTTTTTCGACCAATCAGAGGTCTGCTAGTCCAGCCTTAACAACCCATCTTCTCTACGATGGCATGCATTTGCCGTACCCTTTTATCCAAAAAAAACATTTTTTTAAAAAAAAAGAAATCCATAAAACATGGACTGTACCCTTTGTGAAGGGTACATTCTGCAGGGGAGAAACAAATTGGCTCTGGGCCAAGAAATAACACCATTATAGACTTTGACAAAGAGGGAAAGATGAACAGGGGCTGTGCTAATCTGCAGGCCCCTTCGGTGTGTCAGTGATTGCGTTTCACGTGAAATTACCTGGTAATCAAAAGGGCCAGAAGTGTGCCTCCAGTCACCCCACCACCACGGCGCCCAGCTCCTCTCTCCAGCACAGGTCGTCGTTAGAAGCCTCATACGTAATTACTTGTTAACTATGCTCCGAGCTGAAGGAGAACGTCTTTTTTTCTGGCCTTTCCACACTCATTAAAAGTTTTTTTTCCCTTGTTAACACCACCTTGCCCGGTCCCTGGAATGGCAGGCTCATAAGACGACGGTACCAGTTGCGGTTTTTCCCCACAGCTAAAGAAACGGTCGGGACCGCTCAGGTTCCTCATGCGGTCGGAGGCCATGCCGCATTCAACTGCGGAAAGGCCAGATCTCCCTCTGACTCCCCCCATGACTGGAGTTATTCAAGGAAATCCAATCTGAGGGCATACTGTATGCCCTGATACACCCAAGGAATCTGAATGGACAAGGAGAGAGAGAGACAGGGAGGGAGATATCAAGGGCGACTCCTCAAATGCCTTTCTTAAAATCCAGGGCCACATGCACTCCATGACCATTGCGAACCTGACTTTTTGTTCAGCCTGTCAAGCTGCTTATCAGATAGGAAGGAAACCAAAAAAATAATAAATCGCATGTTCGTGTTGCTATGGATATGAGTCTGCAAAATAAATAAGAATGCTTTTGGTCAGTCAGAGCACTTGAAGTACACTCCATGACAAAAAAAAACGTTAAGCACCCAGTAGTAACGGTCCGATTTGGATGTAATTTGGTACATGTGCAGACCAGTGATGGGTATGTAAATGATTCAGTTTGCAAGGAGCTGGCACATCTAGTCACCAGACACAGAGGATGCCTTGTAGATGCATTAGGCAGCATTACCAGCACATGACAGAGTTTGATAGGGGTCGCATTGTGGCCGGGTGGTCATATCGTGCAATTGCCCAGCACGTGGGGCATGCAGATGTCAGTCGCCCAACGTTGGAACCAATGGGTACGTGAGGGCACCCACACACGTCGTGAAGGTTCTGGTGACCCAAGACAGACCCCACACCAAGGGAGGATCGTCGTATTGTGCGCCAAGCATTACAGAACCCCATGACATCTGCACCTGCCATCCGGACACATGTATTGGACTCTCTACAACACCTCGCGTCATCCCACACCATGTCTCAGCTACTGGCATCAGCCGGACTACAGGTTCACCGTCCCATGCGTAGGCTGCCGTTAACACCAGCACAGGGACGGCTGCGTTTGGAGTGGTGCCGTAACTGGGAGGCATGGACTGATGACAAGTGGCATCGTACCATGTTCAGCGATGAATCTCGGTTCTGCATTACCACGGATGATCATCGTGAGCATCTATGGTGGTGCCGAGGGGAGAGGGCCAATCCTGCCAATGTTGTGGAGAGACCCACCTGCGTTATTCCTGGCATAATGGTGTGGGGAGCCATAGGGTATGACTTCAGGTCTCTGATAGTGATTCGGGGGACCCTGACAGCACAGCGCTACATCAGTCTGTATGTCTTACCTCTCCTGAGACAGAACCGTGGTATAGTCTTTCAGCAAGACAACGCCCGTCCACACACAGCATGCATGTCTATGGACTGCCTGCGTCATGTTGAGGTCCTCCCGTGGCCAGCCAAGTTCCCCGACCTTTCCCCAATCGAACATGTGTGTGACCAGCTCGGACGTCAACTCAAACCCAGTGCCAATCTGCAGGATCTCAAAGGCCAGTTACAACAGCTGTGAGGCGACTTGCCACAGGAGAAGATACAACGGCTGTACGACTCCCTTCCACACCGTATTGCCGCATGTATCCAGGCCTGGGGGGGTGCCACACCCTACTGACATGGGACCAGCAGTGCGCCCATACTGGCAACTCTGTTGTCCGTTTGATCTGATACGTATTATAATCATTGCGATACAGTCACATGACCTTTCACCACATGCAGATTCATTGCATTTCCACCAGTCTGTCTGGATGCTTAACTTTTTTTGTCACTGAGTATATGATGTATCATATGAGCTGTGAAAGATGAAGTCATGTGTCACGTTTCTGCTTTTTGGGTCTAAGTTTTTCAGTCTAAGGAGGACAGCATAGCTGGGGTTACAACAAAGAGACCAATCAATGCATCTTGTCTGGAGCAGAAGAAAGAGCCAATCAATTTGTTTATCCCACTGCATTTCCTAATAGATAAGCTCAGGGTGTCCCTATTTCTGCATGGACACTACAGTGGCACAGATGGCTAGATCACATGGGGGTCACATGATCTTCAGATTTTACACACGGGGTTGGCCATATCCCAGATTTAGCTAGAACTCATAATTAGAATCCAGAGTTCAGAATGCCTCTTGGTTAGGGAACACTACCCGCTCATATATAAAACATGTCAATTACGAGAGGAACTCGTTCTCACTGTAGTTTTGTTTATTATTCTACTCGATCAACCTTGCCAAGAGGCGGACACACCATACCTCTTCTGCAATGCATTTTAGGCAGGAACTGTAGTAGCTGCAGGCACGGTGGAACGTAGCTTTGAGGGATCATTTATTTTTTATTCTTCGGTAATAGAATTATGGGGAATTGAGGAACAACCCAAACTTTCCATCCTGGGGCTCTGGGGACAAGGTGTTGTGTAGATTGTAGGCTGAACAGTGACGTTTAACCCTTCCATCTCATTAAAATTTTTTAATTTCTTTAAGCGATTTACACAAAAAAAAACTATCACATACAAAAAAAGGACAAACAAAATCTGACAAAGATGGTGCCTGAGCAAAGGTGTTACACTCCAGCCGAAAGTCTGCTTTGGTCTATGCAGTGCAGGATTATCTGTGGCCATAAGGCATGTTGTTTCCAGCCAAAAACAAACAGCACAGAACTGATAACAATCTAACACTGGCTTGAAAAAATGTTGGTCAGTTATATATAAACATATTTGCACAAGCAAATAAACCCTGTCGTATATAAGTGCAAAATGGTAAGCTAACGACTGAAACGGTTCAGAAGAACGACCTTGAGAAGGGTGCTTCTCCCATGACGTGCTGTTTGTGATTCAGAGGGGAAAAGCCCACACAGGGCCTCTGCTGTACACATCACATGAAGGCCACAGTCTCAACAAGCAGCGGAGGAGAGTCATTAAAGGTACAAAGGCTCCACGTGCAGATCGCCACGGCATGGAGTCACATGCGACGCCTCATTACAGAAATGCCTGGATTTTATAACAGTGACGCGATTTATTTTTAAATGCTGAAATCTACTGCGGGAGCTAATGCACCAGACAGGCTCGCCCCCAGGTGTGCCAAAGGGCCTTTATGACATTACAGCACATTCGGAAAATTACATGCCAAGTCCTGTTCAGCTGAAAGTCAACAGGCAGACTGCATCCCACACCACCAATGCTGAATTCAAGCAAAATAGCTTCCGTACGTCAGACTTAAAAAAAAAAATAATAAAAAAATAAAAAAATCCTCATCCCGTTCAAGACAAAACCCATTCAGAGGCAGAGGCCTCCTTTTTTTTTGTGTGTCGGGGTATAATGATTTGCAGGCAGCCATTTTAAGGGGAAACTATCCATCACGTTGTTAAGTCAGGGGTTAATACAATGCGGAGGACAGACATAGTTGTAGGCGATGTGGTGCACAATGGAAGGCTTTCAACAAAACTATAAATACATTATTGGGTAGACCCTCCCCCCCTCCTCAGGCTCATTCTGTTCTGTTTTTGCCCCCGGCTAGCATTGCTTATGTTAAACTATGCACCCCCCCCCCCGGGGGGGGGGGGGGGGGGGGGGGGGGGGGGGGGGGGGGGGGGGGGGGGGGGGGGGGGGGGGGGGG
>JAODLD010000001.1:18131472-18145258 GCA_026781065.1 Mormyrops boulengeri
CCCCCCCCCCCCCCCCCCCCCCCCCCCCCCCCCCCCCCCCCCCCCCCCCCCCCCCCCCCCCCCCCCCCCCTGTGTAGCGAATGTTAACCCTCCCAGCGATGCCTTCGGGAAAGAAATCTCATTAACAGGGTCTCCATTTCATCCCTCCATACGTTTGCTGAAAAGTCTTGGAAAGTGTTCCATTAGCACTCCCACTACCCCTTAAACAAAAGCAGGCAGGCAGGGAACAGACAGCCCCCACCGAGCGTGCGGTACCCATGTGACATTCGCAGTCTGGGGGGGGGGGACCTAACCATGTGTGTAATATTTTGAGCAAACAACTCCCGCTAGGCAGGACTGAACCTACCTTGTTGATACCCAAAGCATGCGACATGCATCTCCAAAATCCACCCCCCACCGCCGACGCTTGACTTCCTCTGATGATGTCAAAGCTTGGATGGTGCTTGAGGGGGGGCGTGATGTGACTTGACCTGACCAACAGAAGGCTCAGGACAGCAGTAAGCTAATGTCAGGTGTCAGGGGAATATCAGGGGATTCGCTTTAAAATCATTAATGACCTGCTGTAGGTTATGGAAACCAAGCCCAGTCATCTTCACACATCAGAAAGTATAGAGACTGTCTGATTATTCATTTATGCTGACATTTTTGTGCGTGTGGGCGTGTCTGACCAGCAGGTGGTGCAGTGCACATCCACTCCCAACGCAAAAGATGCCAGTTTAGGTTCCACCGATTGAAATAAATTGAGCTTATTTTTTTCCATTTGTACAAGTATGAGAACGGGTACAATGGGATATGTTTTTCACATATCCCATCATGCTCTCCTTCTTATCTTAAAGTTGATTACAAGGCCAGCTGTTCATCCGGCGCCCTGGAGCATTTTTGGGGAGTTGAGGACTTTGCTCCAGGCCCCGACTGAGATGTGGTCAGACGGGATTCGAACCAGTGAGCGTCCAATAACAAGCAGAGACCTAACCGGCTGAGCCACACACTGCCCCCAGGGGTCCATAAAAAGGGAACCAAGGCCAAATTACTATAAGAAAGTCCAGCAGTTTGGTCCAGTAAACAGAGTGACAGAGTGATGGGAGTGTCTGTAGAGCAATTAAATGAGGTATGGTATGCTGGTTAAAGACTGAAACGGTAAAAGGCTGCAGCTGTTATCTGCGCAGCTTGGCTGCAGTTTACCCGCCACACAAATGGCCAGCGGTTTCAGAGTCTCTCAACCCACGTGTCTCCAAGTTTGAGCGTCGCAACTTCTCAAAAATGCACGACCATCATTTTCAAAAATCGCCTTTCATCTGCGCTGCCCCCACAGTTCTGGCGGAGCGAGAAACTGCTTACTTCACGCCTCAGCCGTCGCGTCCTGCCGACATTGTTGGCGGCGGGCGACACACCCAACTTTGCATGCGCACAAACAGGCCTTTAGGGCGCGGAGTCTGAAATGCAGGGAGATTAGGCCGTCTCAGGGAGGTGCACGCGGACTCGTATGAAGGGATTCTGCCCATCTTGCATGTTGTCCTTTGTTAAAAATCTTGCTGAGTTCCTTGTGATTCTCCCCAGCTGGTTAATTTTGATATGTCTAATGGGGAAGAGCGCCCCTCGGAGGAGTTTTCTTTTCTGCTTTATGCGCAGAACGGCCCCAAATCCACAAAATCACACCACTGTGAATCTCTTTGATTATATTCGTGTTTCCCCACAAATTCTTAGAAAATTAAAACATCCGACCAGAAAGATGGGTGCACTTAACAGCAAATAATTCATATTCTTGCATTTTTTAGACACAAGTCAGCCCAATGTTAATACAGGTGAAACTATATAAAACACATAGTGAAATTACATATATAGGGCTAATTTTTGTAATTTACTTGCTCTACATTTGAATGTATTTAATCATCAAGTGGCGCTTTTCCACAGCCACCAAGCCATACCACAATGTCGTCCACTATAAATTATGTGAGCCGTACCCACACTGACATGGCCCAGCTTACTAGCGAGTAAACTGAGCTGATTGCGTCACCACCATCTGATTGGTTGAAATACACAGAGACAAGAAAGAACCGGCGATCTGTGCAGATATGCATAGATCAGTAGTATCGCACATCACAATGTATTGGTACAATCCCAACCTCCAGCTTGAAAAAGTAATATAGAATGGCTGGACGTATTAGATTCATAATGCAAATTTACACTAGCTAATGCTAATTCCCATAGCATTTGATGCTTACACAACGGCGATTTTCACAGATGTGCTAGCAGAAATGAGCACCTAGTAAATCATGATGTACCCCGTGTGAACAGTAAAGAATCATCTCTTTGGTTTAATGTTACTGTTGCTCTCCAAACACGACAATACCTTTATTGCACCGATCCTTCTGCAGTAGAAAAATCTAAGCGAGCTGGAACCGAGCCGTAACTAGTGTCTCTTTGCAGTACGGGTCTGGTACGGTCTAGTTCCTGTATGTCAGTGGAAAAGCACCAAAGGAGACCATGAGCCTGGCCATATCTGTTTCCCTGGGCACTGGTTCAGAGTGTGGGGTGGAGGGTTCATTGTAAAACATGGAATGGAAGGGTGCCAGGGCATGGTGCTCAGCACCTGTGGCATTGTGCTCTGCTTCCAGAAGGTTCCACCCAGCGGAATTTGAGTTGTCATGATGGGCTCAGTCATGTTGCTTAAAAGGCCCGGCTCAACACTATGTAGAAATCTATGTGACGACAGGTTCGCCGAAGGCATAGCCTGTGCTGCCGCCCAATACATTACAGACCGGTGTTGTTTTAAAAAGAGAGGGTGGTTAGGGGACACATTTAAAATGCTGAAAACATGCACCGATACCCTCAACGAAGGTCTGTCTGTTCACGTCAAGAACAGGTAATGAGAGCGATCGTTAGTACAGTCCGACAGCTGAACACAGCTTAAGGAGATGTGCGATTAATGCTGGACCCGCGGAATAACGAATGACCTAAATCCATATGCAAATGGTCCACAACTTTAAAAAAATAAACAAAGAACCCTAACGACGACCTGGCTATACCTCTTGGAAAGGCATGCATTTAGCAGTGATTACTGATTACTGATATTAAGTCAACAATTGAGGGTTGGGTGTGGGGGGGAGAATTAGAAATGGGGTGTGTAATCATTCAGGACTGCACACACAAGCAGAGGGGCCGTGGAAGCATGCAGCATAATTGCATTCCCTACCTCATTCCCCGATCCATAGCCCAGGGAATCGAATGGGCGCTTCTTCCTAGGCCCGATTGCTGCCAGCGCCGTGAGATTTGCATCTCTCTGTTGCATCTGCGCCAATTCCAATTGCTGCATCTGTTCCCCCCCGCCACAAGAGAGGAGAAACAAACAAAAGAATGTGACACCATTTTTGAACAGGGCTTGTTTTTCTTAATACTCTGCTGGGTTTGAAGAGCTGAGGGCTTAACCCTCCGATTTTCTACTCGGTACGAAGGGAATCTCCAGGGAAACTTCTGCGGGACAAACCACAGAAGCCTTGGAGCTCATCCAGTAAAGACATTCTACTGTTGTCAGATCAAACCCCAGGTGATTTACAGGTTTCTCTAGTGAAACACGGCAACAAACCTTAGGACAGCAGTTTAATTAACACACACACAGAGGACGGCACGCTCTGGGATTCGTTTCTTATGGCACAGACAAATGCGTGATTAATTTTAAAAACTTTGGAGGAAGATCCGGCTTGAAACGTGGCCAGTGGTACATCCACAAGAAGCATCAAAGATGATGCTCAGAAGGTGCAGTAGTGCAGAAAGAAGCACACAGAGGTACTAAGTCTGCCCCTGTACTACGACGTCAGAACCTGTGGTTCCAACATGGAGACACACTAAAGGTTTAACGTGAAAAATTAAAAAGCATCCAGTCTTCCGTCAGAACATCCATGGTCTTTCAGAAGCCCCAAGTATGCCCGTGCACACGCACAAACAAACTTCCTTGCTCTCCATCTCAACCATAGGTGCTTTCATTTGATTCTATTCCCATTTGCCGTGGGGTGCTTAATTCTAGCTAGCTCCAATATTAGGCTCAATTAAAATAAGCTCCAATTAGCAAAGCCTTTTCTCTCGGGTGAAGAATGTGAGGAAATGGGTATTGGGAAACGTGAATGTCAGCAAGCGTGAGGCAGACAATGCAAACCAACTTATTCGTCGATTCCTGCAGTTGCTATGCAAGGACCTGTGGGACACGCAGCTTAACTAGTCCAAGTTATAGTATAAGAAGCCCTACAGCGAGATGTGAACTGTGTGAAAACAAGGCTCCATCAGAGGCAGAAAAAAATAAAATAAATACTGGGCCCTGGAAATTAAAAGCCAGGGGCACTTTTCATTTACAACAAAATCCCTGTACCACCTTCAAGCCTAAGAATTATAAGTTGTATCAGATTTACAAAATGAACAATTATGCTTAAAATTGTAGCCTATTGCAGAAGAGTCTTATATATCTGGGTACACACACACACACACACACACACACACACACACACACACACACACACACACACCCACACACACTGTTTACGTTCATCTAAAGGACACACAAGTACATCACTATGTTTTATCTGTGACAATGGCAATGAGGCTGTAAGAACCGTCACCCAGAAAGGCATCAGCCTCCCCTTGCCTACAGCCGCCCACGTCCACATTCCCACCTCTGCCCCAGGGCTGCAGGAAATTACGTGTGATAGCAGGGTAAACCTTGACCTGACTACTGGGGGGGGGGATATAATCCCCATGAACCAATAGGAGATTGGAGACAGCAGACCAAGCACCCTTACCTCTTTGGCTTTCTGCTTCAGCCGGAGCTGCTCTGGGTCTTCGCGGTTGGAGCGACTCTTGAAAAGCAAAGTGATCAATCACAACAGAAAGCAAGGAAAAGATATGTAACAGAACCTTTCCTGACCACATGCTTGGTAGACATGTCATTCTCAAATGCAGTCACAGGGTTCATGAATAAACCTCCCACTACTGCCTCAAATCGCACTGGATCTTTTAAAATTAGACCCACACCCCATTTGCCCGTCAATGAAGCCAAGCTCTTGCTTCACTCCTGCTTTAGCTGGGTCTCTTTGAAAATGAAATTAGATGCAGGTACATTAAGTGTTTGTGACCCAGGAATGAAGAACTGTCGATATGAAGCACCATGAATAGGTGACACTTCTGATATGGTCCCCTATCGGCGAATGATGCGGTGCGATGTGCGACACGTGACTCCCTCTCACTTTGGCCACGCGCAGCAGAATCTCGCGCTCCTCCTGTTCCTTGCGCCGCTTCTCCAGACGGTCTAGCTGCTCCAGGAACTTAAGCTGCGACCGGGTGTCACTTATTTGCCTTTGACGGAAGTCATCCTGAGATTTGGAAGATTGATGGAAAAAAAAAAGTAAAATCTGTTAACTGCCATCTTGCACCATATTCACAAGCAGCCAACGCGCAAGCATCTTTACAGGAGAAAAATGTATCTCTTGCTTTCTAGATAATATAAAACAGTACATGGCTTGAACAATGCTAGTGAAAGTATTTTCTTTAGAAGGGTGGGGTAAAGTTTTTATTGGTAAAACCTCACTGTGGGTGGGACTACTGCCATCAATCACTGACAGAGGTGAGATTTCATTGGTTAAGCCATGCCACAATTAAGCTACTTATTTAATACTAAGAGCAATAACAGAGAGAGACCTTGTGGGATATCTTGCGATGCTGTGCCACTACCGTGAGTTTCTCCAACAGCCCCCTGAGTCTCTCCTGCGTCGCGTGGGAAACCAGGCTGACTGCATCCGGGCTGACATCTGCTACGCCGTGCCTCTTACCTGCCGGGGCATTGAGAGCACATCACACCTTTACACAGGCTGCGCAAGGAAGGAATTAATCAGCACGGCAGGTACGTAGGCCCCACAAAGTCAACCACGTTAACAGATTGGGGGGGGGGGGGGTGAAACAGAAAGGAAATTAAACCCACCCCCCACCACCACCCACCCATAAAGTCACAACTTCAAAAAGGATTGCAGACATTGCATTAATAAAACCTTGCCTGCAGCATGAGGGGAACAGGCACTAGCTCGTTTACCCCGCCGGGGGAAACCATTCTGTCAGCAAGGTCATTCATAGGACACCCACAACACGGACACAGTTAACGTCCAAAAGAGCCGACCGCGAGGACAACCAATTAAATTTATTATTTTAAAAAAATAAATAAATAAAAAAAACACACACACACACACACACACACACACACACACACACACACACAAAGGTCTCATTCCATGTAAGACCTCCTTACAAAACAGGGACAATCTTGAGCATATTGCAGCTCAAACTAAATGCTTTGACTGTCAGTAAGCGTTTTAAGATATAACTGGATCACCTCAGACTTGCAGTTTACTCAATATTTTCCAGTCACAACTGAAGTTCGCATCAACAGCTGGTGCTATACTTCGTGTCTTTTTATTAAACCAGACACACTTTTCCATCTCGTGCAGACAGACCTCCCTCAGAATTGTTGGAGCCATATAGTTGGTGATACAGGGGCTTGAGGGTCCCGTGCCAAGCAGCCCCAACCCCCAGATTAGAGACTGGGAAGCTGCACATTTAGCATCTTTTCATGGGGTCTATGCAGGCTGAGACCCAAAGAGCACAGCCATACAGGTACCATCCACAAACACGTCCCACTTACAAAAATCGCGTTGGCTGGTGATCTTTTGAAAACCTTTGGAAAAATTGTACAAGAAAAAAAATGTACATACACCTGTAGAAAGTGATAAGTGGGTCACTTAAGGAACATGTGTATGAAATACATCCTTCAGCAGGGTACCAGCACAGATCAGTTGTTAAATGGACCGGTACTGCAGCAGATTTAGCATGCTAATGATTACTCACAGTATCAAATCTCCTTTAGCCCACTTCCCACTGCTTATTTTCCTATCGCCTTCACAGAGGCAGAGATCGAAGGACATAAGGACAGTTACTGGGGGTTTTCAAAGCCATTTAAAAACGAAAGGCTCCTTGCTTAGCAAAGTATCAAAATATGGCTAAAGACTGCATCCACACATGGTCCTGTAACCTCCCTCAGAAAAACCTCCAAATATTTACAAGTAGTCCTTAAGAAACCTAAAGAATATTAGAGGAGCGTTACCCCCCCAAAGGATTAAAAAAAGCTAAAAAAACATTAAATGCTATCCTTTTACACTCTAAAAGTTCTTGAGGTTCTGCTAGATCAGGGTGGAAGGCAGGTTCTGGAGGACACTATAAGCTATGGACCCAGTTGAGTTTCTATTCAGAGGCCTAAATGTCTTGTCATACTGCTTTCCCAGACTCCCGTCACATTAGTTATAAAGCCTGTTGCTTGCCCTTTATCTAGGTGGTGGAAAAAAAATTGTGGGGGGGTGGTTGGTTTCCCAAAATAAATACATATCCAAGCCAGCAGGAGAGCTATCCAATAACAATGCTGCTGTGATCCTGACTCTTAGATTTACCAGGCTCAGACCATTTCCAGTTTCTACTCAGCCTAGATTAAATGCTGCTTAAATGATGCAGTAAAACAGCGCTCAAACTGAAGCTGGACTCACTGCACATTCACAGCTTATTTTTACTGCCGAACTATATGCACTTTTCAATTGGCCATTCTTGTATTTCAAACAACACTGTTTCAACGCTTCACTGAGATTTTAATCGTCCCAGTTCCCAAAGAGAGACAAGATCACTGGACTGAACGACTAAAGGCCGGTTGCTCTGACCACAGCAGTTATGAAGACCTGGGAACATCTGATGCTGGCCAATCTCAAGTCCATCACAGACCACCTCCTTGACCCTCTTCAATTTGCATACAGAGCATATCGCTCAGTGGAGGATGCAGTCAAACTGTCCCTCCACCACATTCTCCAACATCTGGACTCCCCCAACAAATATCAGGATCCTAATTGCAGACTTCAGCTTCAATAATACTATCTCCTCACTTCTCCACAGCAAGCTGACTCAGCTAGCTGAGCTGTACCCATAAGCATCCGCCAATGGATTATCAGCTCCCTGACAAACAGGAAGCAGTACGTAAGGCTGGGCCCCCCACCAGTGTGACCTTATGGCCATCAGCACAGGATTGCCCCAGGGCTGTGCCCTCTCTCCTCTCCTGTTGTCACTGCACACAAACTACTGTACCTCTGCAGACAAGTCCATCAAAATCTTAAAGTTTGCAGATGATACAATGGCAGTGTGAAGGACGACACCTCCTGTCACAGAGAAGTGGGCTATCTTGCTGCACGGTGTACCAGCAGCAGCCTGGAACTTAATGTAGTTAAGACAGTGGAAATGAGAGTCAACATTCGCCACCAACCCCTTGCCTACCTTCCCCTGGATATTAACAGCCCGGCATTTCTTTGGTTGGGTCTTTCAAACTCCTGGGGACCACCATCACCAACACATTAAAGTGTGGCAAGCAAGTCACCTCCATCAGCAAAAAAGCACAGAAAGGACTGTTCTTCCTATGCCAACTCAAGAAGCTCAACATCTCCTACTGAACTTCTACTCTGCCATCGCTGAGAGTGTCGTGACGTCCTCCATCACCATCTAGTTTCCTGCTCCCTCCACCTTCTCCAAGATCGGCTAACAACGTGTGGTTCACTCAGCTGAGATAATCACAGGCTGTCGGCTGCCAGCACTAGAAGACCTGCTCACCGCCATAGCAAAGAGAGCTGGGAAGATTGCAGCTGATTCCACACACCCAGACAGTCACCTCTTCAAACTGCTATGGTTCTTGCATTAGTTCTAATGTTTAATTTACTGTCTTAAGGCATCTTGCACTGTATCTTCTATACATTTTTGTACTCTTATTTGTATTCCTGTTATTTTCACACAATGTTCTGTGGACTGTTCCCCTCTATGTCTAATTTTGTTCTGTACTTCACATTTGCCACCAGGTCACAAAATTCTGGTATATTCGCACATACTGGCAATAAAGTGAATTCTGATCATCACAATTTAGAGTTTGCTGGATTTTAAAGCCTACTAGCTGCTCACTCTAAACCCAGTTCCATATTACCTACAGCACAGTACTGTAAGTAACATACTCAGAAAGACTTAGGTTCAGTTCAACATTCACATAGCAAATGTAAGCCCGGCTCACATTTACTTGAAAGACACAGGCTCTAAACCAGCCTTGGACTCTTGCGAACTATCAGGGCCGATTGGAACAGACCAACCATATTGCTGAGTTTACAGAAAGACTCACCAATGCCCTCCTGCAAGCTTAACAAAATCCAAACAAAGCTTTATGCAGACATTTCACCAATTTCCTTCATTCTCTTTTTCAGTGTATATTTATAGACATCCACAAAGGTATTCTACCCTATGGTTCTGTGCATGTTAAACCAACACTTCAGTAAAAGTTTTAAAAAAAAAAATGTAATTACATGCGTCGCTACATTTTACCTTTTTCTGCACCAATTAAGATCGGTTCCCGAAACCGGCAAGAAGAATAGACGGAGGTGGCCTGGAAGGAGTTCGATCTCCATAAAGCTCTCCTCTCCAGAGCCCTCCAGCTTTGGAAGACCTCTTTTTATTTTATTTTGTTCATCACTGCAAGATTGATTTCCACTTCACGGGCAAGTTTGTTCAATATCACAGGCATTTACATATTGCTTAACAAGAACATCAGCCGCTGATGCCACTGATCAAAGAGTTTTCATTCAACTCCCACTTTCAAAAAACGCAGACAATGGGAAAAAAAAAAACGTCTGTTTCAGCAGCACGAGGGCCTGCATCTCAAATGGAGCATTTGTGCCCAGAAGCCAAAAAAAAAAAAACCAACTCAATCAAGTGATGTAGACAAAAGCATTTACCTTCCAAAACATACATTCCAAAGCACAATCAACCACAACAGAAGTTATTCCCACAATTCATAATTAGTCAAAGATAATGGGTATTAAAAAACAGCATTATACCCTCTCCACAGATTTAAAACACACAAAAGATTCAAACACAAATACATGTTGAACCAAACATGTCCAGACATAATGGCACCTGGGAAATCCCCCCAATCCCATTACACCACCCTGCCCTCAAGTGTCCTGGGGTGGGGTACCTGTAGTCATTTGCCCCAGGGGGCAGCATCGGCTGCAGGCCAGGAGTGCCTGGGGCAAACCTCCCCCACCAACGGCGAGAGCAGCAACAAAGCTTTCTGAACTCCCCAGCAGAGTGGCAGAAAGCACTCAATGATTCCAGACCATCAATCGCCCTGAAGGGACAGGACGCCCTAACTCTACCCCCACCTCCCGCCAACAACCCCTGGGGCTAGTGCCTCCATCCGTGCTTCAGAGGCTGCTGTGCACGCAAACACACGCACACGCAGCCTTTCACAGAGATGGCCTCTCCACATCCATCAGCCCATTCAGACCACATTAAACACAGCAAGGAAGCTCACCCTCCAGTTGAAATCGACCCATTGTAAAGGGTGCTGTTTATTGTAATTGGTATGTAATGACAATGAATTATTAAAATGGTTAAAAAAAAAAAAAACACACACACACGACAAAAATCAGTGGAGCATATACACAAGCTGGTGCACTTCACACTTCCTAACTCCATGCAGGAGGCTCTTAGTGTGAGTGCAGTAATAATTCAGTAATTAAACTAACAAAAATAACAAATTGGGCTTACAAAGTCTCCTCTGCATCTGTTCTAAAACAACCGACGAAACACTAAGCTTCCCAAAGCAAAGGAAGTGCCATCCACCTCTCCAACTACAAGCGTGCTGTGAAGATGCTGATCCTCTTGATATGGGGACAGAATGGACTATTTCACGGCCAAACAAATTCAGAAAAAGGCACACCTGTATTTTGGAGACATACAAGAAGTCCAAAAATGAGTACTGGGGACAAAATGGGGTGGGTATTTGTGTAGTGACATTTTAATAGCCTGTTTTACCCTGAGGGCCATCTACTCCATTCCTGAGTCCCAAGGGGTTAATGCCCCCTAGTCTCCAGTGAGTAGGTTATAAAGCCCACCCCCAAGCTCACCTTATTTGTATTACACCTGAACACTAAGTAGCTATAAAAAAATGCAACCTAAACCGGACAGGACAGGTCAAGCTAGCTGCTACCCAACACAAGTGGCACGGTGAAATGGACGACCAACACTAGACTAATAAACATTTTATAATGAACACCGTCAACAAACAAAATATTCCAACATTCCCATAATAAAGCTGCAATTAAAAACACCCATCAAAAAGCATCAAAATCCATATTAAAAAGTTAAAAAATATTGCTTGGCGGGGGAATATCTGATGACATTACAGGAATTCCAAGAGGAATGGACAGCATGAGCTGGAAACACGAAAGCGGTCAACAGATAGCCAAGTCAGGGGTTCAAACAGCAGCCCCAAAATGTCTACGCACAGCTTTTATTTTGTGCAAGATGGAAAGGAAAAATCCACACAAAACTCTGACACTGCAGCCACAATAAAGCCCGTGCTAGGTTATGGCACTTTTTAAATATTTTCACATTACCTCAACGAAATCTGCAGTGATAGCATTCTTGTGAGAGAGAAGGAACAGACTGCGAGGCAGGACCCACTGCTTCTAATCAACACTGCCACCTGCTGGACACAAACGGCTTTTACTAAGGAGGCCTGCAAATGCTGCCGGTCAGGCGCCAAGCTGAAATCACACCATGCCCTGAAGCAAGTGCATTCCTGGCTTTCCATGTTTCAAGTATGTTAAAGTCACAGAGGCATAATTATATTAATGAGATTATTTAACTTTGTGGGGTAGTTAAACCACAGGCTGCTGTTGCAGAAATATTTCAAGTAAAAAATTTCAGCGTGGGGGGGAGAAAAAAAAAACAACCGTCCACGTTCTGAATTCAAAAGAGCTTCATTTTGATTTATGTAAAGTTCATGAGTAACAAACGACAATCAAGAAATAATGCAAACCTGCAGCAAAACGCAGGCAGATACACTAACCAGCCATATATCAAAGTCTTTATAAAGTTGCCTCTGGTTTCTTCACCTACATCATGTGGCACATTGCAGCAGACCACACAAAACACTTTCTGTAGGGTGACTGACTTTTTTGGAGATCTCTGCAACTCATGCAACTCTGAAGCAGCAAGCAGCCAAACGCCCACCAAGGCAAATTCCATCCATATCCTCAACACTTCTGCTGAACAAGAGGGAGAAACCACTTTTGAGTAGATTAGGCTAACTAATGGGAAATTCCTGTGCACACTGGGCTGTATAGATGGACTCACAAAGGCAATTGTATCTGAGACCTGCCATGGGTAGCTTCCAGTTACCAACAGCATTCGGTATCACCACTTATTCTAAGATCAGCAGGTCCATTAAACCAACCAGTGCGCGATGCTGCGATGAATCTCACACTGGATTTTAAAGCTACAGCGACTGCAGTGCTTAACGTTTTTGCAGACCCCAAAGAGGGAAGAGGAACAGAAACTGAGGCATCTCCAAGGGATTAAAAGATAAAGAAATTCTCCCCTGTCAGTTCTCCAGCCGCTTATGCATTCCCTTCACATCCGTATTGATGCAAATCATTGCAGACTGCTGGCTACTTGTTAAGGATAAGTAAGAGAATAAAATGGGAAGGCACACTCGTTTTCTCTTAGTGTATCACGGCACATGGTTGGAGACACGACCACAGGGGCGGATGAAAAATAACCAAATCGTGCACTGGCACATTCCTGTTCATGTCTCCTGCTCATAAAAAGGCCAAAAATGTGAATTACGTTGATTCATAAGGAGCAACCTACACTAAACACGTACTATGAAAGCATAGGGTACGCCTTTTCAGTAAGAACACATTCCAAGATCAAAGAAAGGCTGCAAATGCGAGGTACCAGTCTCCATGATCCGCTTCTGCAAGACGCCAGCTGGGAGAAACGGCTCGTCTCTGCAGGACCGTACAATGGAGCCCACGTGTTCCGCATTAGTGGCGAGGATGCGGGCGCTCTCTTCGCTCAGGTTCACCCCTGCCATGGAGGCCACATCATTGATGTCATCTTCGTCTCTGACAAAAACCAACACGTTCCTGATGAGGAAACAGTTCAGGGTACCTTGACGACAGAGCCATTGGCCGTTTGTCTAGTGTTTAATAAGACACCAAAACATGACCATGACTTTGGTTCACAGGGGCAAAAATTCCCAAATCAAAACTATTATTCAAAGAATCAAGCCTGCTAAACTTCTCAGACAAACAGGTGCCATTACCTGAACGTCACAGGCATGTTGTCCCTCAAGCTGTTTCTCTGCACCTGGGGAGGCGGCATGCTGATAATTTTCGACACCTGAAGAGGACTCTGCTTTACAATACCTCCTGAGAAAAAGGGAGGTGGGGATTAGCACCCTGATAAAATGCTCTTTTTTTTTTTTACAAACAAATCTGGATAAAGGACAATAAGGTGAAATAAATGCAACACAAGACATCCCATATAAATGCGAAGGCTGTGTTGCCTCAAACCAAGAGTCAAATACACAAATTCAAAACATAGGAATTATTCTTTCGATTATTTTGATCTGGAGGGCAAATTAGCTGCATTTAAAAGAGATACAAAAACCGCTCATAAAAGGTGCCACAGTATCTGCAGAAAAACAGATGTCAGAAGTTTAAACCAGTTGGCACAACCAACATTTCTCCTATTCGCAGTTCCGTGCAACGTACATCAAATTCCTGCCACTGGTTCATGGCACTGCAGAAGCTAACCCTAAACTTTTTTCACTTGCAGAAACAGGGACAAATAGGAGTGCGCATCTCTGCTTTGTGCGTCGTGGATGTGAAAT
>JAODLD010000001.1:18147521-18161482 GCA_026781065.1 Mormyrops boulengeri
CCCCCCCCCCCCCCCCCCCCCCCCCCCCCCCCCCCCCCCCCCCCCCCCCCCCCCCCCCCCCCCCCCCCCGGCCTCCCTTCTAGAACATTTAATTATGGCTCCACATTACTCACTACTTCCACATCTCTGTAAAGGCCTGTAAAAGGCAGAACTAGCAAAAAATAAATAAATAAATAGAAAATTTACGCAAGGGGGTGATTCTCACACAGGGTGCAATATGACACTGTCAGAAATTGAATCACAGAAAAACAAGAATATGCAAATGCTATTATATATAAGGTACACTTGACAGGAAAGTGAAAACAATGAAATCCATGTGCCCTTGTGTCAGAAACGATTTCAAATTAGTTCCATTTCACAAGACTGATGAGGGCCAAAGGACTTAAACGGATTACATCTTACCCAGGGCAAGATCATCTTCGGGAAGGGAAATTAAGACAAAGTGCAGAGAAAACATGACAGAAACGAACTACACAACAGTAACCTCTGAGGAACCCAAAATACAGAATTATCCATAAAAATAATAATAAACTCATTTAAAACGAGATTACAATGTAAATGTTGTTTTGCTGCTGTGCTCCAGCACTGGTTGTTTTGCTAGGGATAATGGGGCAGACTGTTTTAAAAGAGGGTGCATCCTTCGTGGGACACAGAGCAAGCAAACAAGGCACACCAGGAAAAGGTTTGTATACAACTTCCCCAGATAAAATGCCATTTTCTTATAGAGTAGAAGAAAAACGGAAAGTCTCCATTGTAATTTATCAGCAAAACATGTGAAATACAACTCAAATTAGAGATAAAAGATGGAGAGCACCTTACAGTCACGTCTGCTGGCCAAAGACCAGTGTTGTCCTGCACATCTGCGTCCTGGGTGGGACTTACCAGCTGGGTGGGCCGGTTTGGCTGCACGGGTTTTACGGGCTGGGCCTTGTTCACAGCACCAGCCGATACCAAGGCAGGGGAGGCTGCGGGTGGGGCTTTGGCAGCTGGCTGCAGGTCACACTGCTGGACGAAGAGCTGGGAGTTTGGGGTCAGCTGCCGGACAGCAGGAAGACTCCTCTGGGGAGACATGGCTAATTCAAAACACATAACCCTACATGCCAGAGATGCAGGGCCGAAACCAAGAACATACTGCGTTAGGTGCTGAACGCTTCAGACAGACCAAGACCAAGTGAAAACCACTGACCTCTTACATTACACAAGAGAAAAACTGGTTTGAATTGCATTTCAAAAGACTTTTTGGCAAGAAAAACTACCTTAAGAAATGGAACAAGATACGGCTGGGGAGACGACTTCAGCTCAGTATACAGCCGGTCAGTAAATTCCTCTGGTTCGATTTTTCCATCCTTTTACATAAAATATTAAAAATCAAGTTAAAAGGAGATATTTTTCTGATAGACTTGACAACAAAACAACCATGGAAAGCTGCCTGTTCGCCTTACAAGAAGACTCCTAACTAGTTCCTTGACATTGTTCGCCATTTCGGCTGAATGGGTACCGCCAGATGCCAGCTTAATTAACGTCACCAGAAAGTTCTTGCACTTCTTGACATTCTCAAGGGTTTCCTGGGAGAAAAGAAAAATTCTCAACTTCAAAATACAAAACACTAGTTAAATTTTTTAGCATATAAAACCGGTGTGCTACAAACAAACAACCAAGCAGAATAAAAACAAACACAGATCCTCATATTATACCAATCTGAGGAGACCTTACGGCAGAGATGGCTGCTGTGGGTGTAGTCTTGGCCGTTTCGCTTTTAGCGGGAATTATCAAAGGTGCCGTTCCAGGTGTGGGCAGAGCCGGCCGTCCAGTCTGACCAGTGCTACTTAACGCCTAAAACGAACCGATTACAGGCCCTGAAAACCAAAAACCAAGGCCGTCTCTCTCCTTCAGCTGGGGATGGAGGCAGAAACTGAGGCATAGAAGCCATGTAATTATTTTGCATACGGAAAAACAATAACAGCAAAACTATGAAATAAAGAGAATCTTTATTAAATACACACACATTTTAGGCTTAAACAAAACAGAAGATTGAAGCTGTATGCACATTCCTGATAAACACAATAATTTCTAAGACATTTTGAGACATTCTGATGCAACGAGGCATCAGACGCCTAACTCTGCAAGAGAAACCTCCACATGCACATCCCTAACCACAGGCCAAGCTGATATAACACCACAAGTGTTCTGCCTGCTAAAGACACCTAAATGTACTGATGAACAATTCATTTCACCAGATGGCCAGTTCGAGTACTTCCAGTCTAAAACTGTTCCTTGTTACCCCAGAGCGGAGAGCACACATTGTTTTCCATAGTTATTCACCAGTATGACTTAACATCAAAGTAACTCAGATGCACAAACACTGCATCCTACCTTTACGACAGATACCTTCTGGAATGAAGACATTGCTGCATCATTTGGTGGAGGAGGCACTTTTATTACATGGGCGGTGTCTGGTTTTTTAATTATCGCTGATGTGGAAGCCTACACAAACAAATGAGTTTGGGAACATATACATTATTCAGAAACATAATTACCACACACACACACACAAATGGAAAATGAGCATTCCTTACATGTGAAACTTAATGCAGCAAAAAATTACCAGCACTAAATCCTTACCTTTACTACCTCCTGTCATTATATATAGGATGATAACTATTGCTAAGCAAACCCTTCACCAAAATGACTTAATATTGGGATATTTTACTGGAATAATCCAGGTGATGTGGTTTCAGTAAGGGTACAAGACAACCAATTCCACAGACCTGAGTGGATAAGTGGCAGCCCACATAAGAAGCCTCGTGGCTATGCACAAGCGCTGTACACAAGTAACCTCACAGCTATGCACAAGCGCTGTACATTCTGTCCAAGTGGCAAAGTAGCTCCAGTTGTTGCACCACGCACCTGTGGTACTGGTACTCTCACAAGGGCAGCTCCTGTAGAGAGTCTAGGGACAATCCCCTGGGCTTGAGCCTGTGCTAGGGCCTGCTGGGACACCAGCATCAGCTGTCCACTGTCACTCCGGATGAGCACCATACCTGGACACACACACAGCATGAAGCAGGTGAAACTAAAAATTACTCTAAGCTAAATTAAGGCAGAAATCTGAGAAATGCAAATTTCATCAATTATAATGGACCATTTCAATCCTTTACTTCATGCCTTCACCACTATGAAATCATCTTTTTCGGAAGCTCAGGGAGGATACAACCTACTCAGCCAAGATATTCACTCACAGACTACATCATAGCTGCAAATTATTTTCAGTATGGTACCATAAAGTGTCACAGCCGGAAGACCAGGCGTTACACTCATATCAGATACAACAATCAAGCTGGGTAAGACTGCCCCCCCCCCCCATTACCAATACATTGCAACCTCTACTGTGTCATAATGCCAAACTGATTACCTATTTATTGCCCACTTGTTCTTATGTTGCACAGGCAAGCCTTAAACCATATTCCACTATTGTTTATCTTATTCCCCGCCCCCCAAAAAAGCACCTGCCCCCATCTGTGGCATAAGAATTTCACTGCGACCTTCTGAACAAGTGACAGTAAAACGTCAAACTTGTATGATCTTCACCAAATCGCCCTTCTTACCTTGAGGAATCTGGAAATTGGCGGGCAGTTGCACGGTGGTGCTGACGGGCGCTCGGGGCCCCGCGCTTTGCTGAGGAACGGCCGCCCTCGGCAGGGTGATCACAGCACCCTTGGAGTGCCCCTGGGTTATAGTCGCTACTCGTGTCACTTTGGAAGCAGGTGCCACACCTGTCGTAACCGACCCAGTGTTTGGCACGGCGACCAAGCCCACGCCGTAGCCGGCCTGGCCCCCAGCGTTTCCGGCTCCGGACGGCACCGCAGTGCTCACTTGAATAATTCTGGTACCGATTTTGTTACCGGTGCTGGACACGATGGGCGAGCCAGCGCCAATTATCGCTTTGGGCGCCGCGTCGCCCACGGGTGACTTTGTACTGCAGTTTAAAGCATGTGCGCTCAGCTGGCTGCAGGCGACCGCCATCGTCGGAGCGGGTACCGGGTGCGGGACGGCGATGGGGGGGTCGGACACGGCGGCAGGCAGCGCACTCGCAGCGGGAGGCGCGCACCCGCCGCATGCAGCCTCTGAACACAATCCAGCCGAGTCGCCGCTCCCTTTAACGCACGGCACATCGCCCGGGCCAACGTCAGGCGTAGCGCTAACAGCCGGCGCTCCCCCTCGCAACTGACTCGACGTCTCCTCCACCTTTGCCTCAGTTTCGGAGAATGACATTTCGTGCTGTCGTCGCTCCTAACGTGGGAGTACAATTACTTTAAAGTTCAGGCGACCCGAGAGAAGCTGGCTCGCTGACGTAGAGAGGTCGGGGAGCTAAGCAGGCTGTACCTTACGGTTACTGTGTGAGAATGCGGCCAAATGCGGCATCATATTGATTTAAAAAGCGCGGTTTCGTTTTCACCTTGAAGCAGCACTTGGCAGCAGGGTGAGGGCAGCCTGAATGCGCGCCGGCGTGCTGACGGCGCGTGGCGAAGCGGCACGCGGTCCTCCCAGTTTGCGGGGTCCCGGGCCCAGCTCACACGCGCAAAAGCTAACACGTGAGGAAGGGGAAAGCGCACCTCCACGGCCGTCCAGAGTTTGCCTTCTGGGTATGATCATCCAACTCGCCACGCACAGTGAGCGCAGCCATGTTTATGTACCCATGTGGAAAGACGTGACGTCTCGGCGTTAAAGCAGACATGTGGCGGAATTCCCATTTGTAAGCCACGCCCATCGTGCGCCTGGACCTGTCAACGAGCAGTGGGATTACATCCTCGATCAGCCCTAGAACTGAATACGGCGGCGTGCTACCCTGCGGTTAGATACGACCGGGTTTGCAACTAAAAGTGAAAACCTCAAGTTATCACCATTGTTATAAAACAGTTTAATAACAAATAAATGAATTAATAATTTCGTTTGAGGACAGAAAGCGTGACTCATAAAAAAATCTAAGTACATGAAAACGATGTAATGGTGAAAGCGAGTTTTTTTGTTAGCAATTTTTTTCACATCCATTTTTAAAACGGGGGTTTACCAATGTGGTAAAGTATTTCACGAGTTTCATATTAATGCCCATTGACGTAAGAAAATAATTTTGAAAGTGTAATCCAGGCCATATGTAAGCAACTGTTTCAAAAGATGACTAAACTGATATTAGAATTTATAATAATTTATAAATCAAACCAAGATATTACAAATAGAGACTTTATTAAGAAGTGTGACATGTAAACGGAAATCTCTGCAGTACATGGAAATTCTCCAGCGCATCTGCAGTGTAACGGAAAAGCATGCAGCCATCCAAAGTCAATGTACAGCTTATCAGTGGGAATCCAAACACTGTAAATGCTGAGTGTCGTGTAGAGCTCAAACCAAGTGCTCGGTCACTTGTGATGACCATGCGCAGTTTATGTGGGTTTCTTCTGCTTCTTTTTCTCAGCCTCTTCCTCCTTCTCCTTCTCTATCTCAGCCACCAGAGTTTCTATTTCTTTAGACTCCAAAATCTAAGAGGTGAAAGGGAGAGGTGGTCTGTGAAATGCTTGCTCCATGTTTACCAGCATCAAAGATTTGGAATGTGAAGGCCGGTCATTATTACCTTCAAAGGCTGATTCCTCCTGATCACTGCCAATTCAATGTTTTTCCCACCAGACTGTACAACCTGCAGACGTGCCACAAGCCAAAGTCAAACAAAGACGCGCCAGCAGTGCTACTCTGGGTCTGCTTAGGTTACACCTGAAGGATCCCTTACCTCAAGCAAAGCTTTGATCGCAAGCTTTATGGCGTCGTTGTCAGTCCCGATGGCTTCATCGGTATAGTTTTTCTCCAGAAACTCCCTCACAGTCTTGGCACTGCGGCCGATTGCATTTGCCTGATGAGCAACAGATAAGCGGAACAAGCAATCAGTTTTTAGGTTACTGCTTGCAGCACCGATATCAAGCCATCTAAGATGTCAAGGTTTAGAACTTGGGCCCAATGCTTTCTGGGAAGGTGTCAAATTTAACGTTCCAATAACACAGTGTCAAACACAGGAGGATAACGAGCATTCATTTTCATTAACCACTAATCTAACAATTCATTACTCACCAATCCACCCGAGTACAAATATAAAACAGCAAGCTTAGGTGAACATATCTGCTTCGTTGCATCACACACATCCAATCACCAGTTAATACCTTTGACACCAATACTAGCAGATGAGGGGGAATCCTTACCTTCCATGCATGGTATGTTCCAGAAGGGTCGGTCTGGTACAGCCGTGGAGTTCCATCGTAGTCAAAGCCCACGATCAAGGCCGAAATTCCAAATGGTCTCCGGCCATTGCTCTGCGTGTAGCGCTTTGGGGATAGAGAGGCAGTGTTTTTACATGTACTAGCATGCATTCCAGGCTAGTAGAGGGTACTGTCTCTGTTGCATATGCCTGTGTTAGAGAAAAATCTAGATGTGATTAGAAAAAATTACACATTTATGTACACATGCCTATTACACATAAATGATGTGTGACCAGAACGAGCAGATTACCTGTTTGAGAGTAGCAATGTAACGTGTAATGTACTCCACTGTAACAGGATCCTCCACAGTCAGCCTGTGACTCTGGCACTCCACTCTTGCCCGGTTTATCACTATGCGAGCATCCGCTGTCAATCCTGAATAATTCGATTGAAGCATTAGCAGTGAACACAGCACCCAACCGAACAGTTACAGCTAGAACCCCTGATATTTTAGCAATTAGAAGGTACTCACAAATTATTAATACTGCAATTTTCATTAAGTGACTGCAAGGATTACTGAATGTACAGTCAGTGCAGGACTACTTACCAGCAAATGCCATGCAGACGTGTTCATCCAGTGCACAGATCTTCCGGACTGTTCTCTCCTCTTGCAGCTTTGCAACAGATTTCTTCTCAACTCCGAGAACAACAATATCTCTCCCTCTAATTCCCACCTAATAAAGACAAAAATACTTTAAATTGTGAGCTGGAAATAAAGATGGTTTTGAATTTTTGGCAAGTTGAAAGTTCAGACACTACTTTCAGGACTTAAGATAGATTGATAATTGCTGGATAGCGAACAAGTAAATCGTTACACCTTGTAGAAAGCATGTTCAAAGGTCTACGAAGTAATACCTGCACGTTCGAACCTAGGTATATAAGACAGTATCACAAATAATCATCCAAACATAGGGTTCCTATTAAACTGTCTTTGTACCAACCTACAGCTGGCCTATTAGACTGGCTAAGCGACTGCGCAGTACCACAGTGATGAGTAATGGATCTTTTGTTAGCTACTACATGCAAGTCATACCTTCTGAGAAGCTAATCACGCTTTCATAATTTGCATGATTGAGTTGCTTCGTGAATTATAATCGGTTAAAGTAATATATGCGCACCGACTGTCCATATTCTAATGTACATAACTTGGGGTTTGTCAAATGATCGCCAGTTAACTAGTTCATAGGCCAGAGAGTACAGCTACCCTGTCGACTTCCACAGAAAAAGTGGGAAACATACCGCGGTGGAGCCCTTCTTCACGGCCTCCTGTGCATATTCCACCTGGAAAAGATGGCCATCCGGCGAAAAAACCGTGATAGCCCTATCATATCTAGAAGCCATTCCAAAACGTACGTGTATGTAATCACTTTAGTCCAGATAAACCGACGCACACCGAGTACAAGCCGCTTGCTAGGTCTCGTTTACGTTCACTGCGCATGCGCATGAACTGTGACCTTCCCTGGACGATACCAAATTATCCTACACATGGGGGGAATCTAATTCTTAAATATACCTTTTCAAGTTTAAACCTGCATATTTTGCTCATCCCGATGTTCAAACGTCACAACACATTTATAATATATTCGCTTTCATGTTCTTTTTTTGGCATACAATACACAAAACCGCAATGCTATAAGCACCAAAACTTGCAAACTATTTTTGGGTTTCTACCAGCAATTGACGAAGTGTATTTTAATTACTTGTTCATTTCGGGCTTTCGTCCGGATCCGACTGTGATTGTCCGAAGTACAAATGGCAATGATAGGAGCGCGTCAGTTGTGCAGAGATCGGGGTCGTTGTCTTTAAAAACAAACACACCATAATAAAGTCCATGTTGGGAACAATTCTTAATATTCAAAGTACAAAGCAGCTTCTGAATTTCGTGGACTTTGTTGCATGATGAATGTCGGAGGTCTCAAGCACCCCCGGCGGCGTCACGCTGGCTCCAGCGCCCCCGTGGTACTGGCGAAGCTGGCTGCCACTTAAGTTCACGGGCGAAGCATCTGTCAGTGGGGATGTGCGAGTGTCCTTTCTTATGAGGGTGCCATGCCAGTACTTCACGCACTCAGCAATTTCCTCAGTTTCTTTTTCCTTATTTACTTCTTGCTCTGCGACTCGTCAAGCAACCCAAAAGAAGCATTTTTGCTGCGATAACCGGATTACCGAATAATTCATAATGTTCCTTTCAGTTTTGTTGCGAACGCCCCTCGCGTGGACTGTTACATTGTAGCCTGCAATCTGTTCTGTGCTTTCAGCTGTCGCTAAGCTAAATTTGTGCAATATTTTTTTTCGTGTCTTTTAGGTCTGTTTTTCTTTTTTTAACTTGCTTGGGAGAAGGCGTAATGTCGGTCGCTTTCGCGGCTCACAGACAGCGAGGAAAGGGTGACATAACACCCGCGGCGATACAGAAGGTAACGAGCTTTTCAGCGGAGCGCAGCCGTTAGCTCGCATGCTAACGCGCAGCTGTAACGACCCGGGCGAACTGGCTACAGTGTCGCCATGGCGCTAAACATAAAATCCAACCGCGTTAATTCCGCTGCATTGGAGCTGCTGCCCAGCGGGGAAACGGGAAACTCTTCATGTCACCGTTATGACCCTAAACCCCTTTATAGTTCCTACTAATTTTTTAGTTATTTAATGTGTAACTAGTGAAGAATAAAGGCCTAGTTGTACAAACAGGCGCTCAGTTCATTTGCCTTTGTTGTGCATTTGATGCCCGGATAGGACAGACCAAATGCTAATTATTACCGTTTATTGTCTGCTTGACTATTTACGACGATATTTATGTAAACTGCATATTTATTGTCTTCATATAAGAACCTAATGGAAAAAGTTTGAAAAAGTTAATCGCGATAGGCAGTTTCATTTTTTATACTTTGATGTGATATTGATTTGATATTTTGACAAATGTTGTTTTATTCATGTTTTGTATATTTTTCCGGTCACCGTTGGTACTGATCATTTGATATATCTTTACCCCGTCGTGTGTCCGCCTGTTATGTTTATAAACAAAATAATGAAAAGTATATCCTCGAGTTTTATATTGCTTTGTATAACTGCAAGCCCCCACAAATCTCTTGTTTCAAAGTAAACGAGGATGTTTGTCTTTCAGTAAGTTCAATCGCAAAGTTTTGGCATTTTCTTTTAGCATAACCACTGCCTTTGATTCCTGGGGTTGAGTGTAAAGTGCTGGTTCTCTGTTTGTGTGAGTTAGAATCATAAGGACTCGTGTTTTGATAACCAGTTCCTTCCAGATAAACGAGATTTCTTCTCCTCCAGCTGTTAGACGAGAACAACCATTTAATCCAATGCATTATGGAATATCAGAGTAAAGGAAAAACAGCGGAATGCTCACAGTAAGTTTACTGCTGTCGTTGTCGTTGTAAGTAGTACTGCTTAGGCGATACCGCGATTAATTCGATTTTGATATGAACTGAGTAATAAAGTTAACCGAGTGTCATTTGAAGAATTGAGTTATTTCTGTTTTGTTTATGTTTCAACAAAGGAATTATGTTGTTGAAATTGCTTCCATTTGTATGCATGTTATACGTTCTCTTCATGAGGTTATATGGTTTTCCAAACGTATGTCTGCAGTTTGCGTTTCTCTGGTTAACAGGTACCAGCAGATGCTCCACAGGAACTTGGTGTACCTGGCAACTATAGCAGACTCCAATCAGAACATGCAGTCTCTGCTTCCTGCTGTGAGTGATGGGGGTGCTCACCTTGGCCTTTTTGCCTTTATTTGCTGGCTTCCATAACATGACAACTGCAGACATTACTTAGCTTCCCACAGCCCCCAGTTTATTCAGTGGTTTTAACTGGATGTCTGTAGTGCTCTCAGAAATGTCTTTCGATTGCTCCTTCTAAACAAACACATAAGTTCGAACCATTAGATTTGCACATTATGTCCATAATCAAACAAACCAATACAACTAGAGACATAACTACTTGTATGTGTATATATGTATGTCCTTTAAAAGATCTGCATGCCCACACATTGCAAAATAAATAATGAACTAGTTAAAATGCCAATTTATAGCTATTGTTATAATTCAGTTTTAATTATAAGTATAAGTATAAAGTTATAAGAGGAAGATGGTGGCACAGGAGGTAGTGAGACCGGTCGGCAACCAGAGGGTTGCAGGTTCAAGCCCTGGCTCCTCCTGTCCCCATCAAAGTGTACTTGAGCAAGACACTGAACCCCGAATTGCTCCCGGTGAGCAGGTTGGCACCTTGCATGGTAGCCTCCGCCACCGGTGTGTGAGTATGAATGGGTGAATGTGAAGCAAAATTGTAAAGCGCTTTGGGGGAAAAAGCGCTATATAAATTCAGTCTGTTTACCATATAGGTAGTTACAGTTGAATTCTTAATATCAAGAATTGGCCTTTCAACTAGTTCAAATTTCAACTCTCATTTAAATGGATGAGAAAAACGCTTTGAATCTCATTATCTAAAATAGAATTTCCAATATCAAGAATTGGCATTATAACTAGTCACCATTGCATTTCTGATATCAATAATTTGCATTCTAACTAATTAAAGCTGAATTTGCGATATCCTCTAGAAATGAATCAAAGCTAAAACGGCTCACCATAGATTTGCTCGTTTCAGTCAAACTAAGTGAAGTTGTGACTGTTGTCCATCACGCAGTGCACTCAGTGCAACAGCTCAGGCCCATGTGAGAACTTGCAAGACAGACAGCCGCTGTAGTGCATTTTTTTTCACAGTCAAATGTCTGTTTTCTTCTTAGAATTCGATCTTAGAATGAAATTTACAATATCCATTGACCACAGTAGTTATCTCATGCAGTGAAAGTGTGGGAGGATACACTGCCGTCACATACTGACAGATACATATTTTCCTCATTGTATGGTATTGTAGTGGATGGACTAGATCAGTTGTCCCCGGACCCTGTGTCAAATGGGGGGCTGAAAAGGGCTCACTAACCTATAAATTACTTGCTGGAATAATGTCAGAAATACACATGTGAAAAATTTATATGGTATTTGTAAATCACATAAAAGCTTATTTTTTATCTCCCTAATTTTCCTTGACATAGTGGTCGAAAACGATTTTACTTTGTCAAAAACGGTTATGTCTGCTCTTTTAGTGCTGGTCAGATAAACTCATAATCTTTCCAAAAGCAGTGCCTTCTGATGCAGAAAAAGCAGTAGCAACAAATTTCGTTTAAAAGGCAGATTTTTGTTAAACATGCCTGAGACGCCGGAGAGGTCATAAACCTGGTTTAACATTTCATAGATTTCCAGCAGACCCGGAAAGATGCAGTAAGTGGATTGCGGTGGTCAGATGGGAGAATTGGTGTATGATTGTATGATTTATGTATGTTTTTTTTGTATGATTTATTTATTAAAATTAAATTTCAGTTTGCGGTCGATTCAATTTGTCACTTTTTTCACGTTCTGCAATTCAAAGGGAATTTTAAGGAAAATGGAGCACTAAAGCAAAGAAATTATGACTTGAATTATATAGTGATAATTACCTTAATTAATGATAATTAATCATTTGATATGGGGAGAAAATTGTGACGCTTGAGCATATAGCCCAGCCCAAGGCTGATATCAAAATTGATTTACACACAATTGCTTTACACACTGTATTTGTCATTAGACATTGCAGCATTAATTTGATTAGGATAAAACTCTCACCTTGAAATAATTAGGAAGCAGTCTTTTCCGGGAATTTCCCATTCACCAGTGTACATGACCAGTCAGAAAATACTTGTATATATCTAAACTTTTATAAGCTGTAAACTGCTTGCGCCTGTGTTGAGCCATTGGCGTGAACTAGCTAGCTGATGATGTCATAATATTTCAGGTCAGGTCATGCTGTAAAGCTGCAGAGGTACGAAAGATGACTCTGTAAGGAGTGTGGATCGGATATGCCAGCCTTGTTGAATTTGTGCTGTTGTCTGGTAATTCTTGAGATTCATACATTAACTAAAACACTAGATAAAGGATAATCACCATCAACTGCAGGTTTGTCGTTACTGCAATTTATAATGTTTTTGACTGACGATAGGGGGGGACTTGGAGATTATCTAGTTCCTGGGCACGAGCAAAACGAATGGCAGACCTTCATAAAATTATATGTAAAACTGGGGGGGTGCAGGGAAAGGTGACATTTTGTCAGGGGGCCCAGAATTTCTAGCTACACCCTGGATACAAGCAGGTCCTACTCCCATTTTTCTTTGTTTTTTGTTTATTTTTTCTTAATTTTTATTATGTTTCTGTATTTTTGTCAGGCTGCAAATGGAGATCTGGAATGGTATCTTAATGAAAATCGTGCGGTGTCACGGTCTATTTCTGTATGAAATGTCAGTCGCCGAGCCAGTATAAGCACTGATTGCGCACACATGCTAATTTATGGGAGGCTGAAACTAGAACCGGGATGTAATTGCTGGGGGTTGTAACCTATTTCCGAAGCACCCTATGTATGTGTGGACCTCATGCAGGTACTCCAAAGTTCAGTGGGTGGTATTAAAAAGGCTTGTACCTGCTGTCCTTCCTGTGTGGGTCTAGCCCTCGATGATTGTGAGGTGGGCTTGCTTTGGTGTCGGCTGGCTTGTAATCGTTTGTTTGGGGTCAGTGTTTGGTCAGTGAGTCAGCCTATCCGCCGAGCAGCTCTTCGTTGCGGGGGGGCTTCAGCTCTAGCTGATTGTCCATCACAGTATCAGCCATATGTTTCTCATTTGATGAGATTAAAAGTGACTTTGGTGTAGGAAAAGGGAAAAATCACAGGAATCCGAGAAGCATGCAGTAACGGCCCTTGTATCGCCAACAGTAGGAATCTTCATGCCGACGTAGATTATTACCCAGGTGTTTCTGCAAATCAGTGGCTAATGTTCGAGTCATGCTGCCATCGGTGTTACCATGGTTACGTGACATATCTCATCTAACAGACACGTTTCAGCAGATAGACATCATGAGTCGTTTTAATGACCGAAAAATAAGTGGGAAGAATGGCTAATGATGGTGCCATTGTGTAATGTACTAGATGTGATCTGATGGGCGGGATGTGCTTGTCAGAGAGGCTTACAGTCAAAGAAAACCATATAAATATATGATAATGTGAATTCAGATCCTTATAAATTTGTAGACAATTGATGTCGATGAAGTGTAGCGATACAATTGTAGCAAGCCTTATTCTGATTTTTAAGAAACAAAGGGTGGTTTTTGGTTAAAATATAAGAAGAAAATGCTTGCATTGTATGATGATGAACTATTTGAATCAGGGGAAAAGGTATATTTAGATATTCTAAGCAAAAACGTGTATTTTGATACACATTGTTACTGGTTGCATGCATCATCATTAAGCAAGGAGATTGAGTACCATATGAAAGAGCTCATTTATGATTTCATTCATTGTTTTACCTGAATGCTTTCTAGCTACGTTAATAACTTTGCGAATTAGATTTACATCATTTCTACGTTGAGTAGCAACTGTGGGCTCAATGCCACCTTTTGAAGAAAATATTTCCAAGACACATTTGTTGAATGCAAGTATGTGACCTTAAGCCTCAATTTCCCAGCTAAGTCGTTTGTAATGGGGGGCGGGCGGGGGGGGGGGGTGCATTTCAGGGCCGCTCAGTCTGTGGTTTAATTTTTTCCCTCTGACAATGAATAGACATTATTTATTTAAAAA
>JAODLD010000001.1:18169870-18183641 GCA_026781065.1 Mormyrops boulengeri
GTTATGGTTAGGGCAGGGTGGGGGTTAAGGTTGTCATAGTTAGCGTTAGCATTTTTCCCATAGAAATAAATGAGCGGGCCCCATAAGGATATGTTTACCCTACGTGTGTGTGTGTGTGTGTGTGTGTGGCTAGATGGTCACCAGATCTTCCAGGTCTTCCAAAAAATTTTCCTTTCTCCCCCACCACTGACTTATCTGTAGCATGATAAATTGATAGTGTATGTAGAATATAAACCTGTTACCTGGGGTCTATATCACAAAGTCGGATTTCTTGCTTAGCTGGTTAACTTGTCGGATTTAAGGTAGTCTGGGCTAAATTTGAGTGAATGAAGATAAAGTTCATTTTAACTGGGGAACCTTAAATCTGACATGTTATCCAGCTAACCAATAAATCCCGTTTTGTGATACAGGCTCCTGGTTTTCAGTTTGTACAGTTTAATTCACTCTCTTTTATGATGTGTTGTGTTGTAATCTGGGAGAAATAGTGGAGGAACTTCAAGAGATTCGCAAGCTGACTTTTCAAAACCGTTTTTCTTTATTTGGTTAAATCACTGTAATATATTTCTGGGTGGAGATATTTTTATGTGTTTAATGAACTTTTCATGACAGTAGAGTAAGAGAGGTGATTACATTTCAAAATGTTGTCCAGTAATTCCTCTGAATTGTGGTTCTTTTGTAGCATGTGAATCCACCTGAATAGCCTAGGAAATAAGCCACTCTCGACCCCTGCTTAGAAATGTACATGTAAAAGGCTGAAGTCTCCAAGTATATTTGAAAATTGTGTTGTGAACAGTAAGTTTGCCAGTCAAAAACCCAGCTATTTTTTTTTGTACCCCTCCCCCCCAGCTGTCATCAGATGCCTTTTAAATCATCCATCTCCCATTTGTCATGTTTAACTGTCTTATGTAGAGCCATACTGCCATCTGCTGGTGTTCCACACCATCGACCGCTGCGTGACTGTGATTTAAGCCGGCTCAATGCGCATTCACAGCATCCACATGCCATTCAGGATGAATCCTTTCCGTATCCTAATTTGTGAACAACCGTCATTCCTGCAGAGATTTTCCTTGCAGTTGGAGGGTGAAACTCACTTTCCTCCCCTTGTTTGCCTCCACGCAGGGTCAGTATGGGAATTACCAGCAGTGAGGTGCTGAAGCCGGCCCCCCCCACCCCCCACAAAGCAGCATTTGCCCTCAGCGCTGGAGCCACGCCTGCTATCAGGATACCTATTTTGCCCTATTTTTCTGCAGATTCTGTAATGGCTGCTGTAGTGTGACTGCTTTAGACTCCGTCATTATGAGATGGGTATTCTTACTTCCCACTGGCCCCCCCCCACATCAAGGTCTCATACTCTTTAAATCTGGGCGTTTCCACGCCCCCACTCAAAAACTGCTGGGAATCGAGTTGCATCATGGGTCGGAGTCGCTCAGGGTCACACCCCAGCTTAGTGAAGGACGTGCTGTGTCCCGTCGCGCTCGGAGAATGTTTGCGTACATGTGGGTGTGTCCCGTATAGTACAGCTGATTGGCTGCACCGCAGCGACAGGTCTAAGCCGCATTATGTTACATTAGGGAATCATTTTACTTTTATTTTTTATACTTTGCTGTTGTGGGGGAGTAACCTCTGACTAACCCCTAGTAACATTGTGGGTTTTTCTGTAAAGGAGCTGTACATATGGAGAGAGGTGTTTGAATTATACTTGTATAGAACCATGTGCTGAGAAGCCAGCAGCCGTGCAGAGATGAGCGGACCCATTACACAGACGTCCTCAACGCGCCTTTACGTAGAGCTCAATTTGTATATCGAATGGGATGTTCCTCTTATTTCTTCCTTGCTTTTTCTGAGCTGTGACGTTACTTGTGCTGTAACGTGTTTTTTTTTTATTGAGACTATATCTTTGACAAAAAAAATCGCAACTATAAACACCGTGGCACGTAGGATGTCCATCCCTGGTGTACTAGAAAGCCATCTATATATGTGATTTTATTATGGATGTATATATATCGTGCTTCATAATTGATGAACCCCATGTTTGCCCAGATGGCTCAGCAGTATTAAATACTGATGCCCCAAACATTCACATCTAAAGCAAACGGTGACTCCAGGGTCATGTTAATGTCAAACACGTTTCCGGGGGTATTTTCCAGAGCTGCCCCACCCCATAATCTACGCATGTTTCACTCTGTCGGTGATAGCTAGGGCCTCCAACTTCCCTCTACAAAAGATACGGGGGAATCGTTGGTTAAGGATAATACTTTGAATCATTTAACCTCGAATAAGCTACCAGTAAGCGTTTAACTCTCCTGGCAATGAAGAACTCAGCGCCGGCAGCTTCAGAAATGCTACATTTGTTCAGCCAGTCCAACACCTGGCACAGACGTGTTAGCATGTTAGCTTGCGTATGGTGTGCAGCTTATGGTGGTTCATCCTGAAGCTGGCCGAATGACTTCTCCGTCCACTAAGCAGGCCTCAGATGAAAGTTAACGGTGGCTGCTGCCGTCCGGCCATGAGGTGTAACCCTAACCCACACGCCATGATACTCACCCTCTGTTTATCTTGAAAATGGCAGAATATGGTTCCGCTGTACAGTGTTTAAATAAAAATCATATATATTTTATCCACTAGTCCTCTCAAGTGCCATGGAACTGTGTTTTTGCATAATGATGTGAAAGTTGTATGTCACTGGATTTTATCAGAAAAAAATCAAATAAATTATTGTGATTTTTCTTATCAGGTTAGCCTCTTAAATTAGTTTGGTAGAAGCACCTACATTAGTGATTTTTCCACTGTCATGTGATTCCGAATGCCACCATCTGGACTGTTGTGGTATTACAACATTAGGCAGTTAGCATCGTATCAGTGTCAGGCTGTCTTGTCTAAAGTCACCCTTTTGACTTTCTCCCTCCAAAATCTGTCCAAATGTAACTTTTTCTCTCTAACTTTTAATCAGGTTTTTGCTCATAATTCATTTGTCTTAAACCCCTATTTTCTTTGATCTTTACAACATTATGTGGAGTCATTTTAGTCTCGTGCTGTATAGATTATAAATGATCCTATGCTAAGATAAGGATGAAGGCTTTCTCCCTCATTAATCCACGCAGCATTAACACTGGCCCTTCTCCTTTAGAGCTTTTGCCTCGTTTTGTGTGTAATTCAGGATTTCGACCTGAGTTTTTGGAATAATGTTGTGAGGTAGCACATGCACAAAACAAAGAGTAGCATGAAATCTCCCCCCGTGAGATACAGGGCCCCCCGACCCCCCCCCCCACCGAAGAGGGGCTTGCCGGTAACCCATCTGTGCATATCTGCAGTCTGTCACTAATTGCCGCTTTAGCTCGCAACACCGCACACTTAAAGGGAACGGGGCTGCACAACCTTTGACCTTCCCCATCGCCGCACCAGGCCCCGTGCGGCCAGCTCTGTGCGTGGCTATGAAGAAAACACCCCTGAAATCACAGAAACAGCACATGCATCGAGTTCGGCAGTAATGAAGGGGGTGGCGGCGGCCTCCCATCTGTGACACACGGGCAGAGCAATGTGATGATGTCGCCACGTCCCGATCAATAGCAGCTGTAGTGCAGTTTGCTTATTCTCCTGTGATCAAGGGCAGCTGGTCGAAACCCTAATAAAGACGGAGCTCTCACTCAACATCATTGCAGTTGTTATCCGCTCCACATCGTCGCTCGCGCCAACCCTCGATTTCTGCTCAATCCAAGACCTTTTACCAAATGTAGAGACTATATGCAGTATGGTGAGGGAGGTGGGTTGTGACGTGGGTTTGTTCATGTGAAAGATGGGTTTTGGTTAAAATGCAGGGAAACAATCGCTTTAATTGAATCAAATCCTAGAGAAAAATGCATCCTTCCATCCATTTGTTCTTGCGCCGCTTTTCCTGGAGAGGGGCATGGCCCATAACCATCTATCCGGTGTCTGATCGGGGTGAGCCTGGATCCCGGGAAGCTCAGGGAATGAGGCAGCTTACGTTCTGGGCGGGATGCCATGGACCCACAGTTAGTCACACACATGACTTAGAAGCACCGCCGATAGAATAAGATGCTTCCTAAACTACTGTGTGTTTAGGTCCAGCTTGCAGCTTATCTAGAGTGTTCTGTGTGTGCCAACGCCAGTTGACCCACGAGGCCATGGAGAACATGATGGAATTTCTGAAACAGTTGTGGTGCCTTTCGACACCTCTCTGTTCAGGTTTTCTTTTCAAGATGCTTGTTTTTGTGAGGGATGAATCGTTTGGTGTCCTTCCCCCCCGCGCACATATTCTTGTGACGCTCAGAATGATCTCAGGGCCAAACGCCTGAACACCAAAATGCCACTGGAGTCAGTTCGGGCCTCGTTATCCATCTGCATTGTTCCGTTTCCATGGCCCATGCACCAATGCACTAGATTTTCCAATTTAACTGTGTCCTGATCGCTCCCCACTTTTCCACACGTGCCCCCCCCCCCAAAAACAAACCTGCCACTTATAGGAGCGGCATACAGATGGTGTGCCAGATGTGCAGGAGGGGCCACGTGACTGGAATGTGTCTGTGGCACGGGGCAGCGGGGGGGTTTAGCCGGCACGGCGCGGTCCGTCTCGCGGCATTTCCCGCCACCGCAGACCTGCTGCTCCGCAGCTGCCCTTCCACCCCGCCCAGCTGCCACTGGGCCCCCCCCGAGCCACTCCGGTTGGCGGGTGCTGGTGGGGGAGTGCCCGGCGACATCCCCCTCCCCAGCTGCCGGCTTCAGCTGTGCCCGAGCAGCGCAGATGGGAGCGGGCCAGACAGTCGCACCTCCCGTGGCGTCTGGGGGGCGGTGGCAGGAGAGGGACCCTGCTCTGCTCCTGCCGTAGCCCCGGCCGCTTGGCACGGGGTTCGATCCGGACGCAGAGCTGAAATTAAGGGGGAGCAGTGGTCCCTGAACGGCTTGGCGCTCAAGCTGTCGGCGGCCATATTCCGCTGTACCGGCACGGAGATGTGAGCTCCTGGCCGGCCGTGTAGCGCCGATACAAATTAATGTCAGAAACTACAGTTGTATCACGGTGCCACTGTCTCCCGCCGTGCCTGACGAGCACTGCACCTGCCATGAAGAACCCCACTTTCTGTTTTGACCTGAAGGTGGGACAAGGTAGCGGAACTGGATGAGAGATCTGAAGAGATCCGGCTTTTCAGGGAGGAAGAGACGTTCATTTAGTCTGCCGATGGTATAAACAAGGTGACGATAATCACAGGTCTGGATTTTCTTTTCTTTCTTTTTGCCTGTTTTTCCACCTGAACCCGCTTCGAAACCCAAAAGTTCACGGGCTGCTTGCAGGAAGCCACTAATAACCGTAGAGGAAGTGACATTGGCGTTGTGGCGAAGAGGTGAAATGGTGGTGTGGCTTTGCTAATGAGTTGACAGAATTCATCAGGGAGGGTGGGGGGGCATTAGGGGGAGAGTTGCGCCGACTCCTGCAGTTAATTGGAGATGTGACACACTAAATAAATGGTGCAAAACAAATCCAACCGGATCCTGAGCCGTCATCCTGAGAGGCCGGTGGCCGGGGGGGTACAAGGTGAGGCTGGAAGCGTGCCGCTCGCCATTTCGAGGGTGACTTCAGTTCATGACACTCTTCTCTCGTCCTCGTACCCTGAACCTTAGCGTCCGGTTAGCAATTGGGAAATGCTATAATGGTATGAAGCTCTGCCATCACACGGCATTTTCCCCACGTGTATATTCCCGTTTCCTGTGGGCTATCCGAAGCCTCCATCTACCCTGCGAGCCCCCCAGGCCGCGAGGGTGGGGCTGCTTAACGTCACTATGCAGTGATGCTTATCGCTTCTGGCGATGATTTATGTTTCGACTAATCCTGAAGGCGTGACACGCTCTCGCCTTTGTGATCCAGTGCCCTGCAACTGAGATGCAGGTCCCACGTCGATTTTTTTGGTCCGAGGGAACGTGCCATTCACACGCCCCCCATGTCTATGCCACTGTTGTGTGTGTGCAGTGATGCTTCTATCAATGGCGTCCTACAGCTATTTATTTATTTTTTGCCCATTTCTTCAGGTAGTTGTTTCACTGGAGCAAATCAGGTTAAGTACCTTACTCAGGAGAATTGCAACATCCTTAACCATTCTAATGCCTGTCCATCAGTCTGGGTTTGTTAAAGGGTACCAATTTGATGCCATGACAAGTTAAAATGCACAGGAGAATTGCTGATACACAAACCACCTGCACTGTAATTCTTGGAGGTGGTCAGACTGACAATCGCACCCATCATCACACTGACCTTTGCCCCCTTTCATAGACTGTTAGGCTCAAACATGGAAAATTTGCTGTGCATGGTGCCTCCACCAGGGGGTGCCATACCCGGGTCTCTGTTCTACTCCACCGTGTGACGGACAAAGACGGCGGGGCCTCCCCCAGGGGCTGACCCACTTAGATCGCTGTACGGTTTCCCACAAATAAGTCACAGTGGAAGCCACTGCAATCCATTCGAGAGGACGGCGTTTCACATCCTGGGGTTCGAGTGAGAGGTTTCTAAGGATCCTTCATTATCACTGATGGCCTTCAAGGGGTGGATCGCGGTGTATGAAAGCTTGGAGACGGAGCCAGGGCTCATTACCTGGTATCTGCACTGAATGTGACGTTTGCGGAGAAATGCTACCGGACCGTGATCCAGCTGATGAAGAAGATCAGCAGCGGTGTTTCAGACATAGAGGTGTCAATCTCTTATTTTCATCACTTAGCTGAGTGACTGTGACTAACGTCTGCTCAAGCACTATGTTACAGCCATGGTTCTCTTGAATACTTCTGAGATTAGTGTGTTACTGGCCCTACTGCCAGGGGTGTATACAGGGGTGGAGCCACAGGAGCATTGGCCCCAGCTGAACGCCGAGTGGCCCCTGGAAGGCCCCCTCACCTGTCACTCAACAGTTGAAAACATATCATTGGCTAACTATAAGGTTGGCCTCTCTGTATGGATTATGGCCTCCACCTTAAAAAATCCTAGAATCACCCCTGCCCACAGCACACAGATCATGTCATTGTCCAAACTGGCTTATAAATTCACTTGGGTCTGATTAATTACCAGGGCACCCCCCCCTCCCCAGGACTCAAACTCACAACTTTTCCGGTTACGGGTTTGAGACTCAGCCCACTGCCGCCACTGCCGTGGATACGCTGGCAGTGGAATTAATAATGGCAGTAATTAAAGAAAGATAACACCGTAAATCATGCATCACTCTTGCGGGGGGAGATGTATCGCGTCAGAAGCGTGGATTAAGCACCAGTGCCCATGCCAGAGCCCAGTGAAATATGTGGCCTTGGTAATGGGGGTGTTATTTGTCCCCCAGGGCCTGGGCTTTTGATTAATTCGACTGCAGTTACTGGTCCTTTCGTTTTGCACAGAATTCAGCCAGATGGGTTCCCCTTGTACTCCACTGTGATGCTGCTTACAATGTCTGCCAATGGTGTCCAGGTTTTTTTCTTCTTCAATAGGTTTGCTTAATAAAATGGGTAACGTATATTGCCCAGTATGTGAACAGCAGAATAAGTAATTTTTTTAAGGAAGCTGATGCAGAAAAACGTAAGAGAAGGATAGGAAACGTGAAAGATAGACACGGAGGATGACTGGTGCTGGAGACACAGCCTGTCTATCGCACAGTGATTCCCCAAGATGGCAGAAAAGCCCTCGATGTGCCTCTGCACTGGGTAATCTGTCAGCCCTGCCCTCATCATGCTTATTTATTTATTTTGTTTATTTATTTTGGAGCCTCTTCGATTAGCAGACCCCCCCACCGTGCCCGCATCCCCCTGCGAGGCCTGGAAATAGATTCCCCCTCAGAAGGCGCACGGCCGTCCCCCCGCGCAGGAATCGATAGTGGCCGCGGCCGGCGGGGCGTGCACGGTACTGCAGCGGCAAGACGGAGGGTTGCGTTAACGACGCCATCGATCCGCCGCGCCATTTCCAATGAAGCCGGAACCTGGGGGACAGATTGAGGAGCAGGTCGACGGGTCTGGGCCCCAATGTTCTCTGGCGTAACCGCCGCATGGGACGGGGGGGCGACGGCTTTCTTCATGATGTCAGCAAGCCCAGTGGCGCGTGGCCTCCATTACGGCCCAGGAGGGTGGCACGGATCGATGTCCCCCCATGGATCAGGTAGCCCACAGGGACCTCCCCCTCTCCCTGTAGCCTGTGGACACTGCCGCGGTCCTGGACCAGTTTGGCTCGCGGCACGAGCGCCGGCGCCCTCGTTCAACTAATTTCACTCTGATTCCATTCGTCTCGTTCGACATTTCCCGGCTGGACAGCAAGCACCCGGCATTTTACCCAGAATTCTTAGCAGATGGGAGTAGATAGGGCAAACTTCGATGAGGCAGGCAAGAAGAAAGGACCATAAAGTGGAGCTGGTGCCTTTAAAGACATATGAGAGACGTTAAAGGTTCTGTGTATCAGATGCTATATGGCACAGGATGAGGCTTTTGTCAGAGCGTGACAGTGAATGCTTTGATCCTGGATTAAAACCATTCCTGTCAGTATCAACAGAAGCAACGTTTCCCAACCTGGCTGATGGACACTCCTACTCCTGCAGGCGCTCCTGATGCATTTCCATCGCCGTTGAGCTGCCGCTAGCCAGCCTCTCCCACCCATTCCCATTCTGCAGCAGGGAGGAGGCAGCCTGGCCCAGTTCTCCGTGTCCTTGAGTGTTCTCCCTTCAGGCCTGGACCGCTGGTCCCATGGCGAACCTCCCATCGGACTGACACGGACCCGCCCAGCTCCAGAGGGCCCCCCGAGCACCAAAGAATGCCGACACGAGCCCCGCAGCAAAGACTCGTCCGTCACAGGTGTCCGTGTGGGGATAACCAGCCCCGCCAGCCCATCCCCCCTCCCCAGGAAGCCCTGAAAAACAACTGTCTCACGTTAGCGGTGTGGCGGTGCCTGCTACAGTGTCAATCTAGCAGTAGTAGGTACTGTAATCGTAGTATAAAGAAGTTACCAGGTTGTTGGCTCAAATCCCAACAGTAACCAGAATTGTAAAGGGTTTAAATCCTCGATTGTTTTGATAAAAGTAAAATTCAACCAAACACAATTCACATATGTAGATGTAATCTAGGTGCAGCGTTTTAAATTGCTTAAATTCAAATATTCCCAATACAGATACTCCTCACTTAACGACCTACCTGTTTAACGACCGCCCGGACTTAAGACGAAATTTTATAGAATATGCAAACCTAAGTAATGTATATTAGGGCTTATTTCCTCTATTCTGTTTATTACACTATACAGTACAGTACTGTGTAAACATTTATAAACAAGGATGCATGTAATTCACCTTTAAAAGCGATATGTGCAGCAATCGCCGTTGTAACGGCGCAAATACGCGCGTATTTTATATGCATTTGTGCTGCTATGACAAATTACCGTGGGTTTTATTTTTTATACAGCAAATGAAGTACGAATACATTATAAAGGTTTAAATGCACGATAATATCTTGTGATATCAGCGCAAAAGTACATAATTACGCATTTGCACTGCTACAATCGATTGCTGCACGTAAGCCTTTAAAGGTGAATATGTAGCAGTTATGTGTATCCCCGTTGATAAATTTGTATACTAAAATGTTGTAAACGATGCAAAGGCGACATTAAAAGAATATCTAAAGGTGATTGACACAAACCCACTATAAGTAGTATGATTGAAATATCGCTAAGGCGCAGCTTCTCGCTTATCGACCAATGTGCCTAACGAGTCCTAGAAACGGAACCTAGCTGTCGTTTTGTAAAGTTATCTTTCTTTGCATGAAATGTGTGTCCTGTAATTTTTTGTCACGCCCTTCAAATATTTCAATAAGTATTTTATATTTAGCATTTCTTGCCTTTTCAATAATTTTAATGCAGAAAAATCAGAACCCAAGTTCGGCCAGAACGCGGTTAGCCCGGGAGATGCACGGATTATGTTTTTAGGGTGCCTGGTGTTTCCTTAACTATTACATGAATATTGGCCAGGAGCAAGGATGAGGTTTAATTTATAATAGTTTGTCCTTGAATTGTGAGTAGTGGGATTTTCGACTCCCCCAACCTCGACCCCTGCACTCCCTCTTTCCTTTGCGTGGAGGATATAGCAGATAAGAGACTATTCCCTAAATAGCCCATAGCAAAAGGTATCCTAATTAACATTCAGTCTGCACTCGGGCACCGATCACTTAAAGCACAGACTGTATCGCTTACATGCTATTTGTATTTGCAGTTGATAGCGTGTGCTGATATAATTGGGATGAGCTTAGGAACTCGCCTCCTTGTGATCTGCTGCCAGGGCCTGACAACCGCTTCTGGCTGCTGAGAAGCCATGGACAGCGTCCCCCAAACCAGAGGCTTCAGCCCGCTGCGCCCACAGCGCATGCTAGGGCAAAACTTAGCCTTTTTATCTAGTACCTCATAGGCACGTAAGCTACAAATAATATCGGTCATCATCAGCATAATAATAGGGACCACTGCTTAGGCTACTGTGGTCCCAATGGGGCCCAATTACAAATGACATGAGAATGACATTATAGTGCACAAAACCAGGGTTCCTGGTACGATCATTAGGTCCTAAGTTCACAGCCTTCTGTTGCAGATAATAGAAAGAGGGATTGGTAAGAAGAACCAGAATCGTTTTCATTCTAACCACGCATAAGTTAGCAATCAAATAAACCTGCAGGCCTAAATGTACAATATACCTTTTATTTGTATTAATTCTTGTTCCAAATCGCTTGCTTTAACTTTATGCATCACGTAGACTGGAATAGCCGTTGACCAAACTTCACATTTCAGAATAAATATCTTCGTAAAACGATGCAGATTTTGACTCGGTTCCAAGGAGCATTAATAATCACACCTACAGAAGGTTTTTTATATGAACTAGAGGGCGTGACTGAGACAGCGAAGCGAGCAGGATTCATTTCTCGGCGCCCTTAGAAGCTGTAGCTTCTACTGGAGGCTCTGCATTAAATACATTTTGAGTTTCAGACTGCTATGCAATGTGTTTGCTCAGCTATTTTACGCGGAAGAATCTGTATGCAGGCTATTTGAAAGCTTGATGTTTATTTTATTTTAAATAGCAGTGGGAAAAGACTTAAAAGGACAGAATCTACATATTTACTAAAGAAAAAGGGTCATTTTTAATTGCAATGATTTAGGTTAATTCCTAAAATATTTAATACGCTATGCATAAAATATACAGATACCAAAAACCTTTCCGTATTTTTTTTAATTTGCAATGCATTGTATTATTAAAGCAATTTGATATACACGTTAATACTCTCGGTCCTTTAAGGACGCACAGTTTTAGGTCTGCAAATAAGCTAGTTACTTAAGCACTGCACCACTTTGTCTATAAACAATCGTCTGTGTGTTTTTGGTGTTTATCTCGCATCCAAAAAAAAAACGCTAGAAACGCCCTCAACGAGTGAGACGCAACGGTCCAAAAATCGTATAATACTGTGCTGTGCATTATTCATGGAGAAATAAAATGGGTCAAACTTAAAATGTAAACAATTTTTGGCTGATTCCAAATGACAGACTAATAGCATTGATAATGAGTTTGCGTAGTTGAGGAAGCTGCATGCAATCCACACAGGACCAAAGAGGATTCAGCTGAGAATTCAGTGATGAGCTTTTTCCACCAGGGTACGCTGAGAGTTAAGTACAAACACCTGCTAAAATATCGGCAATTAGAAGATAATTAGCTGGTAATGTTTTTAGAATATAAAGCGAGGCTTACATTTGCACCAGCTCGGTTTTTAATGTTTGTTGTTGATGATTTTTTCCCCCCAGTTTTTCTCTCCTCAGGTTCCTTATCCCAAGAACATTGACTAAGTACTCAGGTTTCGTGGTATGCAAATTATTTATTAATTACTCACCCGTTATGCTTGTAGTTAAAACGACATCAAAGGGTTGCATTCTTCAAAAGGTCTGCTTCTGTTCGGAACCCGGGTTTGGAAACGCCTGAGCAAGCGGATCTCAAGCAACGTTTCGACCGAAAAATGCGCTTTCTGCAGAACTTTAAGGAATACTCTTCCGCAATAGTATTTTTACGATTAAATGAATCCCACAGTGCCTTTTCTATTTATACTCGTTTTGTTATTGTTAATAAATTGATGACGCAACGAATGAAAAGGAAAAACTAGAAGCTACTTTTTGAGAACAAGTAGTAAGTATGATTAGTGCATCAAGTCGTTATATTAAAGGACATGTCCTAAATAACCAAATCGACTAAATAGTAATAAGTTTAAAGTTGTACATGTAAGCCACGGTCACGCCATATCGTAAAACTTTTATAGGGACAAAAGCATCAGGTTTAAATAACTAAATATTACTGATTTGCTCTTGGAGCTCACAAGTTGTTTCTTTTCTATTCCTTCATATCAACAGCACAAGCCCCTCTTGAAATGAGATACATTGTCAGACTCCGCGACAGCCCGTATTTTAGGGTCGGTTTGTGTAGTCCTGGGTCAGCAAGGCGATATAGGGAAACCTCAGGCGCCGTACAACGATGTGGGGGTCTGGTTTTAGGTTCATAAAACCGAGATCTTGATTTTAAAGCAAAACGTATATGACTGTGGGAGTGGGAAATTCGTATTGACACAGAGCGATTTCCCTTCGGAAACGCGATACTGTATATCGCGTCCTTCTGATTTTAATGGATCTGTTGGAGACAGCAGAGGGCAATGTAACATTTTATATTGCTGCAGCTGAATGTCACCGTGACCGGATCTGTACATCTGCCACAAACTCGGAATATTTTCCTTAATTAAGATCACGCACGGAATCTCCCGAAAACAATGTCAGCAGCACATCCGAAGCAAAACGGAGCGGGCGCGAAAGCTTGCAGGGCTAACAGATAAAAGATGCAATTTGATTTTAGGACGTCATGTGCAACGCCAATGCTAGTCGTAATCCCAAGGAACACTTTGAGGCCCAGTGATTGCCGTGGATGAACCGATTTCAGAGCCGACAAAGTGAGATGGAAGGCTTCCTGGAATAGACATTGCCTTGACGCGCTCCGGCATCTCAGATTAATGTATTAATTGGGAGTAATTACTTTTTAATTGCGTCTTTGAGTGGGATATTTTGTGGGGTTTGAGAAGGACAAATGCGCCTTAATTGCATCTTTTCCTCTGCCTGTTTATTTCGCATTCTTAATTAATAGAAAGGGACGGTTTGTGTCCCTGCGCACATTGTCGCAAGGGGGTTCCTGGGAACGGCGGAGGTCTCAGGTGCTGTAGTCTCGCTGGGCATTAGTATCATAATTAGCTACAGCGGCGCTGTCTGATGGCGATCGGGATGGAAAAACCATTGTCGTACATCCCTTTCTCAGCTCCCCCCTTTAAAGTTATTTCTCGTGAGTTACGTAAGGACGCGCGTATACACCCCCCCCCCGTCTAACCGGCATAAGCTCGTTTTAGTTTTATTTGATGAGAGAAGCATGAAATTAAATTCCTAATTTACAGATGTAGTCTGCTCAAGGTGGGTTTGATTAAATGTACCTCGCTTAGGGCTGCCAGGGAGCCTTGCATCCCACCTATGCATCCAGAGTGTGGACGCAAAAGCAATCCCAGAAAACGGCGTGATTTGAAATAGATTTTTTATCTTTATCATGATCTTCCAATGTTTAGAAATCTCTCCATTAGGAATACGAAAAAAAATCTCTCATTTAGATGATCGTGCTTCCTAGAAGTGCTGGTAATCTATGGGAATCGCGTGTTAACCATCAGTAAGATCGCAGACGTGCTGTGTAACGGCAAAATAAATGGGGGG
>JAODLD010000001.1:18197577-18216353 GCA_026781065.1 Mormyrops boulengeri
CCCCCCCCCCCCCCCCCCCCCCCCCCCCCCCCCCCCCCCCCCCCCCCCCCCCCCCCCCCCCCCGCCCCCCCCGGGGGCCGGGGCAGTGAGGTAGTTGTGCTTAACTGTGTGTATACAAGCTCCCAGCAAATGGAGCATATCTTTTGAGGCTAGCTTGTTGCTTATGCAGGGCTGGTCACGCCGCAGAGACGGGGGCTGACACCGAACTGCGGGCAGACACGGTCGCTCTGCCGGAGGTCTCTGGAGAGAGGGCCAGCTGTCAGCCGTGTAATCCAACAGAGACCTGGCGAGCGCGGGGCTGATATCCAACGCGGCGAGGTGTCAGGCAGGCGCTCGGGGAACTGCGCTACAAGCAGGCGGGAGCACACTTCCATGCACACTTCACTCGGCCGGTCAATTCACTCCGTCGACATTGTTCTTTATGACCATTCTGAAACCAGATGGGGGGGGGGGGCAGGCATGTTGGTTGTTCAGGAAAAATTCTGCACGTTCCTACCACAAACTAGCAGCAACGGAGGGAGCGGGTGCTCCGAATCCCCGGCTCCGAGGCATTAAAGGTCACGCAGTATCCCAAATTAGGTGAGGAGAAAGGGCCAGATGCATAACCTCATTCCGCCTCTGATTTTGGCCCGATTCCACTATGCGGGAGAGATGCTGTTTACTGGGACTGTGAATGGGAGACTGGGAGCTGCTTATCTGCTCTGGTGTCACGTAACGTCTGACTTCAAGCGTATAAAACCCAAATCATAACCCAACGTTTGGTACTACCATGGTACTATGACTCCCAACCCATATGTTTGTTTTTCATGTTTTTACCAAAAATGGTCCATTTTGGAGGAAACTGAGAGCAGGATCTTGTTGCCATGAATTTGGTGATGGTCCTGAACTCCTTTTGGTGAAAGTTAACCCTTGGTTTTGATCTGATGGATCATCTTGAACCAGTGTCTCTCAACCCGGTCCTCAGGGACCCTCACACAGTCCACATTTTTGTTCCATCCCAGCTCCCTGCCAGACAGTCCACATTTTTGCTCCCTCCCTGCTGGAAGCTGAGAGAGAGCAAAAATGTGGACTGTCTGGGGGTCCCAGAGGACTGGGTTGAGAAACACTGTCTTAGACCATCATGTGTAGTGACATGGCTCAGAGTCCACACTGGCCCCTCTTTAGCCTCATTTATCCCCCCTTCCCCCCAAGAAGGTCCACAAACACCCAGGTTCAGAACCACACCAGCGGGGCATGAGGTTTAATCGATCACAGCTCATTTCTGGGAACAAAAGTATGCTCAGTTTTTGTGAACCTCTCAGGGGGTTAATTCAAGGTCTCAGCAATCACTCGATGGTTTTTATACCTACAAAGAGAGGGCAATTAAATAAAATGAAAAAAATTATATACAATTGTACACCTTTTGTTGAAACCTAAAAAAACTCCTTGACAACTTTTTAAATTTGAGTTATGGGAAGGTTTTAATTATATGTTATTTTACCCCCAACAACTTTGGTGACCTTGACTGGTGTTCTTTTAAACAGGATCAATCGACTTTCACAATAGCGTAGACTCATTTTTAAACATTTGAACAAAAGAGGAAAATTAGTTCCTATTTAATTACGAATAACAACCCACTGGTTTTTAATTGCGTTTGTTCTTTGTGTTGTTTCGCACAGATGACGTACATTTGATTGCCAGCATATACATATTTGAAAGCCGACGGCCCAATATTACCTCCCCCCACCGAGTGTCCCACGCCAGAGGCAGGTGTGACCTCACTACCCAGACGGTGAGTCTGAATGTAGAGATCACTTCAACGCCACGCTGGGTTCAGGTCACCATCCAACTCCTGGGCAGAAATAAACAGTCAATGTCCTCTGAAAATGACAACACTTGAGAATTAAAAATGCACACATGAGCATTTAACCAGCACATCATTAAGAAGGCATTGTAAACAAGCCCCACAGAGTAACATGCACACAATTAGCAAATACTCTGTGGTGACACACATCATTGATAAGCCTGCGTGTCTTTTCAAAGCTGAGTGGCAGGGCTCTGCCCTTTATATAGCATCCTTTTTCTTCTGTATAAAGGCCTGCTTGGAGCATTAGTATGAAGCCGGTGTCTCCCTCCCTCACTGAGTTCCATCCTACCACCCATTCATCAAGTTTTTAACTCATATCGTGCTCATTACAGGCATGCTGGCTTCTAGAATTTTCTTGTGAGTTCCAGCAGAGAGGAGGCACTACCCCTCTGAGGTCTTTTCACTTCCATCTTTCAGTTTTGGACACGTTGCCATGGCAACCACCCAAAGGTTGAAATTACAAGGAAATAATTTTTGTATTACATAGCCACGTACACGAAGGCAGCTCGGGTTATTTCAAATGTTGCAGTTGACATTCTAGCCGGCGACTGTCTGTTCATCCCCCAAACCTGCGGCTCGTTTCATAAAGGTTCACGAAAAACTTTGCACGGCAAATAATATTCGTCATAATTCCATCCAGTGAGAGAGATTTTTGTGAACTGCATGTTAGCTCTGTTTCCTGGATTCCGGAGGGCGCACGTAGCAGGGATCGGAGTACAAAAACAGCAAGCTCGGTTTCCAGGGCCTTGCGATTGCTGCATGGCATGCGGGTTGTGCACGCAGACCCCCATAGGCTGCCGGAGTGACGAGAGCCCCTCTTGGATCATCTCTGACGCCTTTGACACCAAGCGCTGGGGGACTCTTCACAAGGAGGCTGTGTAGAGGGACCCCTGGGCCTTCTGGTCTACACAAGAGCGTGTCACAGCTTCAAAACGCATCCCGGATGTCACGTCTCTCTGCACCAATGTGCCAAGGCTGGCCAGAGCAATTTAAACTCCGGCGGTCTGCTCTCTGCCTCCCGCAGAAACATTCACCTCAGACTGGACTTCACAACAACCATTAAGAGCATAATTATTCACCGGAGGGTCAATCAAACAAACTGTACGCTCCCATTTTGGGCAATTTGGTGTATAACTCGATGCCCTACGGTCTGATGTCTACCTGCTGCCTCCGAGACTGCAGGGTAGGGGTTCACGGGGGAGCAAACTAAGCCCGGAGGCTATCAGAGGCACAAATCACATGGTATAAATCACAGCAGGACACACGGATAACATATTTCCTCTGTTTTCTTATATACTAAATATACTTAGGTCTAAATATACTTAGGTCATGATCTCCAAGTCCTCTGAGGTAGCTACGGACGTTACCAGAAGCATAACTTCATTTTTTTGTGTGTGTTAGGTGTGTGTGTCCATAATGAGGGTTTTTGTGGGAGCGAGGAGGGGTGGATGAAGGAGAATTACATCTCAGAAAGGTAGAGTGTATCTAATTTTTTGAAGGGGTTCTTCAAAAATTCTCACCCATGTTATCTGCCGTTCAAGTTTGTCATAATTCTGTTCTGGAAATCTACAGCGGAGTGTGTGCGACAGCTTGCTGGCAGAAATGCACCATATTAGCAACGTCAGATCGAATGGCTGAGACTGATTGATCGATTGATTTCACAATCCTCCCTTCATCTCGCCGGATCACTTCATTAGCACCTCGTTGTGTCGGTTGCCGGGGCGCAGCCTGGGAGGTCTCCATCGCCCAGTGGCGCCCAGACACGGCACCGGAGCTGCAAACAGACCCAAAACACGCGGAGAACGGCTGTTCCAAGGCATACACAGTGGCACATAACAGACGAAGGATTAACTCATGCATTGTCTTGTAGCCTGCATGTTGCTCTTCTAACACTACTCTGTTGTTTTCCTCTGTTCTATTAGAAAAGGGGGGTATTTCCTCTGGGAAATTAAAGGACATATTATGTATCTCGAGGGGATGGCACAGAACCTTCCAGAGAAAAACACCAGAGAGGACATGGGGAGTCATGCGCACGGAGTCAGACGTGTGTCACTGCCACCAAAGAGTCCTTTTGCATTTCGTGTCATGTGGGGAGCCGGACCCGACGATGGATATTGATAAAAACAAGATGGTCCCATGGCCGACGCAGCACAAGAAGCAGGCAGGAGAAGAGGCTGTTGAAGGCGCTGATGAGGATATTCAGCCAGAAAAAAAGAGAAAAGATGCACAAAATGTTCCAAGAAACCAAAGGAGATTGGAAAAGACAATGTATTCATTTCCCCCCCCCCCAAAAAAAATAATTCTAGGGGTTCTTTTAGGTTTATGCCATTTCAGATGAAGTAAATCACCAGACTTGGCAGATATCCATGGTTTACTTTCATTGCGGTCACTGAGAATTAAAAATAATCAAAAGTAGCCATACTTCAATTACGACCGTCAGTTTGGAGCTCGTTTCCTGTTTTTGTAATTGTCGACAAAACGTACCACTGAGCCTGAATAATTTGCTTTGTCTCAGCTTTGATTGAGATTTCATCCATTTATGAACAGTCCTATTTTCAGAAGTCAGTGTCTTGAAATGTGGTGTTTAATATCCAATCAGGGACCCAGCAGGATTCCAGTCAGCTATGCCTAAAAACTGTTAATTAAAATGAAAATAGCAGGGGTACGTGCGCACATCAAGTGGAACGGTCATACTTAAATTTTACTTATGAAAGAGCCTGTTTTTTAAATTAATGGCTATGATTCAGTTTCAATACAAAGGTTTTTTTTATTTGGATAAGGCAGCATGCTTTTTTAGGGTTTCTTATTAGGATCCGGTTTTCATAAGGAAAAGGATTGTTGCACAAATTACTTTCACAGGTGGGTCAGTGGTGTTGGAAAGGCTTTCGCCGCGTGCGAGGTCCACGCTGAGATGCGGGTCGCGGGTCGGCACGGCGACGTGGAAGAGAGCTGATCCAGGAAGGCTGGTGAAAGTAGGTTACCAGCCAGCAGTGCACCCCAGGTCCATCCTGGGACGCACGTGTCAGGTCCCTGACAAGAAGGATGACACTCTTGCTCCTATCCAGCCCCTAACTCTAAGTCCCTTCTAAAAAAATTTCAAGAAGACAGCCATGAGGGTTGGGAATTGAATAGCCTTTATTAACAATGAGACACTGAAATCAGGCCTCGCTTTAAGGATGAGGCAGATTTATTGTATACTGCCTGGCTTAAATTTATGATATCAGCTAATGCTCCTCAACAGGATCCATGAAAAGTGTGTAACATTTAACATTAAAAAAATAATAATTAACAACCACGTGTTTTGCTCTAGTTCGGTACAGAAGATTCACATTTCAGTTCAGTCGCTCTTCTGAAACTTTGTGCGATGAAGCCTTCCTGTGAGAACAGCTTTGCCAGACAGCGATGTGTTAAGCGGCTTGCCTGTTTTATGAATGATGTTTGTCGGTTTGTGTTAACAATTATGACTTTGGGTGACGCTGCAGAATGAAAATAGATGCCTTTAAACGAAAAATGGAAATTAACTAATTAATAAATAATGGAGAAAAGTAGCACATTGCATGAACTTTTTTTTTTAAATCTCAGCAGAAAATTTTAATATCAAACAGAATTTTTCCACTGGATAAATTCCAAAAACAAAAAAAAGAGATTTATATAAAAAAGCAGCCATTAATATAATCAGGCACATACTGTTATGTCCCTGTTTTGTGGTATCATATTTACCATCATGTTCCATCTATTAATTTTCCAACCACTTGTCCAGCACAGGATACTCAAAGAAATTGTGATCTAGACCTTACATTTTGGAATAAGACTAATCGCAACCATGACCAATACTTAGAATTAAGCTATATTAAATAATGCAGCAAAAATAAATAATCTCTGCTGAATCTATAATGTGGTTGGACGTGCCATTTTAGTTTACGAGAAAGATCTTTCTCTGAGCATTGGCAGCTTATGGGATCTACGAGGAGCTTGGACAGGAATCGAATCTTCGGCATAGCTCGCTGCTCTGGCCTGGATTCATAACACCTTCCCAGGCAATAAGCTCTCGGACACTTCAAGCGGCTTCCTGTGTTTCAGACGACAGCGGTGGAGGTGGGGGGGTCTCCACATGGAATTTGAAGTGCTACGGCACGTGGATGGCCTTCTCAGCATAGAAGTTGTAAAGTTTAAAAAGCAGGAGAGGGTGCCAACAGGGCAGGTAAGTATGCCAGATTAATGCTGTATAGGAGCGCGATAGATACGACACTAACTGATCTGATACTTTCGCTTCCGTGTTTCTTTAGCTACGACTCAAATCCACATGCTGCAATTTTGATATATTATAAAATTATACATGATGGTAATGTTTTCCCTACTGGGGACACCCTGCCGCTCCATCCTGCGTGTGCTTGAGAGCACACAACAGCTGCATATTGATCTTTGAGAGAGTCTCTTTACTCCGAGTCTATATATGCTCTATATGACTGATACGTGGCTTGAGGGCCTACATTCCTTCAGGGATAATGCCAGTAGCTGAGAAGCCTCCAAATACAGAACGCACTGCTGAACAGTGATTGGCTGAGCCAGTGCCCAAGGTTCCCGTGATTGGCTGCATCATGATTTCCTCTAGGAAATCTCTGAGAATATTCCATTGTCTGTATGTTCCTTTTGCATCTCAATTGAATCTCCTTATTTACTTCTTTGAGCAGTATTCCCAGCTGCAGGGATAATCTGATTTCAGAGATACGGACCTTTAACAGTAAGAGACAGTTGAATGAATAAGCACTTCACTGAAAACGTTTGAGGGTATATGCAAATGGCACTTGAAATGCACTGGGGCCAGCCTGCCAGGGTAATACACACAGTTACGGTGTCAACGTATGCTGCCGTCAGACAGGACGCTGCTATCCAGCACACAATATGTACCATTATTTACATTAAATCCAGGTTCTTTTTCATGGTGTATTTCATCTTCATTTAGCGGTAAAGCGCTAAGATGATGTTAGATTAGGTTAGAAAATGTGGGACCTGTCTATATACCTTTACAATGTAACATTACTTATGTTTTGTCAGCACAGACCAGGAGATGTCAGACTGGAGAAACATCCGGTGTCTATATGGATATTTTCATGGTTTCGATCGAACATCTTCTGCATCTTGGAATAATGTTTCAATATTGATGTAAGGGATAGCTCCCCCCCCCCCCCCCAATAAGGATTCTGTGAAATTCCAACAGAGATCCTTACTGCACTTCACACGGCCATCGACTTGCTTTACATCACACTACTGTGGGGCCTTTTGTTATGCCCCCTGCTTGTGTCAGGGATCCGGTACCATTAGCGGCCCCAGAGGCCCATGTCCTGCCTGGGCTCCCAGCCTCCAGCCCTGGGCCTCCTTGCAGCCGCAGAGTCCTGGAGGGGAGGCAAAGAGGCAGGCAGAGCCTGGGGTTATCGACACCATCAGGCTAAACACTTTAGATGTGGTGACAGTGTCTGGGAATACCCCTCACAGGCGTCTTTCCATACCCTGCCCAGGGCCTTATAAAGACTAAGCGTGATGATAAATTATTCATGAGCAGGCTGATAATGAGATTCTTTTCACTTGTTGGGAGTCATCTGCACCTGCAAAGACCCCGGGCTCCAAAAGTACATTTATGTTGTGGGTTCAGAACCTACGACATAATGCTGTATCATCCCATATAATTATGTACTGTATTCTCCCTATATGAAGTGTGCATTTTGGTGTGGGGGTGGGGGGGGGCAGTTCCTATGGTTTTAAATAATTTCACTGTTTACTTCTGGAACATGCTAAACATATTCAGATTAGCAGTTTAATTATATCACAACGTGCTTGTTATAACATCATAACGAAGGTTTTTACTCGTTAGACTCTATATGATATAATATGCTAATATGATTCATTCTCCATGCATAATGTTGTACGATTTTATTACAAAGCTCCAATTTACGCTGTAAACAGACGCTGTTGTGATAATGTGCTTGTTCACTCCATTCCCACGGTTCCAGATTTCTCCTCGTGTTATAAAAAATGAAAATTCAGTCAACGCAGGCATAATTATGTCAACTAGCGATCTGCATAAGGAGGGCATGTGGTGGGGTATCGAACCTCTTTTGGCTGGGCTGGACCTCGTTACATGCTGGTGCAGTGTTTTCCCAGCAAGCAGTGGAATTTCCTTTTCCATGTCTATGGACACGCCGGTGTTCTCTCTCAGTCGGTTCCATTAGTGTAGCTTACCGCTGCAGAAACGGCTGTATTGTGAAAGATTAGACCATTATCAAATAATTAAAGAGCCTAAGCAGGTGTGTTCAGTTACCTTGGCAATTAAAACCTTGTTAGAAACATAAAACCCAGAGACTCGAACATTTAGTGTGTCCCCAGTGATGCGGTCCACACTGTGAAACGATCAGCTAATCAGTTCTCCCTCCGGAATATATTTTCTGCCGAGATGTTTAATGACCTTTGTTTGTGTGGATATATGAAAAACAAAGAATGCCATTAGGAAAATGATACTGGGCTGTATTTCCATTTTCCCCCCGAAATAATCAAGGTGGTCCTGTGGCATTCAAACACTTATTCTCTTTTGTTGCATTAATTCCTAACTACCTGAAGTATTAAGTAGTCTGGAGACAGTCTATCAGCTACAGTATAACAGATGTTATTAACAACTAGAAGTGCTACTGCATGGGCAGCTAAAAATAGGTGTGTGTGTCTGTGTGTGTGTGCGTGCATGTGTGTGTGGATTAGGGTTAAATTACTTTGTGGGGACCAAATGTCCCCCACAATGTAATAAAGACCTGTTTTTTTGACATTGTGGGGACCGGGTCATGTTGGCAATAGAGTTCCACACAGAAATGAACAAAGATATTATTTACAAACTTGTGTGTGTGTGTGTGTGTGTGTGCCTGTGTACACATTTGTGTGTCTGTGTGTGTGTGTGTGTGTGTGTGCGCGCGCACATTTGTTTGTGTGTGTGGGCTTTCATTAAACAACTGGGCACATTACAGTTGACAGCGAAGATCATACTTAATCGTGTACCATTTTAAAGGTTAGTGATTTTATAATCTTCAAGGAGCCATTTCCTGTAACTGTAAATCCCGTCAGTACCTAAAAACATCTCCTTGTCTTCCCATTTTTCAGACATTGAGGATAATATAACACTAGAAAGACAATAAAGTGTTTAAAAGAGTATTATGTACAGACACATGAGGGACAAAGGCATGTTACAACCTTATGTGCCTTTCAAACTCTGGAAAATGGAGGGAGAATGGTGGACGTGCTTCATGGAGTCATGCTTTATTGTTTACAGTTTCAGCATTGATCCTGTGGGCTTCCCATGGATCATTACTAGTCTTGACTAAAGGAGGAGAGGATTATGGGATTTCTATCATCTTATTTGCGTCCTGTTTCCTGGACGCTGTCAATTATGTACTGTGTCTCCCATAGGATCTGGAGAGTAGCTGTCTGTAACTCATGTCTGTGGCTTTTTGTTACAAAAAAAGCCGTCATGACACAGCCTAATAGAAATCTGACTGGAGAGTAACGTTGAAAATGGTAAATGGAGATATCCTGTAATCAGACTTTGCCCTTGTTACCAGATGAGGAGACGCCCAACTCTTTTGAAGATATCAGTGTATCAGTGCTTTTCTAAATTATTTAGGTGGTGTGCTATACTGATGTCTGTCAGTCATTAATGGCCTCCTGTTTTCTGTGACATGTTAACTGGCCCAAACCGGTGCCCAGGTTAGATCAGACAGGTGAGCTGTCCTGGACCGGGCTGTTGCAGCTAAAAAAAAGCGTCCGTAAGCAGGCCGGTCAGAGTGGCATCCTGGAGGGGATTTGCGGCACAGAAAAGCATACCCCCATACATTAGTCATCTAAGTTTAATTAACGCCGGTCCTGAGTCCCACCCCTGCTCCAGGTCGGAGGGTAGAAACATCTTAGCCGCTGTCAGGCCCTAAAGGGGTGCCTGTCGCCCCAAAGCAGGGCCCAGGGTAATCCTCCAGACCCCCCAGCTTCAACCGCCCCCCGCTTCAGAAAACACACCTCACACGCACTGCACATCTAAAACGTGCTGTCAAGCCAGAATCCAACGAAGCTGGAGGGAGGGGGCGGGGTAAAAAAACAATGCAGCCTTTTTCATTTTCTGGGAAATGAAGACACACTCTTGATGTGTGCTTTTTTTCTTATGGGAGGTGGGGTGGTGGAGAAGCCCTTTGACAGAACTGCACCTGGTGTTGTAATTAAGAAAGTGCTATCATGTCAATAAAATGTGCAAGAATGAAAAACTACACAGCTTGATTGCATCAAGTTTGGTGTGAGTGTCCACCTATTAATCTTGCGAAAGATGTGAATTTTGCGTGGCTGATACTGTAAATAATAAATTACAAATCTGTCAAAGAACATTCTCAGAGGCATAATAATAATAATAATAGTAATAATAATAATGCACCTATTGAAAAGGGCTGGGTAACATTTACGTATTCGTTTGAAAGATACGACTGATGATGATGATGGTGATGATGATGATGATGATAATTGATTACTGTATGCTCATTTCGGACTGTTTGGGTCTCAGTGTACGTTTTGAGGAGATTGGGTAGCCCATCAGTGTAAATAGCAATGCTTAATGAGCTAAATGAGCTTTGGTTTGCCAAGTCTTAGTGGACATCTATGGACCCCAGTCTGTTGTAGTAAGGGCAGGAATCTGGGGGTTGAACTGAGCTGTGGTGGAGGGTGAGGGGGGGTGGGGGGTGAGAATAGTGGCAGCAGCTCAAAGATGGGATGGCCGATACCTTGACTCATGATGAGTGAAATGGGCTGATTAGAGTGGGAGACCAAAGTTTCTAACGAGCAGGGGCAGAGTGGTAATGAGATGAACTGTGAAAATTAATTATCTTAATTTGAAATTCCTCTTTAAAAGGCTTCTGTCCTCCTTTTATGTTTAGCTAATCAGGAGCCTGTAGCAGCAAAGCTTTGCAGTCGTGTCCTCTGAGCGACATCGCAGCCGGCGCTGCCTTTTCACGATTAGGCCGTGAGCCGGGTTTGTGGAAACATCATCCGGATATGCGGGTCAGCTAGAATCTCAGAGTATAAGAATCATGCAGGGAAATTCACTTCTGTCAGTTTATACCGAACATCTGCTGTTATTTAGAAATTAGAGGTCAGTCATATCAGCGAACATTTTCACAGTGCTTCCATTATTGAGATTATTTTGTCTGATAGTTTCCCAATGTTGGTCAACCTCTTAGGAGGCAAAAGCAACTACACAGGGTGCCACCTTCTGGGAGGGCACTGACTTGGCAAAGCTGATTTCACATTGTCTTGGCTGTTGTGTTGAAGCATTGACAACTCTACGTGCTACTCATTCTGGGGGATACTGGCGGTGAAGCTTGCCTGGGGGGGGCACTGGCGGTGAAGCTTGCCTAGGGCTGGCTCCACATGGGCTTTTACCAGCACTGTCTTTACCTATAAGACCTTGATTTATTTTGCTCTCCTTCAGTAAACACATTGTCTGTATGGGAAAAGGCAATAATATTAACATTAAAATGAAATGTTGGCAGTGCCACAAATGGATGCAGGCCTTTAAATCGTAACTTGAAATGGCGCCGTCGAAGGCAGAGCTGGTCATTAACGACGGAACGGATGTGAGTCGCGTTGCCGTAAGTTACCTTTAATCGGCACGATGGTTTTAGCAATGTGAAATGAAATATGATGATATTCAGTGACCCCATACGGCACGTACCTGTCAGCCTCCTGAGCGACCGAGGGCTAAAACCGGCCGCTGGAAGGGTTAGCGCGATATTAAAAAGGCGGGTGATGAAAAGCACTTCCCGATTTATGATCGGTAATTAAGATCCAGCCAGCTCTTTAGTGCGGGAGGGGGAGCGAATGAGGAGCGCATTGGAAAGGGTTCCTCTCCCAAGACTCCCTTCACCCCTGGGGGGCACCAATTGCCAGTCCCTTTAGGTGATTTTAATGAGCACATTAAAAAAGTAAACAGGCTGTAATCGCTAATGAACAGGCCTTCCACTAAAACCTGTGCTTAATAAAGACGTGCATGGAAGTACACTGCTTATTATTATTATTATTATTATTATTATTATTATTATTATTATTACTATTATTATTATCAGCAGCAACAATAATAACATTAATAACAATAACACTGCACCAATTAAAAAGGGTTGGGTGATGATGATGATGATGATGATGATTATTATTATTATTATTATTATTATTATTATTATTATAAGGCATATGTATGTTGTACCTAGTTGAAAGCATTGGGTGACAGCTGCATATTCGTTTGACAGATTTACGTCTCTGCTTCCCTGGATGCTAAGATCAGTTGTTACTCCATGCCTCATCTGAAGCCACGTTCTGAGCCGATGTAGCAGATAGCCGAGAAGTAGAGGCGCCCTCCTCGAGGTGGCCCTTAAACAGACCAAAAACATGCTGCTGCCGGTTACATCCCCGCCGTCTCCCGGACGACACTCTCTGCGGCGTGGTTTCAAAATGTCCAGCGGAAGCGATGCGGCGAGTGCGCAGATGACAGACGGCGGGGGCCGGGCCGCACCACGGTGGGGGCGGGGGAGGGGGCACCAGAAGCCGGTCCTCCGTAGACCCAGAGCAAGGGTACACACCGGTAGCCAACCGATGGGCCAATGCCGCCCCCAACCCCCCGGCCCCCCCACGTTAAATAGCACAGCAGACGCCGTAGGACCAGGCGTCCCTCTTCTTTGGCCAGCAGCTGGGCCGTCGGGTGACGACGGCGAGATAATGACCCGTCTTGGAGGCAAGCCCCGCGACCTGGCACAGGAGCCGGAAGGTCACCGTCAGCTGGAACGACGGAGGAAGCCCCCTCTCGTGTGTCCCCCCCCCCCATAAATTTGTGTTTTCCTGTTCCAGAGGAGGAGCACGTCAATGTCACTGGTCATCGGAGACCCCTGCCAATGGCAATCTGGTGAATGTTGTACATATGACATGGTGTATTCATCTTAAAGAAGGATCAAAACCAATCCACAGGATCTCTTTGCTGGGGACGCGATTAAAAGTGTCTGCTCATTACAGATTCGATTCCCTAATTGTCTGTTGCTTTGCTGACAAAATTAACTGAGATAACTGAGTGCACACAAATCAGAAATGATATTATGTCGTTGTCTTCTCAATCACAACGCCCAGTAGGAGATTTTGAAACTCGAGAAGATTTTAAAACCTCGTGAAATTACTCAACTCTACTCAAGGTCAACTCCCCTTTCATCCAGGAGGACAAGCTGAACTTTTGGAGTCTCTTTTTTTTTCCAGGACATGCAAATATTGTGTTTATTTTTTATATGAGGCAAACAAGCATTTCCCATATAAACCATTAGAGGGAGATGGAGATAAGTCGCGCACGTACGCGCAAGTACACGCACGGTGACTTATCTCCATATTATACACTATAAATTTCATATATATGTAATTTTCTGTGGCCACTGAAACCACTTTCAGTTTTTCAGTTGTTTTCTATTATGTTCTCTTATTGTATAAATGAATTATTTCTGCTGTTGGACTTTATTGCTTTTCTCATATTTTGCTGGTAAGTCCCTGGTTCTTTGGAGGCTGCAATGAAGAGTCACAATCCTTCAGGTTTAAGCTCTTTATTTGTTCAACACAAGATGTTACCCATCCAGCTGAGACTGCAGCCTCTCCTAAGCATTGCCCCTCTTTGCTTCTCTCTCTCGAACTGCCTTACATCCCTGACATAAACCTTTCTGGTATCCCAGCTCTGCTCCTGATAATTTACCTATAAGCTACCCTATTGTGAGCAACCCATATCTTATTGTTGTCATTACATCATTGTTGTGGTTTGCTTGTAATGGGGAATTGTGTTTAAATGTGCTAATATTACTGTGTGAGGTACTTGGTAAAAAAATATTCATTTCAATTTTTATCGTCGATGACTATAAATAGTAGTGCATCATAATAACCATGTTAAATATTTCATTCTAACTATATATATATATTTAATATATTCCATAACTATTTAGTGCCTCTTGTAGTAAGGAATATATCAGTATTATCGCTTATCCATCCATTTTCCATACAAGGATGTAGAAGTATTAAATCGTAATTCATCATTATCATTTAACCACTTTTCGTTTTATAGCAGAGTTTATTTGTTTGACAGGGGCTTTAAAACTGATTTTTGACTTAATTTATCTCAGAGGGAGCGAAATGATGTTAAGCAACTTGTCTGCAGTCTCTTATCACATTTTGCCATTAAAATATGCTTGTTTTTAAAAGGTAGCATTAAAAGGACTTAGCAGGTGATATGTGAGGTAGTGATTGTGAGACTGTATCAAGTCATTCTCTTTAAAATAAAGGATGTGTTATTCAATAATAATAACTTGTTTTAAAATGCAGTAAAATTCTTATTACTGCTACTGTTAAAATTAATTACCATATAATTATCACATTACCCAATTGCCAATCTAGTGTTTATTACGTTTCTTTATATACCTTTGCTAATTGTTGTATGTTTTTGTAATGTCTTCTAAAAGCACCACCAAGGCAAATTCCTCGTATGGAAACATACTTGGCTAATAAAAGGATTATGATTCTGATTCTGATTATCGCATGTTTGGCATCTGGTGCTACTAGTCAAGCTGGTTACTGTCTGAATTCCAGGATTACAGTGTAATATTATATATTTTTTCTAAAAGTAAAACATCCTTACCCATCAACTTATAATAATAAGCTGATTGAATAGATTATGCCCTGATCTATACAGTAAGACTGCAATCGTGATACTGTTGGGCCTTTATGAGTTTTAGTGCATGCCATTTAGACTTTGTAATACCACTGTCTATTTATGACGGCTCACATAACAATGACAATAGGGTGGTGTTCTCTAAATGCTGACTATTGATAATATGACCGCCAGCTGGACAAAAATTACAGAAGTCAAATGGAGTTTAGACAAAATCAGCTTGCTACCAGTTATAGGACTAAAAATAGACAAAAACAGCTCATTAATAAGTTTGTATTTTTCTTTTTCGTGGCTAATTTCACTGAAAACCATTTTATGACTTTGTGCGCACTGTGTTTCTCTCTATGAATCTAAGAGGAGGAAAGTGTTGCTAATTGACATTAAGGTTCTAAATAATGAGGTTTGGCTTCTGCAAAACTGCTAAATGTTGTAGATGATGAATAGATATTTACTGTTAGTTACAATGTTGTCTTGAACATGCCCCCCAACCCAGAAGCTCATACTCAATGTGAATTAAGGAGCAGGAGAGAGGGGGCTGTATGGGGTAGTGTGGACAGAATCGTGGTGCTGAGGGCTCAACCCTGTACCAACGTGGGCGGCACCGGAGCGGGAAGCCGTGGCGGCCCACGCGGCCGCTGGAAGGAGCTGAAAAGCCCGCAAGGCTCTCCCCGCACCCCCCCCCCCGCCCCGTTTGCAGACCCTGCTACTACATTCGGGGGTGAGTAGCTGGGGCACGGGCTGTGCAATTATGATGAACAAAATAAACCAAAAGCATTCTGCGTTTGTGGTTATGGATAGATGGCTGTCTCCGGAGGGAAGGTCAGCATCTGCAGACAGGTTTTAATGAGACTAGTTAAGTTGACTTTAGAGCCGCCATGAACAGGGTACTTGGCTGGATGCAGGCTATCCTTGAGAAGCATGTGCGGGGTGAGAACATGCCTTCAGCAGAGCTGCTATCGTTTGCCATGGTTTGCGGATAATGATTTTAATGACGAGATGGAAAAAATGAACTAGAGCAGGGAAAGTCGATCCACTCTTTATAACTCGAGCACAATTTTTTCAACACTTTTGAGATGCAGAAAAGGCTGGCAGTTGCATGGGGGGGCGGAGAGGGGGCATGTTCTTGCCCAAACAATAGGTCAGGAGAGCCAGACATGGGGCCGCTGTGATGCCTTCACATTATTCTGCTGACAGTGCTAACCGCTCTCAGGGCAGGCATCCAAGAAGACATTTTACAAGACGCTGGGCGGCCTGGAGTCTTCCACATGCTGGTGCGCCGGGGCTGCCCCCGAGCGGCGAAAGGTCATACGTTCCCATTTCAGCTTCCGACCCCCTCCCACCGCCCTCTCCATCACCCTTTCACATCTGTCCTCCTGGGGATACACTTACACCAGGAGACCAAGTGGATTTTCAGATCTTCTGACACGCTCTCTGCATGACATAGGCGTACTGTTCTGGAGGTTTTTTTTTTTTGCATGTCCAGTGGTTTTAGACAACAAAAAAAATCATCAAAATTCTGGAAAATGACACATCAACAGAAGACCACACTGTTCTGAACTATTGCAGTGAAACAAAACTAAATGAATACAAAAAAATGTATTTGCTGTATAATTTGTTGTGAAATTTTTGCAATTTCAGCATGGAATTTGTCATTTGGAATTTCACGGATGACAGAAAATGTGAAATTCTTTTGAAAGTCTTTCCTTCCTATACATTCTACTGTTGTCTTCCATTTTGTTGTTATAATGTCCAGAAATATCATCATATTTTCTATCATATCATATTTTCTAGAAATTGGCTTTTTTAAATTAGCACTTATAAAGTTATATAAACATGTATCTACATTTTCTCAATTCAAAAATGTCTATTCCAGAAATTAAGAGTTTTTTAAGTGCAAAGCTAAAATTTTCATTGTTCCTAATAACTCATAAAGTCTAAAGAGGTCTTTAATCTCTCGAACAGTTATTCCCTCTGCGCTAGAAGATTCTTAAATTGGTAATGGGGAAAAAAGCATGAAAAATCCAATCAAAAGAAAGAACAAAAACAAGCATTTTAATCAGTCAGCTTTGCGCCTAATTCCCTCACAGAATTGTCATTCGTCAAGCCATTTAAAGTAGAACGATATGAGGGTCTGTGCAAAAGGGCTGCCCATCAGCTGGTCCGCTGCTTTGGCCTACAGATTATTTTGTACCATCCATACAGTTCTCTCAAAATTCAATTCTTAAAAAATAATTGTTATATGGGTTGGGGCAATTATATGTATATGCTACATGATAAAGTAGGGTCCTTCTGAAATGTTTACCTTCATCATTTAATTTTATTGAGCAGACACTTTTGTCAAAAGCGATGTACAAGTTTAGCAAACAGCACATTACAAGCATACAGTATATGCTGTGTAGGGTGGCCTAGGTGTAGCTAGGCCAAGCTTCTTATAAATGCCCAGGTCCAAATGTGAGCAGTACTGGAGTGAGAGATACACAACATCTACGGGGGCCACCATGACATAGTGAAATAACCCCTGAATGAATGAATGAATGAATGAATGAATTACTTAAGTAGCAGTACTGTGTGATAGTAATGTGATCCTGTCATTTTAGGCCTTTAACAACTCAAATCTCAACCTCTTGTTAAGGCTCAGTTTTGGAACCTGATCTATCAAGCCAAAAAACTTGGCAGAAAATCAAGCTAAAGGGATTACTACAGTACCTCCCATGTTTTGTGTGGAATTACAGGAAGGAATCACGCTACATGCACATAGTTTCATCTTTTCACGCATTTAGCGCGATATTAACACTGCGTGTGTTGCTGATTAACTCCGATTTGAAGGACTCCAGCGGAGTTGAACGCGAATACCGGGCTGCACCTGTTCCGAGTTACTTTGTCACCATCACAAATACAAACGGCCCTGGAGGAGAGCGTATATTGTTTATTTTTTATTTGTGGAAGGTGTGCGGGGAGAAGCAAAGCGCGGCAACTTTGTGAAACAGCTTGACAGTGCTTGGGGAAATGGCGGGGGAATAGCTGAGCGGGGCAGGGATTGAAGTGTAAAACAACAGCGGCTTCCTCACAGAATTAAGGATCCTACAAATAGAGAACTTGTTCTAAATGTTGTTTTTTGGTTAATATATAGTCAGATTCGGAATGTAATTTGAATTCCTACAGTTTCAATATTTATCTTCTGTTCTTTTTTCCTTTTAAAGAATGAGACCTTGAATTTGCCCGCTACATCATCTATGCAGCACATCTTATTTAAGTTCAATGGAAAGTGCAAAATTAAATCCAACGGTACGCATAGGTCCGTGTCCGGCCCGTGTAAGTCCGCCTGTGTGGTGTGTGTGCAGCGGGGGGGGTTGGGTGTAGGGGGAGGCACTGAGGATTGACAGTGTTGTAGGAGGAGTGGTGCTGCAGGTAGCAGTGAGCGATGAGGTGCCTGGATGAATCAAGAGAAAGGTTATATTACGATGCTGCGAATTGTCAGGAAACTTCCAGCAGCATGCTTGGTGAAGATAATGTATGTGAAATGGTCTAAATACCTGAAAACAAATTAAATGGAAAACATCAAACTGGTGAATAATAATAATAATAATAATAATAATAATAATAATAATAATAATAATGCCTCTTTCCTGTGTGTTTGGAGGTTTCACGGTCCCCCTGTTTCATGTGGATTTCCTCTGGATGCTCCACTTTCCTCCCGCAGTGCACAGATATGCAGGCTGATTGACATCTCTAAATTGCCCGTAGTGTATGTGCCCTGCGATGGACAGGCATCCCATCCAGGGTGTCCCCCTGCCTTGTGCCCTGTGCTGTCGGGGACAGGCTCCAGCCCTCCTCCCCACAACCTTGTCCAGGATAAATGGTGGTAAGATGGATAGATAATTATAGTAACAGCATTAATAATATAATAGAAAGAAGAAAGATTTTAAAACCTTGGGTTTTAATATATAAAAGAATAAATTAGAGCTGGTGAGTGATGGTGAGACGTGTCAGATGTGAACAGCGGGGTGAGCCCATGTCATTTTGACGGTTATCTTTTCCAGAGCAGTGGGCTCCTTGTCCATCCATCCTCTGGACGTTGTTCCAGTTGGCGAGTTTCACCTTTTTTTTTTGGACTGTGTAGAAGGTGGGGTGGGGGGTCAGGTCAGGGGGGTGAGGAGAACAACAAGGGGGGCTTTA
>JAODLD010000001.1:18220778-18238725 GCA_026781065.1 Mormyrops boulengeri
CCCCCCCCCCCCCCCCCCCCCCCCCCCCCCCCCCCCCCCCCCCCCCCCCCCCCCCCCCCCCCCCCCCCAGCAGAAGTCGAGCTGTAAGACTTTCGCGAAACAGCTTGGCAGCGGATTGGGAAAAGGGCAGCGGAGGGGAGGCGCATGCCACCAGGCCAGGGGGCTGGGGAGCTGGAACCCCCATCAGAAAAGCGCCGGCAAACTGAGCCTTTATTTGCTGCCGTCTTCGCGTGCGGGTTTCCCGTACAGCACGAGGGCGCAGCATGTCACGCGGCGTCTCCGGGCTCCCGTGTGACGCGTCACCTGACAGCCGGGCTCCGCAAAAAGTCAAAGAATTAAGCTGTATCATGTGAAATTGGGTATAAAAATGACATTTATGTGTATGAAAAGCATCCCAGAGCCAAAAATAGTCCACGTGTAAGCAAAACCACGTTGTTAGATCTTAAATAAAATAATAACAATGATACCACTGAACATATGAATATTTTATAAACGTATAAGCTTTTTTTTCCCTGAGATCAGAGTAATATCCACAAAGGGGAAAACGAAAAAATATATAAAAAGGTACATTTAAGGCATTAGGGATGCTATCTCAAACGTATAAGATTACTGTCGTGATTCGGTGGTGTTTGAGTGAGGGGTTGGGAATCCTACACCCTCCCACGTGCATTCCTGCACCGATTTGGAGGACGTCTCCCTCGGAAGGGGACGCTGTCTTGAGCCCTCTCCCGGTTGGCTGGGTAACACCGTAACCAACAAGGCGGCAGACACCCCCAGCTGCCCCCCGCTCTTTGCCGAGGTCCGGCCCGACGTGTTTCCCACGGATTCCCGGGCAATGCGACAAACGGCGCAGGCTCCGCGGACACAGTCATAAGGCATCATAAAGTATTCATAAATCAAGTCATTATAGAAAGAGATACAGTGTTTGGACCCATTTGTCCCATTGACTGCAGAAGTAAAAATGTCAAAACACACGGTCCCCCCTCGTTTTTCACAGCCACAAAACCTTGGAGGTGTGTTTTTTTTTAAATACTTCAATACATTTCAGCTCCACAGCCCACCGATTCTGCGGAGATTATTAATGCGTTTAATATCTAGCAAAACGTGCTTGCTCCGGTAGACCGTCGCCGTTAAGCGTAATGACTTTTCTGTCCATATTGCATCTTGAACAGAAACGTTGAGGCTGTCCTCTGGCAGCAACCGCTTCAGCCTCTAATCTCTGCAGCCAGAAGGGGGACTATCAGTCTGCCGGAGACGCGCCTGACGCTCGCAAAACTGAGAGGTGAAACTCCGGATCCGGCCATAACGCGGGATCCAGTTGTCCACGTCTTGCCGGAGTCCCGAGGATTTTAATCATGCCTCCTTGTCTGTGTGTGAGTGCAGGCAGGCTGACAATGATTTCCTCAGTGATTACGTACAGAGCGAGTCCCTGCGGGTTAGGGGCCCCCTCTGGAGCCGTCCTGATGGCTTTGGGGGCCTTGCTTCCATTTTCCATTATTATGTGGACTACCGGAGCGACAGCGCAGTCCAAGACCTTGCAGGTTTGTGATGAGGAGGGAGCTCACATCTTCTCTCTGCTTCTTTTTTTTACCAATTTATACGTAGACTTAGATCATATTCAGATCCAAATCCTGTGCTCGCTAACGGGAATGAGAAAAGGGAGACAGTCTGATTTACTTTAGTATGTAGTAAAAAGTATTTTTTTCTCCAATTTTTAAAAGTTTTGTTGCAATTTTTTTCATTTTCACAGCAGGCGATTGCTGATCTCTTCCCAGCGCGATTACAGTTCAGAGCAAACATTAAAAAGAAATTACCATGTTTTTGTTTTAATGCGCGTCTCTAAATGTTTGCAGACGAATGTTCAATATCGGAAGGATGGGACCGTATGCGGCGGAATTACCACTATTTTGACACTTTTCCTAATACCACAGTTGCGTTAAATAGGTAGCTTGGATTTTTAAACGCATTACCTCCCTGTGTGTTTATCTCAAAAATACAGTCGTCACCCAGATTTTATTTTACATACATTTTTTTAATCTCGAGAGAACAACTGCTTCTGTTGTCTGAAAATAAAAACGGATTTCATAGGATATTCGCTATTTATACTAGCGTATACAGTCGTTCAGTCTGAAACTGGGCAGCTTCAACTGTTTTCTTTAGGATGTCTCGCCGCAAGCAAGCAAAACCAAGATCTTTAAAAGGTAAGTAAATTGCTGGTTACTGCATCCAGCTACAACTCGCGAGGTGTGCGAAGGTGGACCTGAGCTAGGAACTACCATTTGAAATATAAATACATGTTTTGTTTCACCGCATCAGTCGCGGCGAATCGGGTAATACCGCACGACGAAACTTCCCCGTAGAAAAGTTTTGATTCTTAGAAAATAAAGTTCGTCGAAACGTGTCCCCCTAGTGTGACACGAAACAACAGGTTTTTTCTCTGCGCTGGGACTGCGCTGATTTGGAAAGAAATGTTGCAAGACTTCACATGTGCGACATGTAGTTAAATCTGTAAACGAGAGATGGGGGTCGGTGGGGGGTGGGAGCAAAGAGCAGGACATCATCGACGTGCGAGAAGCAGACAGAAACAGATGCGGGGCACGTCAGATGCCGCGAGATCCGTAAGATCCGTGGTGCGGTGGTGGTTAACATGTGAAGTGCGCATCCGTATCACTCCTTGATGATGTCGAAGAGCGGCGGACTGAAGGCACGCGAGTTTTGCAGCGTCGCGTCACGTGACGTCGCCGACTGGAGCGTGCTCTTATTTATTATTGCTATTTTTTGGGCAGTAATGTTTTTTTTTTAAGGAAAGGGACAGGAAAAGATAATGGGAGGGCTTACGAAAACATAAACTAAGAATGCTAAGGTTTTAAGTGCAAAATGAAATAAGTGCCGTCCGCCAAATCAGAGAATGGTATGTAGACAGAGCAATTTAAATAAGGATAGGAGGCTCATCAGTGACAGTTTAATTGATATGTAACTTGCAAACCCTACGAATTATGGGGTTTTTATTGCTTCTGTTATTGTTTTATTAGTGAATGCGTATGATTTTAATACATCGTATCCAAATAACTTGTAATAAATCGTGCATAAATAATCAATATGTTTAATTTATATGGTTTAGTTCTAATTCACTACTGCTGAAGATGAAAAATTCTTTAAAAAACGTTATTATAAAAATGTGAGAGTGTCGGGAAAGTTATTAAATACTCTATTGGAATGCAGAGGCGCTCGTCTGCTGTCATGCGTTATTATTGAAAGATGACTGGATTAAGCGGAGCTCTCGCACACGTACGCGCGCTCCCACACAAAACAGTCGATAGTTTTCCTTTTGTGGTTTGCAGTGGGGTATCTGCTGATCTTAAGGGTTGAGTTCCAGTTCATCTGGCAGGCGTTGTGTTTTGCACAGCAAATAATTGTTCACAATTTCACATGCCCAGTTGGAGTCACTCTTCCTGGAAGTCCTCGCGTCAATGGGATAATACAAGGTGTTCAAGGTGCGCTTTGTGGGTTTTATGTCTGCGATTATTTCGGTAACAACTTGGCAATGCAGCCCTAAAAATAACTGGTGACATACACAGATGTACGTCCACATCTTACAACGGAGGTCAGCATCTTTACACCCAAAGCACCTTTTCAGGTTGTAACCAGCAACGCATATAAAAGGAGCTTTCTACAATTCCAAAAAACACGCTGAGAAGGGGTGTATTGCTGGGGTCAGGGTGTCCATTCCTGGTCTGATAGCTTGTTAGGGCTTCCCTTTTCAGTATTTACAGCAGTCTTTGTTTACACACCGATCCGTTCTGTGCATCTGATCAAGACTGTTACTGCTGTTTCTGCGCTACATTCGGTTATCGTCTATTTCTGCTGTAGCAACTTAAAGAACAATGTTGTAACAATCACAGACAAAGCAATTTTCCATTCTCTGATCTTAAAAAGCAGGCACGTGATAGACTTTGGCTGGAGTGTATGTGGATACATACATGGATAGAGGGAACTTCAAGAGGCTGTAGATTTGTATATGCATTAAAAGTGTTTTTCCCCACATCATTTTGATTTAATACAGGTTGATGTTTAAATTTACGGAAGCAAGAACATTGATTTGTTGTTTTTTTAAATTAGACATAGAAATGTTAATTATTTATTTAACAGTTACAATTCTGGAAATTGCAGATGTCATTTTCTATGCACAGTGCATGAAATAGATACAAAGGTGAATTTGCTTTTTTTTGGTAGCAGTAACTGTCAGTGGATGTAAATGTATAAGGGCTGATATTTACAGTAGAGAAGAAAATATTATTGCAGTGCATACTGCAGGATAAACCCCTGTGATTTAACAACAGCTATCAGATGATATAAATGTATAAGGGTTAATGGTTACAGACTAAAGGAAATATTTTAGCACCACCAACTGCAGGTCAAATGCTGCGAATTACACAACGTGACTGTGTATTGCGGCAAGCCGTTACACTTGCTTCTGATTTGTTTTGAAATATGTCTGGATGTGTCCAGGGCGCATCTGTTGCAAGCAGTGGCGAGGTCTGGAGATGTGATGAACAGGACGAGAGTGAGCACACATGGGGCAGGGGTTGGTGGGGGCCAGGGGAGCGCCGGCAAAGCGCCTTCATCCTGAAGTTGTGCAGAAGGATCGATAGTGCGGGGGGGTCTGTATTTCCTGGGGAAAGAGTTAGGGATCCTCTTTAAGTACTTTTGCGGAAATGACTAATTTTACTCAATTTCCCAGTATTTCTCATACAACTTTTACTCAGCCTCTGGATTCATAACCTCAAAACTTTTTTTTTTCATTTTTTACTGTCTCTTTCAGCATAGATATTTTACCTCGTTTTTCATAAAACAGCTGGTTTTCCGTAAGAAGATCCATTTAATTTAATATAAACATTTTGTTCTTGTGGTGCTTTTGTAGGCTGTGGCTTTCGCTGAATTTCCATTACAGAGTCATTTAAGCTTTACTTGTTCATTGAATTCTGTATTAAAAACTTATAATACTACTTTTTCTACTGAACTTAATAAAGCCGTTTATCATTTAGTGCCAGTTGGATTTTTTTATTCTATGTTTCAGAAATCTTTGACTACAGAGTTTATTATTTGAATTGGTCTAACATTGTATTGAACAATGCATCTTTTAGTGGTTCTAAGGTATAAGTGATATCTTACTTTTATGTTGATTTTTTTATTTCGAAAGACATTTGAGATGAGTGTATGTCCTTGTCATTTACCTCATCAGATTCCCTTTGTGCAAAGGTGAACATTCAAACTTAAGAAATGTATTATTTATTCTGATTGATTTGTTAAAATAAAGGCAATTTATGATATGAAAAATCATTAAGACTGTAGTTATTCTCTAAACACATTGCCGTTTATTTTATTGCTATTCTTGCTGCAGAAGGATGAAGGGAAGGGTGCTAGTTAGCTGGCACAGATTGCTGGAAATTAGTTATGTGGTGATATATAGTATTCTTATGAGCTAAGCTATTTAACAAGTCAAATTTTGCCTATATAAAAATAGTCCATATGACAAAAGCACTTTAATTTCAGACTGTGATTTGGGTATTTTTTTACTTCCCTGTCTGTGTGGGTGACTGCTGTGGAATACGCCATAATTTAGTAGCTAAATAATTTCAGATATGTAGGCACATATAAACATGAAAACACACACTGTGTTTTTCTCTTATCATTATACCGCAATACTATTATTAAACTACAGTACTATTCTGCAATATACTGTTAGACTGCTGTTTTAATACTACTATACTGTGACTATATTCTGAATAAGTACTATCACTGCTTTTTAGTATTTATGCTAAGGTGTTCATCTAGAATTAACCTGATGGGCAATGGAAAGTAAATGACCAGAGGAGCAATTACAGCAGAATCTCATTATCAACTAAGGGACTTTTGCGTCCGTGTCCTGCCTCAGTTATCACAGTGCATCGTGGAACTTTCTTTGGTTTTAAAACTCCTTATGTTTTATGTTTGCCCACATATATCACCCAAAAAGGGTGAAATATATACTCTTAATTGTGACTTGTCTATTGATTCCATATATTACTGATGTCAGTCTGTTTTTGTGGTGTCTGATTAGTCAAGAACAAAATAAACCATTTGGGTTCAATTGAACTTTAAAAGTAGGTTGGTCAAACTATAATGTTATTGTAAACTACATTTTCCATTATATACATTTAATGGATGCTGATATTCAATGCAGAACTCATAAAATATATCATTATATTTGCATATTTATGAAATTGCTATATGCTTAAATTGCTTGATTTTGATGCTCTTAAATGTTATGGTTATTAAAGAGGGGATAATGGAACTATGTATTCATCTACAATAAATGTCATTAGTTTATTGTAGATGGATACATGCCAGCATCTTTAAGTATAGGCCTGTAAGAGTCATTTCCCAAATGAAATGACCCAGTGCTTATAATATCTTGCCTTTATAATTTACAGTTATACTCTTTTTGATTACAACAAAACATAATGAAGGTGTGGCTCTGGATGAGCATGTTCAGGTGATGCTGAACATGCTGAGATGGAAGTTGCTTTCATCACTACTGGGAATAGATGAGTATGACCTTTTCCAGTCAATATTATTTAAATAGCCTAATTATCATTTGGCAGATAACAGTCAACGGGCAGAAAAATAACATTTATTGGTATTACTATTAATATTAGTAGTAGTCGTATTAACCATGTAATAATATAAATACGAAATACACAGACCTACTTTACATAACTGAGTACACGACTGAATGACATTCGCAAAGGATGTCGGGAGGTATTTTTTTCCACTTGGCGGGAAATTACAGTCATCGCACGAGACTGAACGCGTACGCAGACTTGAGGTGGCGGGCGAAGTTTATTGAAAAACACATTTTCAAAGCTGGAGAGCCGCTCTGAATAAAACAGCTAGAGATGTGAGTAATACTGAAAGGCATGCTCCTGCTTACCCGGGGGATTATTACAGCGTCCAGTAGGTTTTAAAGACAACTTAACTACTGCCTTATATTTGTAACAACTTTACTTACAGCTGTTACCAAACTTCACCGAATTGTGTATTTTAAAATGGTGGTTTTTAGGAAAAACTTTACCATAGAATATTTTCATTCTGTTCTACTGAATTTTACATTTGTACCTACACCTTCACCTACATTTAGTATCGTAATTCTGCCTTGAGACAAATTAAAACTTGGGAAAAACGAATAAGTCGTTATTATAAAATTCCCGTTCATTCAACGCTCGTTTCGCCTGCTGCTTATTCATCACAACGTTAGTTTTTGTCTGTGAAATTTTCACTTACACACTAGTATGTTGTCTTTTAGAGAATAACTAAAATCAGAAGCGATTATCAGGTACTAGGTTTTAGTAATAATGATAATTAAAAAAAATAATTCACATACGGCCTGTTTTATAGCGGGGCACGCATAACAACTAAGTAAAGGGCTCAAATAGTCTACAAGAAATGGTAATTAAAACCATAGAGAGATCTGTCCGGCGCAGTCTGTGCCAGTGTGATCGTATTTGCACAGGGAATGTAAGCAACTAATGACGAAGATCCAAGTCTCATTTACCGGGAGAGTCCCGTGGAGAGGAATAAAGAGAGGCGCAAGAAAAGGGTTTAAAGCACTTGCTGCTCGAAATTGAGAAACATATTAAAACGGTTACAGATGCAAAACTTTTAATAAGCGCCGTGTGTTTAAGTAATTACCCCTCAGTCGTGTAATGTAAAAGTTCTGTTCTCCTGTCATCGTCAATTGCTAGGTGTATTTTCTGGCTCACCTCCCTCTGTTCACCTACAGGGAAAGCTCTCCGCACCAATTTAGGATCCATCCGTAGGGGATTTATAAAGCCCCTCTCTCTAAATTAGCCGCCGCGTTTACTCTCCGTGGCAAAGGAGAAATATATTAGTTGTCCGCGAGAGCCGTGGTTTAAACGCACAAGCTGGACTTAAAACACTCCAGGACCTATATTTCATTGTATTTTTCTATGATAGGCTGACTTTCAAATATTTTCTCCTTTGTCGATGAATGCATAATTGTGTATGCGTATAAATGTGTGTCGGCCTATACACATGGTAGAATACTGAAATTTATTTCTTGTTTAAAAATGCATTTTTAACTGCCTGTGCTAGTGAACCACTAGAAGAACGATAAGTAATTCCTAATTTTGATATACATTTTCAAATAAAATATGACATTGTGCTGTGGTTCAGTTATATTACTTTAGAAAGATTTTTGGCAAGTTACAAAAAAATAGTAAAACAGCAGCCCAATAAGTGGTATACAGCTTAGATTTTTTCTTTTTAAGAAATCCTTTGGAAGTGAAAAACACAAAATCAGCTATGTGTCTTTAGCAGTATTTATCGTTTGATTGTTTGGCTGTCCCCTCTCATATTTCTGAATGTTTGGTACCATCCCAGATGCAGCCAGGGTCAGATGGGTTGGGAAATGGGGATTCTTCTTCAGGCCAGGGCCAGGTGCTCTGGTCCTTGACCACATAGCTTAAACACTGGGGCATCGTAATAAGGCTGCAGTTGGCCACTGTGAAGCGCGGTTCCCGTGCCGCTTCCTACCGGATGGGGACATTCTGCTTCCTGAGTATCCCTCTGAGGGCTGTATCTTCAGTATCCAGGGCTGAAGTGCTGGGGATTAACATTAGCAAGCCTGGGTGTTACACCTGTCTGATGTCTCTGTAAGGAGACTCCTTACTAAGGCTTCTGCATCTCCCTTTGTAGCATTTCCAGGTTAAACCTTCCTGCATAAGCACATTGTTGTATCTGGAATTAGAGTAAAGCAAAGCATTTAGGAACTGTTTTTCTAAGTCTAGATAGAGGGACAGTCCCTATGCATGCCAGTTATCCTACAATAGGACAATTGGTGATTTTTCTGCATATATAACATTTTTTGTGCTATAGTGTTTGTGGCATTTTGGTGTGGGCGCAGTTTCTATTTATTTCTGGTGATGCTGAGCCTAACTTGTACACTGAGACTCTTCTGTTCGTCTGCCACATCTATGTGTTTCGGGTTTGTGCCTTGGACCATGGCTTGCCCTTCTCCACGGATGGTGCACTCAAGCTGATTCTGTCTTTTTGTGTGATTTTCATCCAGTCGTTCTCTGAGGAGTGGCTTACCCATGACTGTGCCCTGTTCACAATCAGCCAGGCCCGTTTTTGGCGCGCGCTTGCGTTAAACATGGGACTGGAGGTGTGCTTTTGTTCAGTGGCACTTTAAGAGACCTGTTTAGACACAATCGGCTTCTTCTGCCATAGAATACATTTGAGAGACTGTTTTTTATATCTGTTTATATTTTTGTGACAATTGCCCATATGATGGTGTGGGGGAAGAACGACTCAGTTTTAAGAAAATAAAAAATTCTTATATTTTACAAGGTACCTAACAAAGCATACATCTGTATTTTCTCTGAAAGATGTAAAAGATCCCTTTAATTAGAGGGCAGTGTAACTCTACAGTTTAAGGCCAATGGCTTACTGAGAACACCAACTCCTACCCATATGAATTAAATGTGGCTCTAATTACTTTAAATATGCAATTTTGTGCCTTTTTAAATGGTTGGTTTGCATTTCCAAGCTAAGAGGAGCTTCCCTGCTGGGAGGTCTTTACTACCATCAGTTTCCTTTGCTTTGTTAAAGGGAGAGAGTAGACACAAACGGCATAGCTGAGAGTGCATTTGAGCTGCAGGAGTGGAACGACAAGCTTTAAACTCCTCAGTGAGCCCTCAATTTTACATTTACCAGGTGGAGGAGTCTTTTGTTCTAAACCCACTGCTGAAATCCATTTGGCTCTCTGCACGTGACTCTTAAGTAAGGAATATTCTGTTAAAAAAAAGTTTCATTTCTGAGCTCTGTCATAATTGGTATTGTTCTGCCTTGGTGGCAGGGGGCTTCGGGTCAGAGGGGGGCTTTTGCAGGAAAAGATTTAGTTGGCCACAGTGTCTCAACTAACCAATGCACATATATCTGAAAGGAACCTGTCAGGTGTTCCTAGGTTGGCGATAGACAGCAGGGAATGAGATGTTGCCCCTCCAATCAGTGACAGCCCCCCTGCGTGGCACTGCGTGACATGTAGTATGTAAAGACAGTGGTTGGCTTGGCAGTACCGCACGGCGTGCCAGGCTGGTGCAGCACTGGAGAAAACCTGAAGGAGCTGAGCTGCATTTACAATGCACCCTGTTTTCCAGTGTCACACACGAACACACGCAAAGCAACTGCACTGCTCTCCGCTTCTGCAGTACTTATTTAAATGCTGTCAAAAGAAGCTATAGGAGGTATATGGAAAAAGTTGTAGGGGGGCTTATAGCCACAATTTGGAAATAATTGAATATATTCATTCTATTTTTATTATGCATTTAATATTACCCAGTTTACAAAATTATTCTTTCCCAAAATGGCCTTTGGTGAGCTCCTATGCAGCATCGAAGCCTGATCTGTGTTTCTCGTTGTTATGAGTGGTTCTACCATTCTGTCGAGCACCATACAGAATCCCATTTCGTTTCAGCTCAGAGCCATACTAACGGCAGTACAAACTGTGGTATGTATGTGTGGGTGTCGTTTGGAAGCGGTTATTTTGGGATTCGACTCTCAAGGGCCTGTTCACTGTGCTGTGTGGAGACAAGTGATCTGAAGTTCCTTTGCGGAAACGGAATGCTGTGGTTTCGCATAGCCCTGTTTGTTTTTAAGTGATGCCACCCCAGAAAAAAGCTAACAGAAATTAGGACTTTTACATGTGCACTTCTTTGGAAAATATAACAACACAGAAAAGCAATTGGCTTGTATTACTTTCATGATTGTCTGTAGTTGCTGCTGGCTTACTTTATTCAGCGAGCGTTATGTGTCTTTCCAGACAGGTCTTTGGTGTCTCACATACTGGGGCTGTGCTCTGTTCTGTCAGAAGAATTTGTCCAGGTGCACAGGAGCGATAGCGGCATCTAGGCTCGACGGATGGCCCGTTAATGCACCCGCCGCTTGCGTGCAGCCACACGGTCAGGACCGTTGATCTTTCATCACTGCGTTGACGCGTCATCGTGTCAGCCGCCCTTGTTGGGCCGCGGCAGCGACGCCCTCATTAGCAGGAGATCGGTTGCCGCTGCTGTCTGGGGCGCCGCGCGACACGACTGGGTGTCGCCTCCACCGCGAAGTAGGCCCTCGCTGCTAATGAGAACGCGGTGGCAGTGCCTGGGCTAACGAGGCAGTGGCACACAGCAGAGCAGGCTCTGGGTACACGCTCACGCCCTGTCTGACAGCCGCCTGAGAGGCCGCTGGAAGCTGACGGCCCTCCCAGCAGCGACGTGGCCGTCCATGTCACACGCCGCACACGTGCCAGAGCCAGGGGCTCTATAAGGGTCCAGGAACAAACTTTATACAGACCCAGTAAAATGGGAGATGATGCGCTTCAAAAGAATCTGATGGGTAGTTAGCATGTTAGCTCGTTAGCCATTGAATCGCGCTAACTGCTAACACGTGTATATGCACATGAAGGATTTTATAACACTGGTTCATGTAAACATGAACTCACTTAAGCACAATGAAGGCTGATGATCATGGCTGGAAGGTGTCTGAATTATGAATTAAGGAAACACTGGAATAATTTAACAATAACGTGGTCTGTTTTTTTGCTCTTATTGAAGGAGATATGTTCTGATTTTCATTGTAGCAGTATGCTACAATAATGTTCAGCACCACATTGGAGCTTCGTGGACTGTAATCTTTTGACTCCGAAAATCAGCTCCAATATCTCCCTCCTCCTTACCTTTCTCTGTGAATATTCAAGAATTTGTGAACCCTTTATTGTTCATGGCATGCCCGGGCACTCTGTCATGCTAGGGCCAGGTTTGTAAATAACCGACCTGTAGGCTTTTGTTGTGATGTCTGATGACATGATGATGGATTTCTTGGGGTAGCTTTTTTTTGTGTGTCCACAGAGGCGTGAAAGACCTGGGGACAATGGGGGAGGGGCTGCAACAAGGCAGCTTGGAAGGAAATGATATATGATGCAGTGTCTGTGATTATTGACACGCATGTTTAAACTGTCACCGTGGCATGAGCGCTTAGTGGTGTGTCACTAGGACACTTCAGATATGTCAGGAGTCCAAATATATTCAGCCCCGAAGTGCATTCAGACATGTCACCTTTGTCCACCAAAATGTAATTACGGGAGCTGCCTGATCAACTCTGATGTGTAGTTAGAGGGCTTTTCAAAATAAAGGCCCACATTAGAGCCTTTTTTCCTCAGTCCATAGGAGCTTTAATTTGTTGGGTTGATTTGTCAGACAGACCCCTTGGGTGTATTGAATGGGTCAGTTTTGTCTCCTTTTCTAACAGTGATTTTTCTTTCTCTTTTTCTCCCTTTTCATGGCAGTAGAGGAAAATGAAACGGAGGAGCAGCCCTCTGCAGCAGGACGGTCTGGTGCTCAGAGCGGTAATGTCCCATTTCCTAGTTTTAATGCTGAACTGGCCAAGCGGTGCCTTCTTTTCCTGTTACCCACAAAGGCACTTGGGAATGAAGGATACGTGATTTTGAGCAAAGGCTAAGCTTTTTTTTTTAAGAGTAACATCAAACCTCATAGCTCAGCTTAAGATTGGCCAATAGTCGTGCCTATCAGCTATAGAGCCACACAGCCTGTTGCACTCTGGGATAGTGGAGTGTGCCAGTCAGATGAGCCCCTCCCCTCCATCTCTTAGCCTGGTGCTCACGTTGGCCTGCAGGAGGAGAGATGAAATCCAGGTCAGGCTTTCAGATGGCCATTATGAATGAATCACGGCCTTAGTACCGATATCTCCCTCTCTGTCTTTTCCAGGAAAGGTTAGATGTTGTGTGTAGTTATTTTAAACCTAATATGGATTACTTTGTCCAACTGTCAGGGGCCCTAGGTGCTCCGAAGATGGGTGATAAAGTATTGATAAGCTTTGTAGAGGGAATTGTCCAAGGGAACAGTCAGTAGTGCAAACGCCCATCATCTGCACCTTATGGATTTTTTTGGATCTGTCAGACACCCTTCCTCTTCTGCTGTGCCTACCAGGGAGCTTAAGCACTCACTGATGAGCCCTGACTAGCCCCCTCCCATGCCTGTCACCTTGCAAACTGTTGCTAATGGGAGGGACTGATGACAACTGCCCTGTCAGGTCCAGGCTTTATGTCCCGACCTGCAGGAGCCCTGTCAACTGAGAGATGCAATGCATTATACACCCTCCATCCCCCCCTGGCTCATCTGAGGGGCCCTTCTGGCAATGCCCCTCTTCAGCACACTACCAACACTTTCTGATCCCTCTTAAGAGCCAACACAATGTGTTTCCTTTCAGAATGCCATTGGCTGGTGAATAAAATGTGCTGTTTGGATTTACACCTGTCATTTTAGGAGTGTGATTCTAGGGATTTAACACAATTTAAGGTTTAATAAGTTTTTTAGGTTATATATTAGGGTATATATTCGTATATTGCTATTTGTTATGTATTCCTATAAATGTCCCTATTTTGCTCATTTGCCTAGGACTTATCAGTTTAGTTTTCTGAAGAGTGATCCAGTTTTCCTGTAGTGCTGATCAAGATGTCGACTGTTGATTTAAATAACAGTTTTCTAAAATAGAGGATACAGTTAAAAATACTAAAAACTCCTCAGTCCACTCCACAATTATTCCTTTAGCTTTCATGCTGCATTGTCAGGACCTTAATGTATCCCTGTATGTGGAAAACTGAATTACTAACAACTTAGCCAAGGCCAAACTTATGGCTTCTTAATGTTTGAAGGGAGTTTTCCTTAGAAATTATTTAGTGTATTTTCTTTATGAAAAGTGTAAATAATTTCTTTTCAATATTTTACTTTTTTGCCTTGATTTTCCAGCATAATCACAGTCCCCTCAAGTTTAATCACCGTCACATATAATCAAATAGCATTGCATTTTTGCATTGTTCTGAATTGCAAAGCAGAGATTCACACTTAACAATGAATAGAATGAAATATTAATGTCTTGTTGTTATATTAAATTCGCAAGTTTCAAGGAGCAAATCAAACAAGAATTCAGAGGCTAGTTAGACATAAATGTTGATGTTTTCATTTGTACAAAAACAAAAGTTGAATTAATTTGCCCTGGTGCACCTCTGTTTCCTCATCACTCTTTCCTCATCACTCTCCCTGCACACCTCACCAAAAAAAGGGAAAAAAACATGCTGTTAGATGAAAAATAGATCAAGGTGCATACTTGTTTACAGTATATTAGGACACAGGTGTGGGGTTGTCTCAAGTGTTCCCCATAAGCCCACAAGAACTGATGGGGGGGGGGGGTGATATGGAGCCACCAATTCAGAGCATTCATAAACAGAGTATAATTTTCATGTGCATGTAAGCCATGTAGAATAAATAGGAACAAGCACTTGTGCTATTTAAAGAATTGCAGCTGACCAAGGTGAGGCCATGTCGTCATTTGGCGAGGGCAAAATGCTGGCTGTGAACCTTGCATTTCTGCTGGAAGCCATGTAATGGCACCGTGAGATGAGTACCCTGATGTCATTTTCTGCCTAAGTGTCACCTCGTCACATGTTGGCCTTTTCTTTCATTACTGGGACAAGTGGAGCACTGACTGAATTTTAATTCATTGTCAAAATGACTTTGTGTTTCTTTTCCTTTTCTTGTAATAATCAAATTTTTAAATGTTCAGTATCTACATCAAGGCTTCTGTACATATCACCTGGTCTGATAGGTGTCATGTGTGCTGTCTTTGATTAATTTGTCATTGTTGGGCTTTTCAGAACTGTGCTGGAAGTATTCCAATGGGCGTCAAGATCAAAGCGCATTGTGATCCGAGTCCGTGCCTTCTTTGTTTACTCAGCGCAGTCTCCAAACTTGCCATGACTCTAAAAAACAACTTGTATCTGCCTCGCCTCCATTGTCTAACGACGCACGGTGCGAGAGCACGTCGATAAATTGGCCTCCAGGTGTACGTGCCCGTTTTGATCTTTTTTGCACGTTTTGTACACATGCGTGTCTTGAGTTTGATGCTTCACAGAATAACAGAACAAAGGTTATATCGGTTATGCTAAGAAAGATGCGTGCAGAATCAAGGTTGGATGCAGTAGGATTCTTGTCACTGCAGACGTCTAATGAGACCGTGTGTGTGTGTGTGTGTTTTTTCTCTGTGGTGAGTATAGCAGCGTAGCTGTGAGATCACTCGATCTTTTGCCTCGCAGAGCTCTGTATATAATTATAACCATATGAATCTTCCTCTTTTTCTTGAAATCCTTGCCGTGTCAGGTTTCAGCTTTCCTTCAACAAGGAACGTCAGATCCACTAAAACGACACTGTTGTTAAAAAATCAAATAATACTGCTACTCAGTCATATCCGAGGATTATGGGAAAAAAGGGGCTGGGAAAGGGGGTGTCTTAGTCCCCACCCATTGAAAATTTTCTCATTTTCCTGAGCCTTTGACTGCTGGAATGGCATTGGAATATTTTCCTACTGTGAGGGTGGGGGCACAGTGGGGGCGTCATCACCACCTGGAATTGATTATTATCTCTTTTTCCTTGTGTTCGTAAAGCAGTCTTGGGCTACTACATTATGCCTTCACCAAACTTAGATAATGCTTTTGTGCTGGCCGCATACTTCTAAAATCAATATGGCATTGTCATTGTGTAATTGAACTATTTATTGCATGTGGTATTTTCATATTATAAAAACACTGCTATGGACAGACTACCACAGCATGGGCACCACCGCATCCCTGTAAACAATGTAAATAAATATGGCATTGCTCACTCAACCTCTCCATCAAACCCCTGCATTCATATTCCATTTATTACAGGGTATTAAGCATCTTTCATTTGCTTCTTCTCCCACTCATTCACATGCACTACAAATTTAGTACAAATTTAATATCATCGGACAGGATGGAAACTCTAGAAGCTGATTAATTGTATATATTTTGGATGGGATATCAGTGAAGAGCACACTGGCAAGGAGTTCAGACAGATGTCTCCATACACCATATTTATAATTGAACCCCAGTCTAGATTTATTTAGATTATGCATCGCTCCACCCAGGTTGTGTTGACTGTTGTACGATAAAGTGTGATAAAAATCGAAATGCCTTAAGGATGATCATTCTGTGGATGATGTGCTTGAGTTTTTAAAGGCTTGTTCACTGAGAAGTGAATGGAGCGAAGCCGCTTTTTTTCTAGAGAAGACAAATTATAGTAAAATCCTTATTATTCTGATCACACAAAGCTGTAATTTTTGGACATGACCTGCAAAAGATGATGTATCCCAGCTGTGATGAAGAATAGCTGGGAGTACATAAAGTAACTGATGAGGGCTCAGAGAAGCATAATTATTCAATAAATTTTAAATTTACTTTGGTTAAAAATGGTTTTTAAAATTTAGGTAGAGGATTGAAGGAAATGTAAGTAATTTTACATAATCTTCTAATCAAATTAACAAATAAACAGGCTTGAAACTGTTTTTTGGTTGGATGTGTCTTGGTCTTTGAAACTAGTATTTTCCTGTGCAGCACTTACATTTGTATCAGAAAACTTCACCTAATGAATTTACACGTTATCCCTGATGTCTGTCTATCTTCTGTACATAGCCAATATAGGCAGGGCATCTGTATCTTTTAGTATGTTTCCGGTCTCTTCTCTAGTAGGAATGGTGGTGTTATTTTTAGAGAAGGAGGAGGGATTATTGGATGGTGTTATCACTGTGCTTTTGTTGTACCATTTACATGTCTGGAACGGGCAGATTTAGCTCAATCATAAGTCTGCCTCTGAACTCACGAAACCCTTGCTAAAGACTCCTGCATTTGTCAGCCACCTGCATGGCTTTTCTTGATGGGCTTTGCTTTAAGGAGGATGCTATCATCTCAGTTTCACCCACAGTCATGTATGCGCTCAGCTGACTGTACACATGGCTGTGGATTGACGAGCAGGAGGGGCCCAATCGGACTCCTTCCCAAACATTTAGTGAGGTCACAGCCCAGAGCAAACCCCAGCTGACACCGTAGGACACACCTTCTGGCAAGCCATGGCTGCGTGGAGCCAACTCGCTTACTGTTCCATTTATATGTTAGAAGATGATGATATTCCTGCATTGTGTTTGTTCATTATTAAGGTATCACAGCTGCTTGTCTATGTGATATTGACCTTTTTTCCCATAACTAAGAATGTTGCTCAGTGCAGCTAGCGAGTTAGCTTCTTATAACCAAAATAATGTTGCTCATTTTCATTCAGTTCATTTATACATTGCTGTAGTTATCATTTCAGGTTTTGATGGGTTTGATCCAGGCGTAGATTCCGAGTATGTCAGGGTAGTTTTGTTAGCTATTTGTCATTGTAGTCCCCCCGAGTAGCTGTCTACGCTAAGGGTGCATGCATCATCTGACAGCCACATTTCAAAACTACTGATGCTAACACAGATACCACCATTGTGATTATAGACCTTAGATAAAAGTGATGCTTCTTGCACAAAATACTAGACTATTAATAACAAAAAATAAATGGATGGAACCATACGTCCACACATGGTCCTTGGGAAAAGAAAATAAAAAGCTTTTTTTTCACAGAATGAAGGGGGAGTTTAATTTGCTTCAAATTCTTGTGCCACTGTACAGTATATTAGGGTTCTTGCTGCCCTAGCTCACTCTTTTAGGTGAATTTCAATTGGACACCAAAGTGTAAAGTGACCAAAACATTCTGCATTTCAAAAGCTATTAAAACAGCTTTTATTAATTATTGTTAAGGGGAGGGACTTGATGTATTGCTGGAAAAGGCGCAGCAGCGAGATCATACTGGGCTGTGCATTGTTGCTCCATACTTGAGCAGAGCAGAGCTCCTTTTCTTCTCTAATTTTCATGTGAGCTGTCGCTGAGGTACGGAGTGTCTCTCTGGGGTCAGGGAAATGAGTGGTGGTGGGGGGTTGGGGG
>JAODLD010000001.1:18238825-18257038 GCA_026781065.1 Mormyrops boulengeri
TTGTGCGGGGGGGGTGCGGTCGGGTGGGCCTCGCGGGGGCCTGGGAATGGCGGGGGGGGGGGGGGGGGGGGGGGGCGTGGCGGGGGGGGACTGGCAGGCTGTAGCTGTAGGGGGGCCTGTGGCTAGCGCAGCACCTCCTCTCTCAGCGGGAGACCCCATGGGGTGATGGAGAGATCGCTCTGTTGGGGAGGCCAGGACCTTTGGGAGGAAAGAAGCTGAAAAAGGACATCAATTAAAAAACTATAAATATTAAAGAGCAGAAATATTCAATAAGATGTCAGGGGGCAGCAGGCATTGAGTGGATGCTACTCACTTCGCAAGATGAAGGCTACCTTATGATAAATGTCACTCTGCACCTGAGAAGAGCAGAAGGGGTGGCTCGCTTCGTCACGTCGGCCATCGCCATAGCAGTTAATGCCGTCATTAATGCTGCTTATCAGCTCTGAATAATTGGTCTGCCAAATGGTTCCTCGATTGTGATATATAGATATATGATAACTAGAAAAAATCTGATGCGCCGAGTCAGTGGCTAAAGTACAGCCAGCAGAAGTAAAAGGATTGTTAGCATTAAACCTATTTGCTGTTTGTCAGCCAATCGTGTGTTTAGATTAAGTACAAAGGGGCTGTAAATGCTTGTACCAAGGAAGGATTTTTCCCCATACCGAATGATGCAATGTTTATAACATGTTGTATTCGTCAGACCATTATGTTGGCCCGCAATCAAAAAGGTGGTTTTACATTTGTACAGTTTTTCTATCTAGATTTCTTTGCGCTCTGCCAAAAACAACAGAGAAATCTGAGTGATGGAGAGTATCTGAATCGCCCGAGCCCTGCTCAAGCCGTGCTCTAGCTTCCCCGGCTGCATGAAAACCAGATTCCTGTGACAGTTTTAGCGTGTTCCCAACACAGTGCTGTGATACCACACTGACAAGGTGCCAGCCAACTTTTCTTTAGGTCCACCGGCACAAAAGTGTGACAGTGACAACGTATTTTGATGCATCTTTATGAAGTCGAAGCGGAGCCTACACAACACCTGCGTAATCGCTACATGACAGCCGATAACAGCAGCCTGAAGCATTCTTTACAGGCTTGTGCCGGTGACATGACACGCTATGACAGCCAGGTCTGCGTACGCGCATCCTGCTCTCTGTCATCTGGGGTTAAGGAACTGAAGGCTCCACTGAAGGTGCTGTACAGCCACCATGAACACCTTAGCTGTGCTACAAAAACCTGCGAATGAGGCAACTGCTAGCAGGCATCAGCCTTTGTGATTCTGCCCACGGAATCCAAACAAATTATGACTGACCGTTGCAGAATTAAGCGAGAACTTCCCTTACAGGTTCAGAAATCATTCCAATTAGCTATTTAAATACAACTGTAATGTAACATACATTAATACACTGAAATAGGTACATGATAGGTAAGCACTTGATTGGACAAGTAAGGTAACTCACAGTTCTCAAAAGTGAGCTTTTTGCTCGAAAAGTGAGCTCGAAAGAACCAATCCAGTTTTGTTACATGTCCAGCCATACTGAGCCCCCATCGGGGCCGTAGAATCCAGCCGGTGTTCCAGGAGAGCATCTTAGAGACCTTAACACTCGGAATGCTGTGGGCAGGGAAAAGCTGTAAGGACATCAGCTTGATTACCCCATCATCCATAATAAAGTCTACGGAACATGTGTGCCTTTCATAACTGGTCGGCGTGAATCTGGTGTCCTGAGATCCGATAACCATCGATTTCTCTTTGGGGAGAACATTTGGGAAAATATTTTTGCGCGCTTCTATGAAAAGGTCTTCTTTTGTTTGACTGATTAATACCTATTGGACGTGACTGATCCCGATAGATGGTGTGGAGTTTGAAGGAACATGGAGTGTACAGCTGCAGGGCTTGCGTGGGGAGCATTATGTTCTGTAAACACACTCTGTTTTGTTATGCCTCATCTCAGCGGAACTGCGGCGCTGGTATTTTTATAAAGCATCTTCCAGAACTTTCCATCGCCTTGAGTTAAGGACAATGGTGGGTGTGATGGTACATCGATACTTTGCTGGTGCTGAAGTCCTGGGTGGCCCTGACGACTTACAGAACTGCGTCCCTTCGGGGGAAACTTGTGCAGTGCACATACACACACACACACACACACACACACACACATACAGATCACAACAAATATGGCTTTGCTTGAAAACACAATGCCAGTTATTAATGTGAGGCAATATTCGCTTAATGTTGTGTGGAGGAGAGCCTCTTCACCTGCCAGCAATTGTAACTCTTCCATTGCATTATCCAACCACTCAGACAAATTGTGTGCCCTCCGCAAGAAACGAAATTAAAGAAAAAGTGAGGCGTATCGATGTGTGCGACCCGCAGCTGCCCTCGTGTGCCGATGAATTATTCAGGAAACCATCAAGTGTTTTATCTAAAGCATTTTTGAGGAGGGGAAAAAATGGGGGAAATTTGGATCCACGTGTTGCTGTTCCTTCTCTCCTACAGTTTGTTGCCGAATGTCTTTATTAAAAGCCATAGCACAGTCAGGGAAGCCAGTGCTGTGTGGCTCTAGTTTTCCCAGGTCTTTTCAGCAAGATTGGTCGTGGGATTTGGTGGAGGGTGCACTTGTGTGACAGTTGATGAAATGCACTTGGTTCATCGAGCCAAACAACATCAGTATCAAGGCACCCTTAACAGTACCCTTCATGCTGTTTGACATGATGACTCCATGTATGTTCATGTTCTGAAGTACAGGGAGAGACAGTGGTATTATTTCAGAGTTTTGCAGTGTTCAATGATTCTGTTTGTAATCTGTATTCAATGCTATGGTGTACGAAAATGACAGTATGACAGTAATATGCCAAGATGTCCCTTTTGATATTAGGATGTGCTGCAAAGGGAATCTTTTTTGCACTTTGCAAGAAATAAAATGATCCTGGAAGATGCATTTTTTTAAATCAGCCTGTTGTTCCACAAATTAGCTAACGGCAAAATGCTCAAGTGACCTAGTTTTAAAGGTGCTTTCACACATCTACTTATGTGCTGAAACAAAAATGGATCCGCGATCTGATCTGTAGCTTTTGGGACATGTCACTCTTCTTCCTGGCTTCGGCAATATAAAGTGAGGTGTCTACACAAGGCCTTGCTTACAAAGACTAGAAACAGCCATGTCTATCTTCGTGCCCCTGCCTCCCGCTGTCCTCCCAGTCTAACTCATCCTCGAGGATGCCTTATCCTGCCCTGATGTCCCATCCACTCTCCCCCTGCCCCCACAGACCCAAATGGTGAACTAGGAAAGCCGGCAGAAGATGGGGCGGACGGCGAGCTGAAGAGCCGGCCGGCACCTCCGGAGGAGGGGGAAGAGGGGGAGGAGGAAGAGGAGGAGGCGCTGCACAGCTGCGACGGCTGCCTGCAGGTGTTCGAGTCGCTGAGCGATCTCACCGAACACAAGATTAATCAATGTCAGCTGACAGGTAAACAATGCTTAACACCGCGCTGCTTCCGCCGCTCCCGCCGCTCCCCGTCGCCCCACGCCTCTCCCTGATGGATTTCACGCATGTCGCCCACCAATTAATAAGCGTTGCTGTTTTTCTACATCTCAGGTATGACCACAGGTGATTTTATCTCTCCATTTGATTTGGAGCCAACTATTAAGAGAAAAAGATGCCTCTCGAAGCAGGGACATGCAGCACGTTAGACAGGTGCCAGTTATACAAGGTGCTTCGCTCATGTAGCAAAGGTTGACATGGGACTTCTAAACTCCCCCCATTATATAAAATCAGGGGCGGCACCAGAGCAAACCCCGATAAAATTGCCCTCATCTACGACAGCACCTTTGTTTCCGGGAGCCTGGTGTTCTCTGGAAGAACAAACATTGCAGTCATAAGTTTTTCTCCTGGGTTTCTTAAACAGAGGATCCTTGCCAAGGAACACATTGGTGTGCCTGATGCTAGCAGCAAAAAACAGAAATGCAGGTTAAGAGACTGTAGCTATTTCAGATGTCAGTTGACGGTTATCAGGAATCTTTATTAAGGGTTGGGGGGGGGGGGGGGGGTTCTCACTTTTCAGCACATGGTTTGGCCAGAACCACAGACGGTTATCTTGAGGCTTGGTTGGCAGGACCATTCTTTTATTCTTTAAAAAAAGAAGGGAAAAAAGCAACTTTTCTTATGCATTCTCCAGAAGAGAACATTTAAATATTAAGAGCAATTGGGCAAATTCTGGCTGTTTCAAATACTGACACCATTCCCAGTGAGGCATATCTACCGTTTATCCGGAACTGCTTTGGAAACTCCAAAATATGAAGACTACTTAGCTTAAGTTTGTATAAAAATAGCTCATCTTTAGCATACTGCTCACACAGTCCTCTCTGTTGAATGTATAATATGCAGCACACAAATATCATGAAATCTGTTTTATTTCTCTCCTTTTTAAATCATTTCCCTTCAGAAGCAGTGACGTGTCTGCAAATTGACCTTCAACTTGCAGATTCAAATAACAAACACATTAATAAACAGGGGAACTTAAATCCCTCCATGCTGTGACAGTATCTTTGTTCATAAGAAAATAAAATCTCCCTGTGTGGGTTTCCTAAAGTTATATGAGCTTGTGCTTTTCAGCACTTTCTTAAAGACCTGGGATTCTGTGACAATCACAGGTACAAAGAACACAAATACGCAGCATCCATACGCTAAGGTAAAACACATCTTATAAAAAAGAAAAAAAAGGGACAGAATAGTATTTGCAGACAGTACACTAATTTATTGTGAATTTTACCATTGTCTCAGGCCTGGTGGAAAATACTGTCAGTCTTTTTGCCAATTTGTTTCCAATATGGAAAAGAAAGGATTTTACCTGCTACACATCTTCCAATAAGCGTGACATTTTCCTTCCAGCTGTAGTGAATATGTGAGAACATGTCCAGTCCCTCACCTTGTTCGTTGTGCATTTTGCTCCTTATACAGGAGCGGTGCATCCACACACAGTGCACTTCCTGATCTTTAAGTCATAAAGCAGGGTGCTGCCGAAGGCCAGCTCGGTGCTAACACTGTGTATTATTTATGCCAGTTGTGCCTTGAGTTTTATTGGTGGGGGGCTGATTAACCATGCCAAGGGCTTCACACTTTCTCCGCACTCCTATTGTAATGTCAGCCACGCATTAGAGTCCTGAGTGCACTCCAAAATTACCTATATCGGCAAATCAGACCCCATGTGATGAAACAAAGAAACTAAAATGGACATACTATGACAACCACCCCCTTGCCCTCCCCCCAAGTTCCATTAGCATTTTCAATTAAAATTTAAGTATTTTAGGACTCATTATTATTTGTCATTTTTGATGCCGTGCTGGTGATGGTGCCCTGGCTCACGACTGGTAAGCAAAGTCTAATTTAAATGATTCAGTGTCGTATAAATCAACATGGTGTGTTACAGATGGATTTTTAGTTCAAGTAATTTCACAGCCAGATTTAACACCTGCCTGGGAAATGTACGCGAACCAAAGGTGTCTGATTTAACTTGCAGTGTTTTATAATGTATATTTTAGCGAACACTGCTTAAAATATGGGGATTCTGGGATTTCATCAGTGCATGGTCCTTGTTACTAATTCCTTCAGTTTTGCATAGAAAAGTTGAAACGAGCGTCCTGACCTCCCGGTTGTTTCCAGGTTGTGGGTATGGCTCGCTGCAGTGAATATTTACATTTTGGAAGGGGAAGGCATCCTGAAAAGGTCTGGGCATCAAGGCACCCCTCCGACTTCCCAGTCATAAAAATAAAAATACAGTCATCAGACAGGCCTAGAGCACTGGTGCTGGTTGTATCCGGGCGAACTTACATGTCTCCCTCCCTGGCGATCGATGGCTGCAGTGGTTCCGCCCAGTCTGTCAAGGGTAACATCTTTTCCATCTAGTCCAGTCCTTGCCACTGCACTGCAGCAAGAGCACAGGCCTATGGATTATCTCGCATCCCTTGGTGCAGCCGGTGCTATCGATCGAGCTAATGTGGGACCGTGGGAGGGCAAGTTGCCCCGGAGAAGCTGCAGGATGTTCCCACCGGAGGTTCCCGTGAGACGGTCTGGGCCGGGCGGGGGGGGCTGGGTGAGGGATCCGGATCGCTGTCACCCCACCAGCCTGAAGAATGCCGTGGGATCAAATTTTATTGTAGACATCAGCATCACACCAGCAGAGATAAAGCACTCGTGGAGGACAGGCACAAGGTGTTCTCAGTCAGCCTGCCGTACTGTTTGCCATTAAAATACCCATCTTGCAGGGTCTTCATTGCAGCACTCATGACGTGTATTCCTGTGACGTTTCTCTGCTGAGGAGCTCGCATCCAAAATGGCCACCGCAAAGCTGCCAGGACGGCATTTTCTATGGGGTGGTCCTACTAATACCGCTGCCCACTTGGCATCCTGACAGTCCTGTACCGGGGCTCGCATCTCTGCTGGGTTTCTGCCCGTGGGCGTTAAGCTCTGGCCTCCATCTTTCCATGCAGTCACCCCTTGGCCGTGGCACCGTGTGCACTCCCTGAAGGAGAGCCCTGCCAGATGTCCCTCCAGTGGGGTTCGGCGTGGTTCGCTCCATCGGGCTCGCTGCTTGTCTCTGCTTGCTTTTCCCAGGGCGCTTCTCCCCAGGACACTTCTGGCTTTGCTCCTCAGGCTTCCAGTTGAAGGACAAAAAGCAAAAAAGCCTTACAAGCAGAAATAATAAGACCTGCAACTGACTGAGCTTTCTGTCCTTTGTGGTGGTGTAAACATATTCATAGTGGGATTTCTAGCCATACGCTATAGTCTGAAAGCTAATGTCATCCTGTTCTTACCGTAAATCGGATATGGTCGACTCCTTCTTGCTAACCGGGTCGGATGGGATCACTGCATTAAAAGGGTATTCCCTTGAGAAACACCTATTCTGGTTTTGTCCTCAAAAAAACCTCTGAGTCTCTCTGTGGGTTTGGGGGCCTGTTATTCGATTCCTCTGTGGGCTGACCTTTAAATAACTGCCTTTCGCTGTTTCTCTACACGCTAGCCTAGCATAAACAAAGCAGACCCTCCCCCCACCCAGCCAGCCCCAAAAACCCAGCACCGCCACCACACTGCAATTTCTGCAAACAAATGAATAATGAACGAAGAAATTGTATGTGTCAGGAGCATACGTGCCTATCTTAACTGGGTGCCGTACCCATCAGCGCCTCGTGTACAAGGGGAGACGGTGACTGAGGCTATTCTTATATATAACCTTTTTGCTTTAAACACGAGCTTGAGTTTGCATTGTTTGATGATGAAGAGCTTTGATCAAAGAGAGGGTCCGGCTGATAGGTTTGGGCGTTGCTGCTCACTCCTTCCACCCCATTTCCAAGAGCTATGAGACCTTTTGTGGAATGTCCATTAAAATGCACATGTACGGTACATGCAAATATATATCTGCGGTATGGACACCAAACTGCAAGCAGCTACAGCGCTTTAAGAATTCAATTAACTTAGCAGGTATTTTCTTAAAATAATTTATTTTGCTTGGTCAGGCCTAAATTTTCTAGTATATCATATGCGTGTGTGTTAGCTTATGGCACAGCATAAAGCAGGCTATTTTGCAAAGGGTCAGCAGTGTGGAAACGTGCAGTAAGGCTGTCATAATAAAAGGCTCCTGGCAGTGATTGGAGTGTAATTGTCGTTTCCAGCAAATTCTTGCTCTCCAGCACTGTCATTCCAGCAGTTCTGTTTTTTTTTATAGTACTTTGTCATTTGTCTCTGCTGCATCTTTCACCCAAAGCAGCATATCTGGCATCTTGTCAAGGGTACAACAGCCAGACCCTTGCAAGACTCTGGAGACCACCACGATAAGAGTCCATTATCCACGACTATGCTGCCCATACAACACAAATACTCCCTTCACTTTTCAAAATGTGTCCCTAACTGTACTGAGCTGTACCCCTGCTGACATTGGAAGAACCCTTCTGGGGGTAGCTGAAGGGGGTCCTGTTTCAGTAAAGTGTAGCCTGACTAATCAGCTAGCACTTTGTAGCCTAGTTCTTACCACGCTGACATGACATCATGCTTAAGACCCAGCATGGGATTTTGAAGAGAGCTTGAAGAGGGCAATGCCCCTTGCAGACAGCCCAGTGTCTTTACGGAGGTGGTTACCGAGTGTTAAGAGACCTGCTTGCCACCCGACTCTCCTTTTGTTTCTTTTTTCCCCTCCTCCCTCCCCTCCCTTTACCGCCGCTGGTAATGATAGCGTGAGTGTCGTTAGGAATTCAAGGCAGATGTACCCCACAGGACTCCTCTTCCACTCCCTGAGGCCTCGCATCCTACATTATGCACCATATAAAGTATTTATTGAGCTCTATCGGCAGAGCACTGCGGTTTGTAGGGAGAACCAGGGAGGCTGGTCTTCGAGCACCCATGCAATGGCTCTGGGGAATGCAACCCAGGCGACAAATTCTCCATTCTGCACTCTTTCTTCTTTCAGGTCCTCCTCACACACATACATGCATGTACACACACACACAGACATACACACACATACCACCAACCCAACCTTCCTTCTGGGTTATTCAGCAAGAAGCATTGTCATAAATTTGTTGCCGGGGAGGGGGGGCGCAGGCACATCACACTGTTTTCAATGTTTATTCTGATGGCTGTATCCATATCTTCTTCTCTGCGGGAGATCTGGCCTGAGCTGACTCGCTTGACACACTGCTTTCGATATGCAGATAGCTTACAGCCTGGTCCTCTGGAATGTTCGGTCATCAGACTCCCCACTGAACAGGCTTGTGTGACCATCAGGTCATTCGTTGACTGGATTCTGTTTCTGAGATCACACATTTCATACTTTTCAGTCAGAGATGAGCATTCACGTCTCGTGTCCTTGTATCAAGCTTAAACCTTATTTAGTTATTGTTTTTATACGTAATTACCCGCGCAATGATTACTGGAGTATGGCTTTGCATTCAGGAAGCCTGGTTCATCCAGACTGGCTCTTCAGCCTTTGTTCGCCTGCTCTATGGTTTGGGTGCCGTCATAATTTTCAAAAGGGAAGCTGAGGAATGGGGGATATTAAATCTTAATCAGTCTGGGTTCTGCCTATTTGAATTTCAGAAAGCGTTAAGTAGAAGTGTTCCCCAGTGCTTGCGGAAGTGGAAAACAATTAAATAATAGAAATCTTTCAGTGTTTTGTCACACAATCGACTTGGCTCCGATACAGGAGCCGAGGCATAACTAGCAAGCTGCCCTCAGCCCAAAGATATTGGTGGTGTATGTGTGGTTACCTAAAAAAGCAGCAGGCTGTCTCTCACGGGTGGAAGACCCCAGCTTTCAGACAATGCGTTCAGAAGGTCCAGCCAGGTAGAGTGACAGTGGAACTGTGTCCTGGTGGCAGGCAGACATTTTGAGATGCCGGCTGCCTTCACTCACCAGCCTCGTAGCTTTCTCAAACAGGCCCCAATAAGAGGGGAGGGCCAGCCAATTAGGCAGGACAGCTGCTTGCTGATCAAGGACAGCATAAAGCACCAGGTTCTGATGCAGCTTTGCCTCGTTAGAGTGGTAGAAGTCGGTAATTACAGATTAATTTTTGAGCTGGTCTGTTGCATGTTGGCTGTCTCCTGGATTCTGAGGGTTCAGGTCCACCAGAGAGCTGAGCACAGGTTGTGCGGCATTCGCAGCCGGGACCCTCAGAGCGCCTGTTCCGCGTAGCCATGCAAGCCTGCCTATTCCCGCCACAGATTCTGGAAATTTCTTTATTCTTCATTGGCTGCTGACAGCTATGGTACCTCGAAACCGAGGTAACATGCTCTGATGTGAGTGATTATGGAAATGTTTACTTCGTCTCCTGCATGTAAATGTGCACTGAGAATCCACTTGAATCCTTCCTTGGGGGTGTTTAATTCTCTTTAGAGCCACAAAAAAATCAAATAAGCCCTTTACACCTTTACAAAATATTCAATTTGGTCCAGCCAAGAAATGAATTTGTTGTTTAGCAGAATAAACAGGACAAAATACAGGGGGAGTTTTTTTCTCCTATCCTTTCTCTCCTTTCATCATTTTCTGCCCTCCGATTTTACATCAAAATGGAAGAAGGTTGGACATTGGTTAAAGGAATGTTTGACCTGATACAATTGCAAAAATGTACCCTCCGGCATGGAGCTGATGTTAATATTTGATATTTCATCAGTCATTACCCCTATAGTCGCAGATTCACTGGCGTCAGTGGCCTTTTACGAAGACATGAGTGTGAGCACCATATTTTGAGCATCTGCCGTTCTTAGAGGCGGGTACGAGAGGAGCCCCTTTAGCCACAAGGATTAGCACGTTGGCATTTTCGGCAAACCCCCTTCGGGGGTCCCAAGTCAACAGAGCAGTAAATATATCGCCGCATATTTGAATAAGCGTCGAGGGTGGGTTACAGTTAACCCCACCGCCTGTGGGCACGTGTGCTGCACCGGGTCCCATGTCGCTGTTGGGGGAGGTCCTCTCTCCGACACGTGGCCTTTAACGACCCCTGCAGTGGGGAATCTGTTTGCCGGCAGAGAGATATTAATATTTTTCATCTAGATGAAAAACTAATATTGTTATTTTGCTGATGAAATGATGTCTTTTGTGATAACTGTTTTCTTATCAGCAATGATTAATGTTTACTCATCGATGCTCACCATCATGTTTGACGTCTACTTTGGGCCCTTGTTGTTGCCTTAGTTTTTATCTATGGGCTGCAAATTATTGTACATTGCCCTTGTGATTGTTTTTGATGATGTTATAACATCTCGGTAAGGACTATTCTCTTCACAGGCGTAAAAAGAGGGAGCTGTCTTAAAACAGGTCTGTTACCAAACTGTGGGACACTTTGCACTTCCCCGATTCACGGGCTACAAACTGCCCTGCATTCCAATACCCTCTCGTTGGGTCGGTGGTGCTAGACGGGTATCGATCACGTTTAATTAAAATGATTAATTATTTATCTCCCGTACAGTAATGACAAATCAATTGGAGCACCTTTCTGAGCCGGCTACATTGGCAAACGGTGGCCGCCAAGGCCCCCGGTAGCCTTGACAACGCTCTGCCCCCATGAGCAGCGGTGGGTGGGGATGCATCTCTCATCCACAGTCAATTTCTATTGATCCCTCCACACCAGAGGGGGCGTCGCTGCTCTGGAGCAGCGGGCAGTGCTTTGTATGATGTCTTTACATGGGTTTTTCTACTGTCTGACAGAAAACACAGTTTTAAACCGTTTTTGCACACACATTAACTTTTTGTGAACCGTTATCTGAAGGTATAAATAGTCATACATAATGTACCTTTCAGGCAACGTAATATTCAAATAAATACACAAGTGCCTTTGTAATATTTTTCTAGGTGAAAATTACTGGTAATCTGTCAGTTTTTTCCCCTGCACATTGTCCTCTGGTCTGCATTTCGAGCAGTATCACAGGAGGTAGTGATTATCCCTTTTGACACATTTATCCTTGAACGCTAAATGGTAATCAGCGTGTTGTCCTCTGCAGCGAAGGCATCTGTGTAGCACCGTGGTCGAGGAGCCCCGACGCCTGTAGTCGCAGCTTTAATAAGCGAATCAAAGCACTGGCACCGAGCCTCCGGTGCCTAAAATGGGCATGTTTGTGTGGAAAATGAGTCAGAGGAGCAGGAAACTGACCCACTACCGATACTTGGCAACCGCTTTACAAACGTTTGACCACTGTTTCATTCTTCTTTTGCTTTTTTTCCCTTATTCTCTGGCTGTAAACAGCGTCACAAAAAAACAGGATGGATTATTTTTATTTAGTTATTTGTCATAGACCTCTCTTTGTTTTGCTGGTGGGGGTGGGCGGTGGGACTGACAGCGTTTGTATGAATCGCTGCGGCAGCTTTTTCCTGGTTTTCTGGGGACGCTCTCTTGCGGTGTCGGCCCGGGAGCTCGAAGGGGAAGAGGGATGTAAATAACATCCATGGACGTCACCAGGAGGACTGTCACAGGCACATCCACACTGCTGTTTGGAGCCCCTGAACAGCGCCCTCCAAAGGTCCGTCAGGGTTACACGCAACTTGTGAGGAGAGCGCAGCGGAAAAGAGCGGTGCAGGACAGGAGGCATGGATGTACACGTGGACAGGTAGACTGCGCACGGTGGAGCAATCGCAGCACTGGTCTGAATGTTGCTCTATGAAGCCCTTTAAAAAACCAGCGTACTGTCAGTTCTGAGGAATTTCTGAGGAATCAGCCGACTTGCTTGGCTTCTTCCTTTAGGTTGGAATACTGGATCCCGACGAGGCCACGATGAGCCAAAACGTTATGCTAAAATGTTGCAAGATATCCACCCGTTTGCATTGGAAATGTCGATGGAATGAAAACAGGAGGACTCCTGGCATGGGTTCCGCAGCTGGATCAGAGGGGCTTGTTTGCATTTTCTGAGCTGGAGATGAAATGGATTCTGTCATTCATAAGGGCACCGTTCAGTACTGACACCTTGACTGTGGTCTACAGTGTGCTGACTTTTCCCTAGAGCACATTAGGCCAGAGTGTCAGGACTCATTTTGATATAATAACAAATACCACATGGCTATAATTTTCTGCTGCCAGTATTGTAAACATGACGACAATAGATCTCCAGTTGTGATGTGGGGAAGTCGACTAAAATAATTTTTTGGTTTGTTTGTTTGTTTGTTTTTCTTGACCAGCCTTGAACGGTCATTTTGGGACCAGTCACAGCTCAGTAGGACTTTGAAAAGCAGATTAACACAGAATTTAATGGCACACATGCCTGTGTTTGCCAATTAACCCATTTCCAAAAGCATTCTAGTACAGGAGCAAGTTGCATAGTTTACGTGTAACACAAGCAAAAATATGATAATAAAGGTGTTTAAATGTCAACATAATTAATGTATGCTGACTGAGTAAGTAATACATATGTGTTGGTGCTGCATATACTTCTCTAAAACTGTTAACACTTCCCCCTGCCAAATTATGACCAGTTTTCAGGAAGCAATGCATTCTCTGCTGTTTAACCCGTTGGTTTTGAGAGCCCAGTCCTTCTGGGCCTGTCTTAGATGTTACACAAGTCGGCTCTTTTTTCTTTTGCATTTGAGTTAGGATACCTCTGAAATGTACTGTATTTTCAGTAGAGAAAGGTCGTGTAAATGTCAGGCTGGCGGCCGTGGTCGAGCGCGTTGCCGTGTCGGGGAATTCCTGCCACCGATTCTCTTCCAAAGCTCCCTGATATCCCTTGGTGGGGTGCGGCCACTTCAGTGACTGTGATGTCACTGTAGCTGCTGGACTGTGCCCCTCCCTTTCCAACGTCCGGTCTCTGGCACACATCTGCCTGTGGTTTGGCAGAAGAGTCAGATATGTTCATGGTTTGCCATTTGCATTGCTCAGTCCCCCTAATCAAATCTTCTCAATGTTATGTCCCTGACTCCATATGTATTACATTGCATTCATTTATTTTATTCGTTATATTTTGATATTAATGCAAAGGCTTAATGAACTTCATGATGCCATATTTTGAGTATCTTATTAACCTTAGACAAAGTAAGCCAAGTATGACTGATATATGGCAGTGAGGTAGAGTGTAATACAAGTATTACCTGAATATATTTCAACCCCTTTGTAGATGGACAGTTAGACTCTAAATTGTCACTCTTGGCAAAATGTTAGCTTGAATATGTTAGCATGAATATGTCTGTTTGAGTGTGTTATTATTTGTGTGCCTTCATTTGATTTTAAGTAGGGATGCACCGACCCCACTTTTTCTGTCGCGACAATACAATACCAGAGCTTTGGGTATCGGCCGATACAGAGTACTGATCTGATACCAGTATTTAATAAATTAGTTGTAGGCTTTGCCTCACTGTGTCACTGTGTAGAATAGACTGTGATCATTCTTTTATGTGTAAGGGAACATCAGGCTTAACTTAAACAAAGCTTATATATACAATAACAAATCAGTACATTTAGCCTATATATACAGTGGAAACCGCTTATAGTGATCACGTCTCTCTGGGTGAAATTGATCACTGGATGATCATTATAACCGATTTTTGTTTCTTTTTCTTTATGTCTCGACAGATTACTATCTAATTGACATATGTATATTTATTACATGACTATAAGGTAATAAAACGGACAGCATCGCTATTTACTGAATTTTACTCTTTCAAAATACAGTACCACTGTTTCAAATTATAGTACTGTACAAATAAAATTACTGACATGTGTATAATTTAAATACTGTATAATACAGAAGCCTGCTGTACATAAAATATAGCTTACTATATCTCGTTGGCTCGTTTTTGTCAATTTATCATAAGTCTATAGTCGTCATTGACAGAAAATTACTTTATTTTTCCTGTCAGGTTTTCTGTGCATGCAGCATTAGCCTCGGGTAGCTAGCCAGAAGCAGACAGGATAATTACCATATGGCAAAGTAGGCTTATCAAATTAAAGTTTAAAAAAATACCGTAGTTTAAATTTTTTCCAAGACCCAAAATGAACGCTGTAAGCGGATTACTTGGTTACTATAAGCTAGTTTCCACTGCATGTATTTATTTACCTTACTTGAAACCTGAGTTTTCAATCACTTATATCAGGATTCTCAGCTTGTAAAGTTGTTACAGAGGAACAAAACCTTGACTGTCTAGGCTGATTTATACTTTTGCATCGAATGGACACTTCTGTGTCAAATGGACACCGTAAGTACGACATAGCTGTTGGACCCTACACCACAACCCAACACTGACGCAGACCACAAGAACTGTGACTGGACCGCTTGGTAGTGTTAATTTTTTATAGAAGCGAAGAAAGAGTAGCTAAACTTATTAAATGTTAGATATAAAGAAAAATTCAGTTTCATTTTCTCTCGCTTCTCCATAATTTGCGCTAAAGTTGTTGCGGTCTTTCTGTGCTAGCATTAGTAAACTCATTGTACTCTGTGCTTGTGTTAAGTGGTGTGCTGTCCCTTCTGTGTCTCCTCTTGACACTTTAGCAGAACAGACCTTACAGTCTGACAAAATGCCGCAGCTTTGAGTTTTAACGTAATGTTGCAATTAAGTGGTATCGGTCCTTGGTATTGGATAATTTTTACGAGTATGAGGCCCGATACCCAATGCTGGTATCGGTATCGGTGCATCCCTAATTTTAATTGTTGTCAAGGAGGGTTTGGGATTTATATAGTTATGAAAGGAGATGTACCCACAGTATACAGCAGCGCCCATTTGTCTCATAAATTCCATTGAGCCATGTCCATGTGTTTGCTAACCGAATGTGTAATTCAAAAGTAAACCGATTGTTCTGACAAGATTATTTTGTGTCGATCATATTCAAATAAGAGAATAATTCCTGTGCAGCAAAACGGCTAGGCTGCTAACTTTGGATGACTTACTGGCCCAGTAAGAGGTGGAAAAAAAACAGGGAACACTGCATGGGAGTTATAGAGCAAGCAGTATGTAATTTACTTTTCTCCTCAGGCAAGCCGCCCTGGAGGCTGGGACAGGCACAAACAAGGAATGATGGGGTGAACCTGGGAATGCTATTAATCTGCATCACAGATGTAAGCGGACTCCAGAAAGCCCGCAGACGGAGGACCAAGCCCCAGACTCTCACACTAAATAAACATGGTGGCTTCTGGGCGTGCAGGCCGACTCAGTCAGCCGGCAAAGGGCCTCGCAGATTTATCTGATGCCTCCAAACCGACACGAGACATCGATGTTGGGTTTTCAGGGAGCGCCACCCATTGTAGCTCTGAGCATAAATACAGTATCATATGAAGCTGTATAATTTGATGAAATGTACAGCTGTTATCTGTACATATCCTTGGAATAAATGTGTTTTAAAAAGGCCCACAAAGTGTTCCGTTTTTTACTAGCCCTGCAAGCAGGCAGGCACAGGCACAGATGGAGGGGCTAGCCCTGGAGACAGGCCTTGACCTGGTGCTTCAGCCATCAGTCCGTCCCCCTGCACCAGTGGGCCTCGGCACCGGCACGCTCCGCTGGTTAAAACAGTCACGGTCCGGCCCGTCTTTCGTGGCCTCACATCTCTGCCTGCCTTAGCCATGCTGATAAAACGGGCCCCGAGGGAGTGGGGGGGCAGGCGCATGTTTGTCCGACACATCAGCAGTCAGTCGGAGGGCAGCATCTCTCCATAAGGGATAACCAATCAGACGACCTGTGAGTTTCTGTCAGGTGACCTCAATGCCCCACCCAGCTCGCCTCACTGCCTCGCATCGGTGTGCCCTAATACGGCTTTTTAACACGCATGCGCTAGCACACACACACACACACATACACACATGCCTGCACTGGGCACAAGAGTACAGGCATGAAGAGTCACCTCGTCTCCAGGGGCTCTGCAGGCTGGACTGGTGACCTAGATTGAGGGAGGCAGGTAGAGTCATGGCTCTGCACTGAGGATGGTGCCTGGGTGTAAATAAGAGCATCGGCCCACAAAACTCTGCTTCCGCATGGATAAATGCCTTCATTTTGATGTAGAAATATACGTAACAATGTTTGCGCAGCGAATGTAGCGTATTCACAAACATAATACATACCTGCTGCTTGTTGGTGTGTAAGCGCTGTTTTCCAGTGGTTTGTCAGTGTCCATACCTGCTGTGATGTTTGCTTTGTGGCGTCGGTGTATATTCTAATAGCTAACTGCAGGGTTTATTCTCATATGTCCTGTGTTTGGAGGCAGAAGCACACATGGCGCGGATGCGAGATCACAGAGAGCTAAAGATGGCTATATTGATATTTTGCTAATCTGCCCGCATTAATTTATCCCTTAAAGTCCTTTGATTTTCATTTTCAGCGCTTAAATAACATGACCCCCCCTGTGGCTAGGGCTTTGAATTTATCTTCGTGTTAGGGGAGACACGGGGTGGGGGGGGGGCGTGTTGGGGGGAGGTTGAGATCCAGTGATCTTTACCTGATCGTGCAAACTGATGGACGAAGTGACGTGGAATGAACTGCTGCTTATTGCCTGACCCATTGCTATGGCAACGTCACATGCTTGACTGCAATTTTCGCCTGTGGTCAGGCAGGCTGATTTGCAGCCAGATATTTTGTGTGTGGTGACATCTCGAAACAGGTTATCTGTGTCTTTAAACAAAACATGGGATGGTGTTCTGGCTGCTGTGTGTCTGGTGCACTTTCACTCACTGTGTCGCTGTACCTTGGTATCATGTTCAAGGTTTTCTCACTCCTGCTCCATGACCAGGTTTCAGCTGACGGCAAATGTGTGAATCTTTAAAGTGCTTTTAACATGATCTGGTTCTTTTGAGTGGGTTCACACTGATGAGGTGAGACTGCTGAGTGAGGGTTGGTCAGAATCCTGCCCCTGACCCACAGTGGCCAGCATTGGAAGCAAGAGATGGGCTGTCAGACACATGGACCCACTTTTGAGTTGAAGGGTACCCACAGCACCACCATCCAATCTCTTGCTCTCTTTCTGTCAACCTGCTCGATCTCCATCAGTTTCTCCAGGAAGCATCACTCTTTCATTATTTCATCACTTCTGCTGTCCGTCATTTGATTTTCCTTGCTGCACAGCACCTTCTTTAATGATGCTAATGTCATTTTGTCCCTGTTTGTGCCTCTGTCTCTTGCACTGTCGCTGTCTCTCTCTTTTTGACTTTCATTCCCTCTTCCACAGTCTCTTCCTGCACTTCACCCAGTTTCTCAGTTCTGAAATCGGTCCTCTTTGAGTCCTCCTGTCCATCTCTTTCCCTCCCCACCTCTTTTTCTTCCTGTTACTCCTTGTGACTTCCTGTTCCTGTCTCTCCCTCCCTCTCTCTCCCTCACTGCCTGGCCGTGTGTGTCGCTGGGCTGTGGCCCCTGCTCTTCAGTATTCTGCTCCTGTCCTCTGTGGAATGATTTTTGCCCAGACACGTCTGGCTCTGGGTGAAGGGCCCTCCCCAGAGAGTGTGCTCGGCAGCCCCAGGTCGCCAGCACCATGAATACATTATTATCCCCATTTCCATCCTGTTGCCACGGCAGCACTTTCAGAGCCGCTGGGTTATTAAGTTGTACGCTGCTAATACCCTGATACGAGCAGAAGTTGGATTTAATGTTGCCCTTTGATCAGATTACCTCCCTGCCATTGGCTGTCGTTACAGGCCGGAAGGAGGCAGGAGGGAAGTCACACTCGTGTGCTTGCTGCACATTTGGGCCTCACCACCCCGAGTCGGGGGGGGGGGGGGGGGGGGGGGGGGGGGGGGGGGGGGGGGGGGGGGGGGGGGGGGGGGGGGGGGGGGGGGG
>JAODLD010000001.1:18271978-18285183 GCA_026781065.1 Mormyrops boulengeri
CACCCCCGCCCCCCCTGCCCCCCCCCCCCCCCCCCCCCCCCCCCCCCCCCCCCCCCCCCCCCCCCCCCCCCCCGGCCCCCCCCCCCCCCAAGTCAGGTCCTAAGATGGAGGTCTTCCTCCCAGGATGTGACAGGCTGTTGGCCAGGAGATGCTCAGGAAAGGCTGGCAGGCTAACAAAGACAGCCCTTGAGCTGCAGGGTGTAACTCTCGGCTTCGCATCCCCTCTGGCAGCAGCTCAGAGGCCGCCTCTGTGCGGCCGGCCAGCAAAATTAGGAAATAAGGACCCCCTTTTATTTACTCAGGCTGCTGAATCACAGGCATTCCTGTCTGCGCGAGCACAAGGCGCGGCTACTCCTCTTTCCAGCCGCTCCCCAGGGCCCCCTCCCCTGCCTCCCTCCCTCCAGTCTCACCCGCTGGTGTTCACACACTTGTTCCAGTGCGTCTTTTGGAAATGGTGGAGTGGCTCCCGGATCCTGCCCAGGGTTCTGAGGGATATCACCTCAAGTCGCCCATCACGAATCTGCTCATTCAGTCCGCCCAAGCGTGTCCATCCATCCGCCACGTGACCGGCCGCAGCAGCAACCCAGGAATCCATGCACATGGATAAGTGCTGAATACATTCACTGCGACCTGCCGCAGTGCAGGCGAGATGCCCCCTGGTGACCCAGGAGTGCTATATGCCTGGCACAATCCCTCTATCAGCCATCCTTCAGCTGAGGTGCTGGTCAATCCTGGAAAGCCAAAAACAGGTTTCCGGGTTCCAACGGTTGCTTCAATACTCTCTCTGCCTGGGGGAGGGGGCAACACACACTACTGATCTAAGAGACAGCATTCCCCTTCATTGAACCCGTTTAAGCTTTCTATCTCTGCATCCCCCCCCCTCCAGTAATGGAAGGGTTTGACTTGCAGTCCCTCCCCCACACTCAGCCCGGGGATGAGCGCCCTGCTGTGGAGAGCCCATGCCACTCCCTTGTATGGTAGCACAGTCCTGGTTGGGTCACTCTGGCCCTGGTTACAAAAAATATAAAGGAGCCACCCGGGCCGGCCAGTTGGAGATGATTGCTCACCGATATGGGCAGTGGGCCAGCGGTTGGTGGCCATCTGGTATGCCTGTTTGGAGGGGGGGGTGTTTTTGAACATTTCAGAGGTGCATTGGAAGGAGCATGTTCTCATCTGTTTCCTTAGGATAAGCTGTTGCCTGATAAGCGGGCCGAGGGAAGCACTCTACCTGAGTGGCATGCCGCTGGTATATTTCACAGCTCCCTGCTTACAGTCAGTTCTGTACTCCAACAAGTCACAGGGAGCCCCATGTGATTGTACACAGACACCCTGCTTATGGGAGCTGGTGTCAGTGGCCTTTCAGGTAAGCTTCTGATGGCACTGTGGCGCTGGAGAGGATTTGTACTCTGTCTGTAATAAATGTTTTCCTCTTCCCATTGTTTTCCCCTGTTTCCAGCTCACGTAATTTGCTTTGTCTGTGAGGACTCGATCAGAGCCTTTCTATGTGGGCAAGGAAGTTTAGGGTGCTTAACTGTTCCAGCAGGAAGAAGTGCTGCGTGACCCCTGAACTTGTGCAGAGACCAGTGCTTGGCACGGTGCTTCAGTAACTCACCCAGTGTACCCATCACATAAACCAAGAGGCCGATGATCTGAAGCTAGAGTGTGCCGGTTTATAAGTGCCTCAACCTGCAGAAGTCACGCTTACAGGCTGGTAAACTCCATCAGCAGAAGGGATCGCTTGCCGTGAAGGGGCTCCAGACCCACTACTAAGCAGAGCTCTGAGTCAGCAGACCTGTGTAGATCTCATTAATACGAGACTATAACTTCCTCTTTCCCCTTAGTGAAACCAAGCAACAAAGAAAAGCATGAGTCCCAAAGTCCTGTTTGGGGCCTGTAAAATTACGGGAAAAGTTACAAGCTGCGAATGACCCATGGTCAGAGTTCCTGGAGCACCTACTGCAAACTGCACAGTGCAGGCGGGTATTGAAAGGGCGCTTTGTGAACATGGCTTAACCCGAAATGGCCCCCGGCTCGTGTTGAAAAACTGCATCTTAAAGCACAGGAAGCCGGCAGCACTCAACTGGCCCCGTCTGTCATCAGGCCGTCTCTCCCACGTTTCCAATCGCTGTTTGAACAGGAAGAGAAGTAGAAGGTTCCGAAAATCCCACCAGCGTGCCCGGCGGCTTTCAGGGATTTGGAAGGGCGATCGTGAATCACAAGTGGCTCGATCTGGCAGCCTGAGATGTGTTTTTCTGCAGAGGAATGTTTGAGCTTGAACACCTCTCTAGGTCATTCCAAATTAATGGCTGAACAGCATCGTGGTCTTAATATGAAATCATTTTCACTATACCTCAACCTCAGCTGGACTAGAAATTGTGATTTTTGTCACACTTTTAATACCGTGTTAAATCAAAATTGTGACACGGTATGTTAGAATGTCGCTCTCCCACCCTCCCAACCATTGAGAGATGGTCTGTCACACACCGGAAGAACCAGGCAGACTGCCTCTCCCACCTCCCTGATTTGTTTGCAGTTAAACTCGCACAGGCTCTGAGGATGGAGTCCCAGGCTCATTTGGCATGCCCGCTTTGTCCTTGGTCTTCATGCTACACAGTTTGCTCTCCCTTCCAAGTCTTGGCTGATCTGTATCCCCAGGCCTATGCCCCTACAGCAGCCCCTCGGCTGGGGCTGTCTGGGGGGAGCCGGGCCCTCCGTAGCCCGTGGCCAAGTCTGTGTGCTTCAGCTAAACAAGCTTTTGGGCCAGAGGCAGGTGCCCAGTGTCCTCCATGTTGTATGCCATTCCTAATGTTATGGCCACACTTTGATCTGCCCAAAAAAAATGCTTTAAAATAAACCTTTGATTAAATGCCTTCATTTGCACGGTAAAATGTATTCCTTTGCGTGAGTTCCACGGCTGAATGTCGAATTTTTCATTGCTGTTAGACATCATCGGAACCGACAGCACTAGGGTTAATAGTTTAAATATGCATCAGAAATATGCCGGGTTATGTGTATTTTCTTCCTGAAATGACTGGAATCCGCAGCCATAATTACAATAGTTCCAGAAAATAATAAAAATGAACTAATTTACCTCATGCGGGGCATCCATCTTAAAGCACCCCATACCATGTAGGTAGAAATGTCAGAAAGATTGCATTTTGAATCTCAGTGGGCTAAGTCATTACGTGACCACATACAAGGCTAATTGCAGCAGAAGCATTTATGGCGAATTATTCTGTAAATTAGATATTCAAATTCAACTTTTTAAAACGGCTCCTTGGGAGCCACATAGCCTACATAACCGAGAACAAAAAAATGGGTTTTTCTCTACACTGCATTACGGCCGTGAATATGGTGATGTGATTTTAACCAGCTGACCCCCCCCATAATTAAACTGACCGTCACCTGTTTATTTTCCCCTAGAAAACAAATGTTTTCTTCTTTCTACCTCTGCAGACGGAGCCGATATCGAGGATGACCCTTCGGGTTCCTGGCCCGCATCCTCGCCGTCCAGCAAAGACCAGACGTCCCCTGTTCATGGGGATGGGTATGACTTCGGGGAAGAGGAAGGGGGCCCTGGGCTGCCATACCCCTGCCAGTTCTGCGACAAGTCGTTCAGCCGCTTGAGCTTCCTGAAGCACCACGAACAGAGTCACGGCGACAAACTGCCCTTCAAGTGCACCTTCTGCAGCCGTCTTTTCAAGCACAAGCGCAGCCGCGACCGGCACGTCAAACTGCACACGGGCGACAAGAAGTACCACTGCAGTGAATGTGACGCTGCCTTCTCCCGCAGTGACCACCTCAAGATCCACCTGAAAACACACACCTCCAACAAGCCATACAAGTGTGCGGTCTGCCGGCGCGGATTCCTGTCCTCCAGCTCTTTGCACGGCCACATGCAAGTCCATGAGCGGACCAAGGACAGTGGCCAGGGCCTGTCCGGGGCTGACGACTGGAAGCTGAGGGAGACCCAGAAGTGTAGTCAGTGTGAGGAAGGCTTCGACGTGCCCGAGGACCTGCAGAGGCACATTGCCGAGTGCCACCCAGAGTGCTCCCCACCCCAGGAGAGTGGTGCCCTGCAGTGCATCTACTGTCACGAGCCGTTCACCGAAGAGGGCTCTCTGCTGAGCCACATCGACCAGGTGCACAACCGAGACAAGAAGGGCCACACTTGTGCCATCTGCTCCGAGCATTTCCACGCAGTGGAAGAGCTCTACAGCCACATGGATATCCACCAGCAGCCAGAATCCAGTAACCATAGCAACAGTCCTTCCCTGGTGACAGTGGGCTACACCTCCGTCTCCAGCACCACTCCGGACTCAAACCTCTCTGTCGACAGCTCGACTATGGTGGACGTGGCGCCACCATTGCCAAAAACCCGCGGAAGGAAGAGAGCAGCCCAGCATGTAGCCGATGGCACCAGCCTGTCCTCCAAGCAGGCAAAAGTCTCATACAGTTGCATTTACTGCAACAAGCAAGTGTTTTCCAGTCTGGCCGTCTTACAGATCCACCTCAAGACTATGCACCTAGACAAACCCGAACAGGCTCACACGTGTCAGTACTGCTTTGAGGTGCTGCCATCTCTCTACAACCTAAACGAGCACCTGAAGCAGGTGCATGACAACCAGGACCAGAATGCATTGCTGGGTGGTGTGTCCGCTGGGGTCCTGCAGTGCAACTTTTGCCCCGAGGTGCTAAGCGACCTCAATGCCTTGCAGGAGCATATCCGTTGCTCGCATGGCTTTCCCAGTCCACTCGCCAAAGAGAGCAACGCTTTTTTCTGTCCCCAGTGCTTCATGGGGTTCCTCACTGAGACCACCCTGGAGGAGCACATCCGTCAGACGCACTGTGACACCAGCAGCACGCATTTTGACTCACCCCTGGCTGGGACCCCCAAGGACCCCATTGTGGAGGTGTATTCCTGCTCATACTGCACAAACTCCCCCATTTTCAACAGCATATTGAAGCTGAACAAGCACATCAAAGAGAACCACAAAAATATACCCCTTGCACTTAATTATGTCAACAACGGGAAGAAGGTGAATCGCACGCTGAGCCCCTCTTCCCCCATGTCCATGGAGCAAACAGCTGTAAAAGTAGGACAAAGCGGGTCCTCCTCACGTTCCACCGGAGAATTTATTTGCAATCAGTGCGGTGCCAAGTACTCTAATTTGGATTTGTTTCAGACTCACCTGAAAACACACCTGGAGAGTGTCCTCCCCAAGCTAACTTGTCCACAGTGCAACAAGGAGTTCCCAAACCAGGAGTCCCTGCTGAAGCACGTCACCATCCACTTCATGATCACCTCCACATACTACATCTGTGAGAGCTGTGACAAGCAGTTCACCTCGGTGGATGACCTGCAGAAACACCTACTTGACATGCACACCTTTGTGTTCTTCCGCTGCACTCTCTGCCAGGAGGTCTTCGACTCCAAGGTCTCCATCCAGCTACACCTGGCCGTCAAGCATAGCAACGAGAAGAAAGTCTACCGCTGCACATCCTGCAACTGGGACTTCCGCCATGAGTCAGACCTGCAGCTGCATGTCAAACACAACCACCTGGAGAACCAGGGCAAGGTGCACAAGTGCATCTTCTGCGGGGAAGCCTTTGGCACCGAGGTAGAGCTACAGTGCCACATTACCACCCATAGCAAGAAGTATAACTGTCGGTTCTGCAGCAAGGCCTTCCATGCCATCATCCTGCTGGAGAAGCACCTGCGGGAGAAGCACTGCGTATTTGAGGCCAAGCCGCAGAACTGCGGTTCCAATGGTGCCTCCACTGGGCCTGAGCCAGCCCCCAAGGATGACACGGAACTGCAAGGCCTCCTAGCCAACAGCCACGAGTCCCACAACAGCCATGATGGCAGTGAGGAAGACGTGGACACCTCTGAACCCATGTATGGCTGCGACATCTGTGGTGCTGCTTACACCATGGACTCCCTGCTGACCAACCACCAGCTGCGTGACCACAACATCCGACCAGGTGAGAGTGCCATGGTCAAGAGGAAGGCTGAGATGATCAAGGGAAATTACAAGTGCAATGTCTGCTCTCGGACCTTCTTCTCAGAAGCTGGACTGCGGGAACACATGCAGACCCACCTTGGGCCCGTGAAGCACTACATGTGTCCCATCTGCGGAGAGCGCTTCCCATCCCTCCTCACCCTCACTGAGCACAAGGTCACCCACAGCAAGAGCCTGGACACGGGGAGCTGCCGGATATGCAAGATGCCCCTGCAGAGTGAGGAGGACTTTCTGGAGCACTGCCAGATGCACCCGGACCTGAGGAACTCCCTGACAGGCTTCCGCTGTGTGGTCTGCATGCAGACGGTGACGTCCACCCTGGAGCTCAAGATCCACGGCACCTTCCACATGCAGAAGACGGGTACCATGTCAAGCAACCACCCCATAGGCCGCATCACTTACCCCTCCCAGAAATTCTACAAGTGCGCCTCATGCTTGAAGGAGTTCCGCTCCAAGCAGGACCTGGTCAAGTTAGATATCAACGGACTACCTTATGGGCTCTGTGCCTCGTGCGTCAGTGGTGCAGCCAGTAAGAGCTCTAGCCCTGCGGTGAATGGCGGGAAGCAGCAGGCGGCAGCCATGCCACCTACTCCTGGAGAGACGCTTAGTCCCAATGACGGAAAGGTGAAGGCGGCCTCCTCCAAGACGCGGTGTTCCAGCTGCAACGTCAAGTTTGAGTCTGAGGTGGAGCTACAGAACCACATCCTTTCCGTCCACCGGGACAGTGTGGGGGACACCAACAGCAGTCAGCTACGAACACCACAAGTCTCGCCCATGCCAAGAGTGAGTCCTTTACAGACTGAAGAGGTAACTCCCCTCACCAGCCCAGAAGTATACCCAACATCAGCATGGTTACATCACTGATTTATGTTTACTATTTAAGTTCAACTCTGGATCATCTAGGCTTCCTTTTTATTAGTGTGATACACAAGGTATATGCAGGCTCTGTTTCTTGCATGTAAGGCACTGGATGATATGATTTCTTACTCAACTTTTTTCCATGCAGAAGAAGACGTACCAGTGCATTAAGTGTCAGATGGTCTTCTACAGTGAGTGGGACATTCAGGTCCATGTCGCAAACCATATGTTGGGTAAGACCTAGCTGTGTTTATTTATATCGTGTCAAGAGAAATGTTTCTCTCCTCCTTTTCATCCTTTTCCTCTACAAGTAAACCTAGGCTAGGATGAGAGAACGTCAGCTGTCTGTGATTCAGGCTAGTTAATAGGTTTTATACACAGCCTTACTGTACGTGTCAGGCCAGGACAGGTATCCCAAACAACTTTGAAGGCTGCTGGGGCAGCTGGCTTACGTTTTACAGGACCTCAGCTTGTAATGTCTTAATGAAATTGTTATTTGGATGAGAAAATGCCTTATTTATTGTTCCAGGAATGAACGTAGTGGTGGAACCAGCAGGTGATGACCATCTCTGAGGTCTTGTCACAGCTAACCATGCTGTGCCTGATCAAATTATTGTCCTCCTTCATATCTCATCTCTTTCAGACAGTGGGGAGGGGGAGTGGCTAAAGAACAAAAACTTTTGATAGATGATAGTTTTGCTAATGAAAGATACTGCTGCTTTTATACTATGGGGTCCGAAGAACTTCAGTAAAATGGGCTTAATTGGGTAAATATTAATGCCTAAATCCATGGTATGATTCAAAGTATTTATTGAATGATGATGTTCTAACATGAGTAGAATTTTAGGTGATTTCCTATGTTTCTGCACTGTTGTTCCAAATGTGGGAAATGTGTCCTGTTGCAGTGGGGATACATATACAGATCAGTTACTTTCTTGTGTAGCTTGTAGTTTATAGATGCAAAAGAGAATGGTCTGTTATGAATGCAATGGCTGTAAACCTCAAGGTGACCATACAGCGACCTTAAAGGGATGAGTGTGTAGCTTATGGTGAACTTAAAGGGATGAACCTGGGTTCAGTTCAACAGTGGTTGCTTAAAAGCATTGTGAATGGATTTGAATTCATATTTTCTGTTTCTTTTTTATCATTTTATTCAGGTAGCTTTAATGCATGATTATGGAAAATTATATGCCCAGCTATTTGTCATAGACCCCCTCTGCAGTCCAGTTCTGTTTGTTTACTCTCAGTAAATAATCCCGTGGTGATGCTTATCTGTAAATGCCAGTGTTCAACAGAGGAATGTACTGACTGGTTAGCTTTAAGTATGAGCTGAGCTTGAATACAAAGGCAAACATGTAATCATTTACCAATCATGTGACCCACCTTTTATGTGTCAGGGCTTCAGTTTTGACTGTCAGACTTTAAAATTTCTCCCTATGGTTTTGACAGAATGTACAGCCATCTCCTGGAATCCTCTACGTCCTCTAAGATTATTCAAAGGACTTTTTCTAAGACATTACAAAACATCACAGATGGGGGAAATTTTCACAGTACGGACCAAGATATAATGACATGTTCATTTATTTCTACTCTCTGAGCCTTAGGACTTCACTTTTTCTCGAATGAGCTGCATAGTCATTTAAACTTGTAATACATCGAAATTACGGTCCAAACAGCAGTAAAATGACAGTGTCATGGAGGTATTATGTTCAGAGGAGGAAAACAGCCAAAGATTTATTTCTTCAAAAGAAAGTTAATATATAAGTGGAGTTGTTAAAATTAACTGTTCTGTATTGCTCTGATTTCTGTCATTATTATTATTATTATACTAAATAATAATAATAATAATAATAATCAGATTAGCTAGACATATAAATATGTCTACACAATCAATCATATTGCAGTTTGTTTGTATAACAATGCTTTAGGCGTCCTGGACAAAGAAATTGATTAATGAAATGTAGATTAGTTTTTAATGGAAGTTTTTTTTTTACTTGCTGGTTTGTTTAAACTGGCATTTCTTATTGTTTCCTTCGTTTATCCACTTATTCTGTTTGTTTACCCGATCTTCCTTTCCTTCCCTGTTTTGAAGTTTTTAATTATGGTGAGTCTTCTTTATTGCTTAGGTGTTCATTGATCCATAACAAAATGCTTTACTTCAGGGACTAGGGCTAAAGGATGTAGGTGAATTTTAACTCACGGCGCAAGTCTGTCATGGCTGCGTTGCTTTTGCCTGATAGCCATTTATTTTCCCGCTCGTACGGATATTGTCTGAGTCTTTATCTCTCTCACGTGTGTGTCAATGCTCGTGTGTGTGCGCGCTTGATCCGCGAATTCCCCACCGCTTTGGCAGCGCCTCCATGCCCCCGCTGGGCGTGTCTGCGCTGCCGCCGCTCTCAGCACCCATCCCCTCTCTGGCAGGGAGCGCACCACTAATCCCACTGGCAATTTCCTTTCTAATCAAGTCGGAATTACCAGTCTTTTTGATACTGATCCCCATCTGGGGATTAGAACCTAGAGAGCACACGTTCCAAAAAACAACAAAAAAAAAAAAAAAACAACGAGAATGTATAAACGGCCTTTTAGTCGGTGAACCGAGGGTGTCTGACACAGCGGGGCACAGCAGCCATCGGGACAGCGATGATGTGACACTCATTGCGTGTCACCGAACTTCTGCAGCGCAGCGCCTTCCCCCGTTGCCGCGATATGCCACTACCGCTCAGCTCCGCCGGACCCAGCGCTTTGTCTGAGCGCCGCTTCTGCGGTGTTTTTGACCACCGTCCATGAGCTGGAGTCACGGATCGCCATGCGGCTGCCATCGGGGAATCGTGGGTAACATACGCAAGGCCTGCCGACGCCTTAATCAGGTCTAATTGCTACCGATAGGTCTCCAGAACGGAGCCCAATCCCACACGCTGCTCCATCTCCGCAAGCATCAACTTTTTTTTCTTTCCATGAGACAGTTGTTATCGGCAGTTTGAAAAACATTTGCACCTTGTGGGATTTGTTTAGCGGCTTGCACTGCCAGCTCTGTGGAGACAGGACCATCCATCAGAGCAAAGAAGATAATTAAGCAATGCTGATCGGTAGTCAGACATCATATAGGGGAAAATAATATAAATAAATAATATAAAAAAATATTCACGGTTTGCCTGGGAAGTAACTGATGATCGTGATTACCAAGAAATTTAATTGAAATCTAGGAATGCTTCACACCGATCCCTGTACAGAACAGGAGAACGAATCTGGCATAATAATGCTCATTTAATATTCATATCAAATTGTTTTTTGGTTTGGAAGCAGGGATTTAAAAATTAAAGTTCAGACCTTGTCCTCAGACTTTGAGTATGAAAGTCAGCCAGGCTTACACTCATGTTGCAAGCGACTTTACTATTACATCAACAGTACAAATCCAAATTATCTGTAGTAGCAGTCCAGTAAAAGATCACCTTAATTGATTTAGCCACTTTGTATTTCATTTTATGCTCTAATATAAAACATAGCTTCTTACATTTCTTATTTAACCTAATAAGTAGTATTATATTACAAAATGTTTTCCAGAAAATTCTGATTTTTGAGGAGTTGCAGGCACAATTTATTGCAACATGTGAATATAAATCAACATTAAGGATCCTGTTGATAACTATTGATTCGGTCCAGAACACACCTGTATTGAGGTTTTATAAAGATGTTAAAAGCACTAAATCCCACTGACTGTTAATATGCTGTGTTGGAGACATACTGGGCTTAGCTGAGCTACAAATGTATCAAACAGTATATAACGCAATACAGCTACAAGTCGGCAATGTAGTAAAACTCATGCCAGAATAGCAGTCTCTCAAATGTTTTTAACCCATTTTTTAAAGCCAACGACACTTACAGCCTCCATAATGACCCTCTGTGCTCCAAAATCAAATATCGGTTGAAGCAGCAGTCTGCTTTACTGTGACTGAACAGGGGCACAAAGGAGAGAATTAACATGATTACAGAAACACCTGGACATAGAACGGAGGAGCAGTGGAGCCTGCAACACTGCTTAAGCACTGGCAGCGTTTTACCGCTACTTTACAGTGCATTGGTCGCAAAGAAAAATATATATTCCCAACATATGGTTTTATACCTTTAGGCCTAGGAAGTGGTCTGGGATTATGAGTGACCCTACATTGCTTGGCCCAAAGTTTTGTCAGCATTGGTATTTGTTATTCCATTAAAGGTGTAGAAATTAAATAGGTTAATGTATGTTTTACTCCTCAGAACTGCTGTAGAAGTTGTAGAACAGAGAAAAGAGGGTGGGAGATGTATGGATGTAAAGTGTATTCAGCAATGTGTCGGTTTATTGAAATTCAGGGCATTCTGTAATTTATTTGTCAAGGGGGATATAGAAAAGCAACCATATTGGCATTCAAAATGGTCAAATTGTGATATCTGCCTATTCACATAGTAGGGATGGGGGGTGCAGAGTAAATGAATGAAAAAAAGCTGAGAATTGCTGCGTTTGCCGGCAAAAACGGGTTAAATTTTGGCCTGAACTCTAATTACTGCAAAATCAATTTGGATAAAACTGTCCTCATTTGGAAAAGCTCTAAATACTTTCTTCATTAAAAGGGGCACTTTCTGCCTTAATGGCCATCTGTACAGGAGAGTGGGGAGAGGCAGGCCAGGTCATCGCTCCTCAGCTGTCACGATATTAGCGCAGGTAATGGAGCGAGCGGGCCACTCTTACGGGTGTTGTTTTCACTGATGCCCGGCTTCTGCTTGGGTATCGATTCACACTGATAATTCTATTTATGCTCAGATGACTCAGTCCAAACAACAAACGCCACGTCCGCTTGACATCGGTTTGATCTTGCCCCCCCAAAGCATGCATGCAGCGTTGGGAACGTGCGTCGTCCCGCATGCCTGCCAGCGCATTTAATGCGCCGCCGCGGTACTCGGATAAACCCGAACCGGAGATCAAAGAAACAAACAAACGGGGGCCGACAAAAAAAACATAGATATCGCCACACCATGTAGGTGTTAAACGATGAATGTGATAATCAGATAGCTTTGGGGGGGGACGCGAGCGGTCGCCGGTGTAGCCGGGGATGGCAGACAGCCTGCCAACCCTCTGAGGATCCTTGCATGTCTCAAGATGGAGGCTGTGGCTTGCTGGGGTGCTGTCGGAATAGCGCACATTTGCTGTACAGCTGGTGGCTCTGTATGGGGACTTAGTATGATACTCTTATGAAAAAAAGCAGAGATACAGCTACTAACCAAGGAGCAATTTAATAGCGGGGCTCAAAGACAGCTGGTCACCCTTTGTTATGAGCTTCCTGGCACGCAGTGACTGGAAGCTGTGGGTGTCGGATTTTACTTTGCTGTTAAAGGGTTTTCACTGCCGGTAGTTGTTCCGGTTTCTTTAAAATGAAACCAGCAAGTTAAGGTGAATGTTCTTCCAGCGTAAGGCAGGGAGGTGTTTCCTTACACCGTGGATTAGTCGGGGGGTAATAAGTGCATCCGTTTTTCCTCTTTCAATACTGTAGATGGTTTATTTTGACTTGCTCTGCTGAGAATTGGAAAATAACAACCAAGTACTTTTTCTGTTAAATCAAGGACATACAAGAATAGTTTTTGTCCTTGTTTTTATGCAGAAAAAAACATCTTGAATCTGAAGAAAAATCATCTTCGGTTGCGGTTTCAGAGGGACAAAGCAAAATACCCACCTGGAAATCAGTCATCATTATAAGTAAAAATCAAACTTTGGAAAGGTTATAAGTTACTAATTATATCACTTTACCAACACTGGAGTGAAACCTGCCAACGTCACCTCCAAAGCTAGAGAAAGCCGTGTATTACTTCCAGAGGAATGAACATTACAAATTAGTACCGTTCTGCTTTACATGAACTCATTGCCGGATGCGGGAGATGTTTGTTGCAGTGGTTTCTAATGAGTCCAATGTTGATTAAGTCAGGTTTTATTCTGCCGAAGAGGAAAGGTACCACGCAGGTAAATAGAGAGGAAGCCAGGATGCTAGCAGAGCAGAAGGTCAGTGAGGTTGAATTCTGTCTAGCTTAAAAAAAGGAAATGTATGACATAAAGCCAACGTTTCCCACTGGCAAGCCTTTATCGTGGTGAAGTTTAGAAGGTCTCAGTCTGAAGGTCTTTCATCCAATCGGCGCAGCCAGTAGGGCATCTTTAGAAGATGCCCTCCCATGAACCCTGGTGCACTCTGACCCCCGGATCTCCACAGGCATTTACTCCAGCTTCAGCAGCTTTCTGTCTCCCATAGCGCAAACCATCTCAGTGGGCATTTATACATCTTCATTTTTTGGAGGGGGGGGGGT
>JAODLD010000001.1:18295213-18317397 GCA_026781065.1 Mormyrops boulengeri
AACCCAGCAGGCTGTTTCGTCTTCTCCCCGCGCATCTACTCAATCCGCTTCAACCACTCCTGTGCCACCCCCATCCCCCTTTCCACTCAACCCCCCAAGAATGGAGCTGGGGCAGGCTTGGGGGGCCCGCGTCTGCTCCATGTGCTGGTCTCTGTGCGGCACCGCCGGCCGCGCTGCCAGTTGTTTGCCTGGCGTCTCCTGGCGGAATTCATTCAAATTACAGCAGTGGAATGAGGCCCTGGTCCCCAAATGCAGGGTCCCTCTCCTTCATCAGCATTCCAGCGATGAGAGTAATTAAAGCAAAAATTAATTCTGCTGTAAGCAGAGGAGGCACAAAATAACTGATATTAGACGCTAGATGATGAATGCTTGGCATCAAGGAAGGCCTCCAGGGAGGATAAAAGATTTCACTGATTTTTTTTCTTCTTTTGCCTCTCTCTCTCTCGCTTTCTCTCCCTCCCTCCCTTTTTTCCTTTCCATATCACAGTTTTCTCATTATGAGCCCGGGTGAAGATTGTTCAGCGCATGCATGATGTGTTAAAAGAGTGGATTTGAAAAGCAGACACTTGTTCAACAGATACATCTTAATTAGCACGCTCCTTAGCAGACGGACTCCTGAACTCCAGCGTGATAAATAGACTTTTGGAGGGGAGATGTAAATTCCGGAGCGCTGGGGTTCTGGGAGGCTTCCTGTTGTTTGTGTTGCATTATGGGGTTTATTGTGGCTCTAATTGCCGCCAGTTTATTACAGATGACACTGGGACATTGACATAAATGGAGCCATAAAAAGGGACTTGCTTAGATATGGGGAAAAAGGGAAAGCATTCGATTGGCTCTCCGTCTCCGTAGCTGTACCAGCACATGCCGCAGTGACGGCTTCTCTTTATAAAGTGAGCTGGGGATGCTCACGGTAGATGAGTTCCAGGCAGTGTGCTAGACGATCTCCACAATGTGTGACGGTGGGCTTTATTTGTGACATGTTGCCCAAAACAGCTCATGCCATTATTACTTTATATTTCCTCTGTGGGTGTTTCTCTAAAATGAAATGATTCGGGAAAAATCCAATAGTTTTTTTTCTAATAATCTACCATTATTACCTGAGTCCGGTCCTTTTTTCTCAAGGAGTTCTGCAAGGCCAGCCATGACCACAGCGCCTCCAGGAAGGTGTCAGACTGTTTGCTTAATTGTTTTTGGAAGCACCTTGAGGTTAAACGTCGTGGGTGATGTTACCCAGACTACGTGAGACGTGTTGCTGGGTAGCGCAGGGCTCACTGCTCCACACTTTTCTGTACCCTGTGTTACAGGGGAACAAATAACAAATAAATTGAGGGGAGAAGCAGGCAGATCCTACGAACAAGGCTGTGGTGTTCAGCTCGGGGTTCGCGTTGCTGGGTGGGGATTCATCAAGCCGGATTTGGACAAAGCGGCACCACTCGCCATGACCCGGAACACATAGAGGGTCACCAACCCCACAAAGATTTCATTTGGGAGTCACGTGATGAGCACAAGCTCTTGGGCTGCGGTGGAGATAAGTAGATAAGTAAGAGGGGCTGGATTCATGGGGGGTTACTGACCCCCCCAGCTAACGATTTGGAGGAAATCACTGACCGAACTGCTAGACACAAAAGCCCTGGGCTGCGGGCTCCGCTGGGAATGCAAACACAAAGAAGTTTTATTTTCTTGCTGTTTGCTCCGGCATGTAGCAGGCCGCCTCTGAAGAGCATTTTGAGGCCCAGTCTCAGCAGGACTCGTCGTTTCCAGCCAAGGCAGGTCTGCCCCCGGGACCTCCTCTTCTCCTCCTTCTCCCACTCAGAGCCATTGGGGGGGACGGGGGCACATCACAGCTGTCCAGCATTCAAAAGCGCTGCCGCTTGACCAACACACATTATGCTGTCTGAGGGCTGTCCTAATAAGCCCTTTGGATATTATTTGTCAATGTGTGTCTTCCTGGCGACATTGTTTTTAGCACTGGTTTTACAGCCTGTCACCCTCAAGAAAGGCCCACGGACACAGCGCTGCTCCGAACGCTTAGCAGCCCAGGCGGCCGTGACACCAGTGCTCGGATCGTGTCCACATGCCGGACCAAGGGGGAAGGCTCAGCAGTGGCTGCCAGGTGACATAAAATTAAACATTCTGCGCTAATGGCTGCCCAGTCAGTATTCCTGAAAAATACTATACGTCCATGTTGCTCGTAAAATACGACTGCAGAAAAACTACAGAGAAAGTGAGAAAAAAATCAATGGAAAATTACATTTAAGAATAACCCTGATAAGCAAGTTTGCATTTATTACTAGAGTGCTGCTATTAATTTTCAATGCATGGACTTGGAAAGATTGGCAGATCCTTCCTATCTCCTGTCCTTTTTTGGGATGTTTCTGTACCCCGCATACGTCGGGCCTGTGATGGGCAAGTGAGGAAACATCACAGGCTGAACACAGGGCTCTTATCCGGAGATGGCACTCCGCTTTGCCTGCAAGGCCAAATCTCCCAAGGATCTATAATTAGAACACAACAGTCTTTATTCCTTATGACATAATTACCGTCTTCTCCAGGAGAACTACGCACTCCCTGTCCTCTTCGAACATCCATAAATCATTGTAACGGTTCGCCTGCTCATATCCCGTCCGGGCGGCAGGGACTGAGCACTGCGCTCCGCAGGCCGACTAACACGCAGTCTCCACCACGGCGGCCGAATCCACAACGGGAGCCGGAAAAATGTCAGTGGGCGCGCGCGGGGGAAGTGGCGGCAAGGCCGCGCCGGAGCTTAAAGCCCGCATTTATCACATAAATGCTTCGCTGAAAGAGCTGTCCCCAAACTGTCGCCGTTAGAACAAACAAATGAAGGCCCATGTCGGGCTATTTGTTTCGAGTGCCAGGCACCAGAGACGAAGGCGTGGACATGATGGAGGGCCGCTCCGTCCGTGTGGAGGACCTCAACACAGGCGGCGTTCCTAGGGACCCGGCTCTGGAGCGCCCGGCCCGTTTGGAATTACTCCCTTTCTCACAGCAGTCCAAGTCCACCTCTACCCTGCTGTGCCATCTTGAGAAATAAATAAATGAGTCAGTACATGCGAGCAGGCTGTGGGTCACCCGGCGACGGGGCAGCGCCCTCATGCTCGCCGCCACCACCGAGGCCCCGTTTTTATCCGTCAAACGGCTGGATCACTCAGACTCGGCAGGAGACCAGTATGCTTTTATGGCGTATTTTGGTTTTTCTAAGAGAAAGGACTGGAAAATGGGGCCTTTGCTCAATCCGTCTTACCGAGTGTTTTAGCAGAGAGGCCACACCGGGGACATCCTGTGTAAAGTAATTCATATGGCATCTACATTCTTTTAACTGTATGTTATTATTAATCTCGGAATACAAAAATGAGGACAGCAAAGAATCTATACAACAAAGGGCTTAAAATATTTCTGTTTCCTTTCAGCAGATAATAGATGATTCCCACTACAGTAAATACGCCGGGCTTTATCTATGCCTTTGTGATGTAGTACCCATCACAGGGGTTTCGAAGAGTCTGTAAGGCCAATTCAGTCGTCCGTTCATCTGTCCAATTAACTTATTGGGACACGGTGACCATTCTCTTGGAAGAGAGGGGACACACAGGCCTGTTTTGTAACAATTTTTGACAGGGTTTAATTGGATATTTAAAGAATCATTAAAAATTCTAAATTAGTCCTATTTAAGAATTAACAACAGTCATTAAGTATTAATGGGTTTGCTTAGCACCAGTGAAAACTCAGAGTGAAAGATTAGAATCTATAAGGAGGTCGAGCCAGTGTGAGATACAACTTTTTACCCTGGAGAATTTGAAACCCATAAGCACAGAGAGGGAGAGTTGGGGGGGTGATGAGAATTAACCCAAGCACAAGCGCCCTTAAAGGGGCGGGCAGCCGCGCCATCTGCTCGCCCTCCCCTTTTCAGCAGCTGAGGCCCACGGTCAGTGGCACCGGGCTCCGTCTCGAGTCCCCCATTCTCTGAATTGTGCTTCAGCATCAGCAATGTCACCAACTGCATCTTCCAGACGCCACTATGCTTGGCTGCTCTCCACCTATTCCTCCTTTCACATGAGCATGTAAGTGATGTACAGTTTCGCTGGGTCATACAGCCAGGTGTTTTCCCAGAGTGTGTACAGTTAGGTGCCCGGCTCAGGGCTGTACAACAGTGTTCTTTCTGGCACTTAATCCAGCAGCCCTCCAGCACCCCTGTACAAAATTCACGTAAAAATTCAGAATGTACCTATAAAACTGTCAAACTATAAGAGTAAATATGGACATAGTACCTGTAGTCCCTCGATTTGTATCTTGGAACTTGTTTTTTTCCCCTTTTTTGTGTTCTTGTTTGCTTGTTTATTCATGCACGTTTGGCCTTTTTTGATCTGTAACCCATTAATGACACTGTGACATTTGAGCCTATTTAAAATGGCTGTGCCTTTTTTAGCACGTGTCCTCCTCACCCTCCCCAAAATAACCCGCCCTCCTCTCCCTCACAGCGACCTCAAATGCAAAGTCATTGTTCCGATTAACATTGCTCTGACCAGCAGATACCTCGGGCCGTGAGCAGATATTCCCCCAAGAAACTCCAAATTCGTATAGGAACGGTGGTGGTGGTGGGGGGGATTGATTTTCCTCTACTGATGCCTTGTGGGGGCTGGCTAAATTTCCAAGACAAGATGCAGCACTTAGAATTCTTCTGAGGAATTGGAGATGGTCAGTTTCAGACACACGGTTATACATAGCAAAAATCCCCAGGCTAAATAAATAAGGGATAGGCGGAATAAAGAGACCAGAGGATACAGAGCATATGAAAACCTTTATTTATTTATTTACTTACCCCCGCCCCCCCCCCCCAATCCTGAACTTAGAGATGTTCAAACCCTCTTAAATGTAACAGCTCTGTTTTATGTGGAAAATTAAATACCACGCCAGTGGGAGCCATAATTAGGCCCAAATGGTTCCGTGGTGACGGCTCCAAACCCGGAACACTGTGTTTTTCCACTCGGCCGGCCTGCCCACCCTCCCAGGAGCTGATTCATCCCGATCCGAGGGGAAGATGGATCTGCCGTGAGTGGCTGGAGCTGGAGGACATGATCGTCTCCAGAAGGCCACGTGTGCTGACTGACGGGAGATACCAGTCTGAGCGCTTTGCATTCTGGGAAACCCCAGGCTATTTTAGTGCGACAAGGAATTTTTTTCCTTTAACCGGTTTGTTTGACTGGTATATTTAATGAGACATTTTTTTTCTTTTCAAATCAGTCATCTTCCATTCATTCTTTGCTTGGTATGCTTAACAGAAAATAGCTCAGATTATGTAGTTAAGGTTTTACTTTTGCTCTCTGGGTGGGAGAAGGTAGATTGTAAAGATGCACCATTATTAAAGGGAGTTTAGAATGGAAGCCTTTGGTTCCTTTTTGCATGTGACTGTCTGTGTCTGTCTGTGCCTGTACAGTAGTTGTGGTTTTATTATTGTAGTATATTTACCATATATTCCATTTTATTATTGTTACGACTTTCTGTAGCAACAGCTGAACTGTGCTCAGACTGGCACAGCCTGTGAAATGTATTAAGAAGGAGATATTAGTCTGAGGGCTGAATAAGCCACTGGAGGCAGGAGAGATCATTTGAAGATTTGTGTGATATGTTAAGGTACGTGGTAGATTTGTGATCTGAGAGGCTGAACCTCACCTCAAAGTCTTCTGAGCGACGCCAATTGATGGGAGCTTGTGTAAAGAAGGGCAAGCAAATCCTTTGTTTCGGGGCTTTTGTGATCTCAAAAAAAAGAGGATCAGATATGAGCCATTTTTTGGGGAGGGGGGATGCCAGGGCCCTGGCTTTTCGTGTGTGAGCCTGCTCCTTTGGTGTTGTATTGTGCGCACTGGAGCCTCTCCCTAAAGCGTTAAAAAACAAAACAAAAAAAAAAAATCTCACGCACACAGGCGGGCACGTTCCATGTCTGATCTAGTTGACTGGGCCGCGTTAGTTAGGTAGGCAGTCCCTCTCTCCCAATATGCACTTGGACCCGGGTGCTGGGCTGCACCTTTCTCGCCATCCGCGGGGATGGGGCCAGATGGAGGAATTTGATTATCCAGCAGTAGAGGACCAAATGTTCAATTGGATACGGAACCGGAGGAAAAAGGGGTTGAGGAAATCTAAAATGGCTGGTCGTGCGCGCAGCCAACAGCTTCCGAGGGGAACCGGGCAGGCACGGAGGTGCCGTAATGCAGAAGCCCTTCCAAGCGCCAGCTGGGGCTTTTAGGAGCAGCTATCCCCACAGCAGACACTCCACGGGCTCCGAGCAGCTTGACTTTACCATATGTGGAACTTTTTATTCTCCGCCCAGTTTCCCCCGGGGCCCAGGCCGCTGGGACGCCAGAGGCAGGTGAATTGCTCTTAATGCAAGGCACTAAATCACCGGGTTAACATGAGAAGCCTGGAGAGGGGAAATGGATCTGCAGAAGGAGCCGAGCCGGGCTGCCTTCACCTTGGAGTCGGCGTTCGCCCAGCCAAAAACGATGCAGCATAATGTTTCATTATACCTTCACCTTGTGCCTAGCCACTCTCATCACTGCTGACCTTCTCATCAGCATGCATAATTTCTCTGTGCTTTTAAAAGCTATTCAATACATTTGAATACAGCCTCTTTCTCTCTCTCTCTTTCTCTCTCTCTCTCTCCCTCTCTCTCTTTCTTTCTCCTCCTGTACTCGCAGATTCAGCCTCTTTGTTCCCACTGCTGTCCATCCTGTGTTAGTCTGTCAATAAAGTTTGTAATGTAGCTTTCATGATTTTTTGTTGCTCGTAAACCTCATGTGCACTTTTTTTCTGTGCTGTTTCTGATTTATCATTACTTATTGTCGCCCGACCACCCCACTGGTGTGTGTATTCCACAATGGTGGTGTCCCAGGTAGTTTACACAAATGAAAATATTGCACTAAAATAAGGCACTTCCTGTTAGACCCATAATAAATGGCCGGGATTATTTAGTATGCAGCACTCGCCCTCTTTCTAAGAGAGAAACTCGCATTTGTTTGTTTGTTTATTAGGGTTATTATTACCCCGTGTCCTTGATGTGTCGGTGTGCCGTGAACTGTTCCAAGGTGTGACGGGGGAGGCTTTAGGGGGTAAAGATTTATGGCCAAAAGTGGGTAGTACGGTAGAGGTGGCCCGGTTGAGCAGCTTGGGGGTGGTGGAGAGGGAGGGGGGATCGTGTTGAGCCAGGGCGTGGCCTCCGTCCTCGCCCCGCTGGGGGGATATAAGAATCTGAGAGGTTAACAACCGGGGGCCAGTGGGGGCACAGGGGTCAGCGCGTTCGGAATGGATCGCTGAGACGGCGGATTGCCGCACGGGTTTTACTTATTTTAATCCGTCCAAATGGCTCTGGCTCAACGCAAGCCAGCAGGCTGGTCTGGCCTGCTACTTCAGGGCAGCAGCCGGGAATTTCTCTCCGCAAAACTGCCCCTGTGGACGAGGTCCCGCTCGTCCTCCATCCTGGCACCGAGGCCAGCGAGTGCGAGTGGCGTGGCGAGCGGACGCCTTTCCTTCTCTAAAGGCTGAGTTGCTTTGTCATGTAAATGACAGGGAGATGATAATATCTGTATCCAGATGAAAACGGCACATCTAAAGGTCAGGGGTCTGATTTGCACCTGTTTTTCTGAGCACCGATATTTTAATATGAATTTAAAGTGGCGTGGAAATGTAAAATTACCAAAAAATAAGTAAATAAACAACTTTGCATCAAACTTATGGCCTATTTCCAGTCTATGCGTCCCTGTGTTATTGTATTACCGCAGTGGAGTTCGAATGTGAGGGAATCTTATCGCTTAATGTGTATGGATCAGTGAAACCATATCCGCCTGGCCCAGGCGGTCTGCAGGCCTGACTGTGGGTCCTGTAAGGAAGAATAAGCATGCGGGGCTTTTTGTTTTTGCTCTGCTGACTGGTATAGTAGCACCAGACATGTCTCTGGCATGCAGAGGGTCAGTGAATAACTGGATGTTAGACTTCTGCAGCCTGGGCACACAGTTTACAGCTATTCTGCATTATTTTGTAAATATCTCAGTTTCCTGACCGTGATAGAGAATCTCTTGGACTGCAATGGAGGGGCATTCTGCATACCCGGAAGCCTATATTGAAAGGAACTGTGGTCTCAGACCCTGGTTATTGGCCCTAAACGGCCATCTCCAGAGGCCGGGGGCTTGTCGTTTTTGTTCTGGTCCTTCGAGGAACAAAAAGGGCAAAGTCACAGCTCGGGTTTTGGGTCGCCGTTTGTGGCTGTCCTGTTTGCGCAGCTGCAGTGGTGATTAAATTACACAGCCCCCCTCGTCTGCAGCCAACGACGTCACGGCACCGGCACGCCGCTCGTGGTCAACCTCTCTCCCCCCTGGCCCCGCTTGCGGGCTATCACAGGATACAGTAGGGGAGCCACGTCGGCAGCGCAGCCCAATGGGGCTGGGGAAGGGGGGGCAGGGGGTGTCTCCCCGGAGACAGAGCGGTGGGACAGCTCAGGAGCAGTCATGCTGCGCCAGGAACTTTGACAGCATACCAGGAGGGATTGTGGGATTGCTGCTGTCAGCAGTTCCAGCAGTGCAAACAGTATGAGAGAGCTTCCACTGGGATTGAATTACTGAACACTTCTTCTCACTGTTTTTTGGTATAATTGAGAGCGCAGAGGGAGCTTGATTTCTCCGTCTTATGATTTGAAGGTGAAGACAAGAGCCTGCAGGGCTGTGTCAGAGCTGTGGGCACGCTCAGTGCCGACTTCAAAAAGTCCGATTCCCCATAAGGGCGCTGAGCCGAACCGCTTACCTGAATACAAAAGATTACGTTTCAGTGAATCATTTAGCACACGCGGGCGCGCGGGTTACATGTCATGACAGAAACAGGAATATCCCCCAAAAACTGAGAGAACACCAAATTACCATTCCGTGTACCGTTTCACATGTCAGCCCTTTGTTTGCCCCAGCCCCCAACAACCCACCCTCCACCCCTTTGTCTTGCTTCACCTTTTGTGGCACTGACAGACTGGAAAAAGCAAGATGGAGGTCGACTGGGTGTGAAAACATGTTTGGGTAACCGACATCTGCCCAAACGGCTAATCGGGAAACCACATCTGTCAGGGAGGCCTCGCACTCCGATGCATCCTGAAGAAAAGAAACACATACCGAAACATACAGAAGTGTTGTCGAGCAGTTTAACTTTGCCACCTGGCACAGGGGAGTCGCCGCCAGGTTGTTTTCCTTTTTTTATTATTTTTGTTTTGTTTCATTCGTTTGTTGTTAGCGTCCCCATCCTGAACCCCGGTTATTTGTTTGCCTTGGAACCCAGCGAGAAAACAGTTTGAATCGACGCGTCGCCTCGGCTCGAGGTCCTGGCGGAACTGTCAACATCTGTATGTGCTGTGAAAAGCCGTCAATCAGCCGCGTGCGGGGTTTTCATCACACCGGTCCCTCTGCAGCCGGTGGCTTGAAGGGGATACCCATTAGACACGCAGCCTATATTCCGCAATCTGAAGTCATACCGAGCTAAAGAACATTTCCTCTGGAGTTATCCTTGTGATTTGATGAGGCAATAGCATAGTTCACCTCATTGTGTCAAAAACAAAGGGTTTTTTTTGAAGAGTAGCAATCTTTAGAAAAACCAAAATGACAGGGGAGAATGGAAGTGGGAACTTTGGAACCAAACTACCACCTCCTACCACAGATCAGAAAAGAATATGCCGTTAAATGTGCCGAGAAAAGAATCTGGTGCCTAAACGCAAAAAACAATAAAACGGCCTTATTAAATCCGGCAGTGAGCTGCAGCTTTAGGATTTTGGGATTAGCAGTTCAGACCAGCAGTATGCACTGATTCTGGTTTGTCATAATGGTATGTCAGTGCCGTATAGGACCAGGGCCACGTCACCTGGGACAGCAAAGGCTATGTGACCGGCAGCCATCTTTAATGTGATTTTAATCGACTATAGATCATAAGGGGCATTTTTTTCCGTATGGGAGGGGGGGTGCAATTGTTATGGTGCACTGTAGGCTGCAGCTGCCTCCCAGAGCCTCAGACAGGGAGGGCCGCTCCTGATACATGTCATCCCTGCCTCCTCCTGCTGCCATCCACCCCACCACGGTCCTGCTCATCCTTCACACGAGCGTCCTGGAGGGCTCTTCTGGAGGCCCTAATGGCTGAGTGCCCGTTCTCAGAGAGCAGCATTCGGGGCAAAAAGAGCACCCCAGACACCCCTGAAGAAAGGGCTTCTCCCCATCCAGCACTGTGTTTACATCAAGTGAAAAAAATATGCCGGAATGAGGCTCCCTCACAGCGTGGAGTGCCCATGCTGAAACGCTGTTCTCCTTTCCCCCCCTCTCTCTCAACCCTTCTCTCTTTTGATATCGCTCTCTCTCTTTTTTTAAGCACAATTAGCATCTTGACAATTCGCATTCGAGTGATCTCCACATATGATTGAATGTACTTATGCACGCATTTGCTGGGATAATTTGAAAGTCACTCCACAAAACATACAAATAAACGAATAAATAAATGAGTAGAAGTGGGTCTTGTTTATTTGCCGAGCAACTGTTTATTTTCCCTTCTTCCCAGCCAGCTTTGGTCGCAAACAGCCCGAAGTGGGTGTGATTGGCCCAGTTACATGGTGGCTTCTTGCAGCGTGAACCACACACCTTTACGCCGTGCTACCAAACTTATCAGGCCTGTTTTCCAAACTTGTATCGAGCTCATATTCGCTCCCTGCGTTGCTGACACCGATCCATGTGACCAAGCTTCTGCTGTCTTCAAACGGCGTGAAAGCGCAACTCTAGAGTGAGGTGCCTTTTTTTTTTTTTACCAGATTCTCTTCTCTTTTGCGGTGATCGGCAGCTCCTCTGGGCTTGCTGAATGTTTCAGCATCTCCCTGTAATTTAATAAAGGCTGGAGAGGCAGGCTGCTCTGCCAATCTGTAGGGCGACAGCCCCAGTCCCAGGCCCAATGCCATTAATGGGCCACCTTACCTGACTGGGAGACCGTCTCCGCCTTAATAATCCATATGGACATATGGCGCAGCTTACAAGAGGCGTGCAATGGGCACGATGCCTCGTCCTGCTGCTTTCGGCACTTACGAAAGTAACTCACGCTTCTCTCTCTTTGTTTCTGCATGTGTGTTGCTCAAATTTAATTTTTAAAGATGGATTTCCCGTGTTTTTGGGTGCTTCACCCTGTTGCTTGATTATATAGCTGGGTGCTTTACCACAGCAACGTGACATGAAGGCCTCGCTAGTGGGTACAAACAAATATCTCCCGGCCTGGATCTCACTGCCTACCATATAGATATACAATTTGTATCATGTAGAGTGCAGAGCCTCTAACACAGTTCTGTGAGCACAGGGTCCAAAAATAAAGGCTATACCTGTCAAAAAGCATGTTTGTGGTGGAGGGGAGCACCGTTTCGCCATAACCTGTCCCACCCCACTGGGTACAGAGAGGCCTGATTTGTGACTTGGCACCGATGTAGCTTCGCACTACGGGCTCTGTGCTCTGCCACCACCCGATACCTCTGTCCATGGCTGCAGCATCCTTTCCGGAAAAATCTGCGCCTCTCTTATGAACTGCTGACTTTTCTTTTTTTTTGGGAAGTTCTGTTCATTAAACCCATCAATGCCTCAATGAACACATCAAAAACATTTAAACTTTCACAATCTCGCAAAGTCTTCACAAAGTCTTAAGTCATACATGTCTACATATATACAGATGCTCCCCAGGTTATGATGCTCCGTGTTACTCTATTTCGACTTTACGATGCATATTCCAGTTCCATTCTGTTTTTCACTTTCAGTACATTATTCAATAAATTGCAACACGTTATTATAAAATAGGCTTTGTGTTAATGATTTTGCCCAACTGTAGGCTAATGTAAGTGCTATAAGTCTGTTTAAGGTAGGCTAGGCTAGGCAATGATGTTTTAGGTTCGTTGTTCTGTATTAAAATGTATTCGCCTCATAATAGGTTTACTGGAATGCAACCCCATCGTAACCCAGGGAAAGTCTGTATATTAAGCATATTTTGTGTGTGTGTATCTGCATCTGTGTGTATGTGTGAGTGTGTGTGTATGGATTAGGTTTATATTACATTGTGGGGATCTCACAGTGTGATAAAAACCTATTAATTTAATGTTGTGGGGACCATTTTTCAGATCCCCACAAAGATCTGTGAATACAATCAAGAACCTAAAAATGGCAAAAGACTTGTATTTATTTTCGTTACTTATGGTTAAGATTATGGCTGGGTAGAGGTTAAGGTCATCATGTTGAGATTAGAGTTTTCCCCATAAAAATGAATGGAGAGTCCCCACAAAGATATAATTAAAAACCTGTATGTGTGTGTGTGTGTCTGTGTGTTTGTATATATATCTCCTTTTGGCAAACTAAGGAGGCCATTGAGACAATTGAGTTCCCCAATATTCCAGGCTTCTCCAGAATAAACACAGAGGCAAAGATTCCCGGGAAGCTGGGTTTATCTGTTACAAGGTGCACTGTGCGTGTGGCCATGGCACCACAATATCCATGAATCGCTCCTCAGTAATTGCTGGTTTGAAGAGTGAATGCATAGGCTAAATTAGGTGGAGGGGACCCAGTGTGTGTTCATTTCACTGTCTTTAAAGGATCATTTTGCAGCACCAGCGGGAAGCGCCGTGCCAGATATAGGCCAGGGTTGCCCACGGCGACACACCGTCAGAGACTTCACATTGAAGAGAAGGGATTACAAATCAAAAAGACCCCCTACACAACGGAGGAGAAGGAGGAGGTGGGGGCGGCTCCCAGGAAGTGGGCTCTGGCCCCATCCGTCTTGTTTGCGTCTCCGGGTTCATTTCCGTTGTGTGGAGAAGGTGAACGAACGCCACCTGTCTGTCACGGGGCAGCGGCGGGTGGTGGCCCCGGCTTCCGGAGTGACGTCTCCCCCGATGTGCTTGTAAAAAAAATGCCGATAGCAAAGCCAGCGACGGCTCTGCATCCTCCTCTCCCTCTGCGGCGTCAGGCAGGCCTGAATTCTCACTGTTAGACACGGTGGCCCTCTGCTATATCCAGGGCGATGACGAGGGCAGCTGACGCTGGAGGGTGGGGCGTTCGTTTGCTATGGCCCCCCACTTCCTGAGGCCCCTGTGGCGAGGTGCCTCTGTCAGTCTCTCCGGTATCACGTCAGCACCAGTGTGGACTAAAAAAAACCCCTTTTTCACTTCCTTTTGTCTTTATTTTACATGATGTCTTTGCCAACACATGTATCCCTAAAGTACGAGTGAGCTAATGAAAACATTACAAGCTGAATGCAACACCTGATCAGAGTGAACTAATGAAAATATTCCAATGAACAAAACATCTGACCAAAGCGAACTAATGAGAATATTACAAGCTAAACAAAATACCTGACCAGAGTGAACTAACAAGAACATTCCAAGCTGAACCAAACACCAGATCGTAGCAAACTAATGAGAACATTACAATCTAAACAACACACCCAACCAAAGTGAACTAATGAGAACACTACCAGCTAAACAAAACACCTGACGAGTGAACTAACAAGAATGTTACAAGTTAAACAAAACACCTGACGAGTGAACTAACAAGAATATTACAAGCTAAACAAAACACCTGACCAAAGCAAACTAATGAGAACACTACCAGCTAAACAAAACACCTGACCATAGCGAACTAACAAGAACATTACAAGCTAAACAAAACACCTCACCACAGTAAAGTAACGAGAACATTACAATGAATGAAACACCTGACTGGACCTTTATCTAATCACAGTAGGACGTAACGGCACTCCATGTTATACAGTATTGAAAGTCAGCTTGGAAGGAAACCAGCGTGAAAGACATATAACACAGAACAGGAAACAAAAGCCCTGTGGTAGTTAGAGAAAGAAAAAAACCCTGGTGAGCCTAATGCTAACCATGAAAAAGGGCAGGTGTGGACAGTTGACTAAGTGCTGTGGCTACACTGGGCTGTGGCTCTGATAGAAAAGAGTGATTATTAGTAAGAATACAGTTTCCAAAGTCAAAGCACCCCGTTCACGTTTTTAATTATTTCTATTTTAGAAATACTCAAGGTCAATAGAAGGGGTTCTAGTTGAGTTTGCTAAGTTATGTCAGTCACTCTTATTGATGGCACTTGATGATTCTGTACCGCATGACGCTTCGCAAGTCATTCTTTGGAGATATCAAGCATGTCAGCAGCGCAAGGAATGGCCAGTGACTGTGGTGTTGCTCCAGGAGGCCACCGCTTTCTGGATGGAGCCCTCCTCTCAAAGGCCAGACTCCAGTGACACCCGGGTGATTCTCGATATCCACCACTGCACCCTCAATCTAATCAAGACATAAAGATAAATACATAAAGGAGAAACCAGGGGTGTGGCCAGGGGGGGGGGGCTTTGGAGAAAGTGGCTGAATGTGCAGCCTGAAGCAAATTATTACCCCCAGTTAGATTCATCAGCCCTCCCCGCTGGATTAGGAAGGCCTATCTAATGAAGTTTCCCCCATCAAAATGAAAGGACTAATTCTGATTTAGCTGAGGTAATGAACTTCCCTCTCCCAGTGTGAGGGGTTCAGGCAGGGGAAGCAGCAAGAGGCTGCGTCTCACCACACACACACACACACATACAAAAAAAAAACATTATGCAGAATGTCTGTCCTTTATTTGCTGAGATATATTAAATTTCTAGCACGGCCCATGTTATATAAAATTATGCTAATGACTCGGGGCCCACTGTGACGGCAGCTTGCTGGTGCGGGGCGCCCGTGTCTGGCTCCCGCGACGGGCCGCACAGTGGGATTTGCCTTTTCTATTAAGGAACCTCTAGATACCTTATGATGAATTTTCCTTCACCAAATGTTCTTCTTTTGTCTGAAATAGGGGCGTTTTCTAAATGACTTCGGAGAGCAGCGTGAGCTTCGGCGAGGGCCGAGGGGGCTGCGCGCTGGCCCCGTGCGACGGGCTGGGGAGTCAATTAATGGGAGCGGTAATAATTATAAGCCCGCCAAATACGGAGGGCTAGCTAATTGTGCAGTGTTGCACAACGCTGGCGGGGGCAAGAGGCCGCCTCGCTCTCTCTCTCTCTCTCACTCACTCACTTTTTCTCTGTCTCCCTCTGTCCTGTTTTTCTGAAAACATTCAATGCTTATCCTTCCAACTGCCAAATGATGTAACGGGATGGGGGCACAGTTTAAAAGCCCCGTGACGTTTTGAGCCGCGCGCCTGCATGTAATTAATATGCCACGGCTTCCACCCACTCTGACAGCAGGAAAGACTAGCCGGACCCACTGCCCCCCCCCACCCCCCTACCATCCCTGCCATCGCTCCCTAGATTATTTTCATCCAGGCCCACCCTAACCTTGGCGCGCAGTAAATAGGCACAGCGCGCACCTAAGGGCGCCATCTCGTGCGTGAAAAATGACAGCAGTTTAATGTCGGTGAAAGGGCATTAAACGGGAGCGGTAAACTACGGAGCGGCGCATCAGCGCAAGTGCCAAAGCAGCTCCTCGCCAATCTGTCTCACTGAGCTGCAAGGTTTGTCCCACATGGGCACCCGTACCTCGTTTAGCACTTACATCCTCCTCACAATTAGTCTGACACATTTTTTTTCCTCTTGACATCTTTGTGGTTGTTGTTATTACTATTATTTTTTTTAACTCGGGAAAGCCTGGTCCTGGCCATTGGATGGATCACATCCAATCAGGTTTCTTTCTTGTTATTGATCAGAGAGGCCGGTCATGTGTGCTCCTTGAGGATTCTGACTAATCGCCTTCCAGAAGAACATCACTGACGGAAGCCCACATCCAAGCCGTGCATGTTAACAAGCGCCTTTCCCTCCATCACTGCCTTGTCACGTGTTTGGGCTTTCAGGCACAATAATGCCGCGGATGTCTCCCTCCCGCGTTCTGAGAAACAGAACTGGCACGATGGTGTCCGTCATCTGGCAGATGACATTGGAGAAGGCAAATTAAAGGAGCGTGCGGTTAAGTACGACATGGAGAGATGGTGAGGGGCTAGACTCCTGATTGATCACTGCCTTCTGTCTTTGCCTCGGCCCCCGAGCTCGATCATGCCATCACCTGTCCCTGGGTGCGACTCTGAGCTTGCAGGCCGAGCGGGAAAAGGGCGCCACTGTCAATTATTCGGTGGCATGCAGATTATAGGTACAAGACGCCAAGCTCAGCTGCTGGCGGAGCAGAGTGGTGCCTTGTCACAGCGGGGCAGAGGTGCCGCGTGCAGCGCACGTCAAGGTTATGCGACACGTGCGTGCGGGAGCCACTGACAGGCTCGCACTCCGCGGTGGCAGCCCTCCGCCGGTCGCCTGCAACACGCGCTCGCCGTGCCGAATCAAACAGCTACACGCACACACATACACACACAGCACCAGTACCGCTGCCCGCCACCACTGACGTCATGTAAAGTCGACATAACGAACACAGCCTATCTGAGGCGTGAGTGACACTGTGCCCAGTGTGGGCGGTGCCCCCATCCAGTGTCACCACAAGTGCGGATAATGATTCGCCGGCAGCAGCCTGTGACCTTTGAATCCCAGTCCAGATGACGATCACGGGGCAATTAACCCCCAGTTCCCCCGATAGGAACGCATGCCTCGTCTTTTTCGGTGCGAGGAGGCCCATCAACCTCCGTCAACTGTGACATTCCACCCTCCCACCCCACCCCCTGTGCTCTCTGACCCTATTTTTTATGTTTTTCACACCTGCTTGTGAATGTTCACAATGCACAGTGAAAGTCTGCATCATGCACACGGCCTGTCACCTTTTCTTTGGTACATGGTCATGTGACACGTCTCAGCATTGCTGGAACTGTTGGCACATTTGTACACCCCCCCCAGGATTATTTTGCAGCAGGTTGAAGTGACCCGATCTACTCCAGACGTAAATCCACACATGTTCATAACAGCACACATATCTCATGTACTGTTTTTTTTTTTTTTTTTTTGAAGACTTAAAAAAAAGGCATTTTATCTTAAAGATGTATCCATCTTGGAAACATTTCCCTCTGTTCCCAAGCGATTGTTATCTGGTCCTCTTACGCAATAGACAGTAACAGCAATCAACACCCGCATAGGCTGACACCGGGCCAGACATCAAGGTTTGCTCATTTAATGTGTAACTCCCTCCATGAGCACCTTGCTTTGTAATGTAGTGTGTGCACCTGCAGGACATAAAGCCACCTATCTCCAACAACATGTACACGACTAATTAGCAATAATGGCCACGTTCACTGTGGCCTGTTAACAGAAACATCAGCTAAAGTTATAATCACTGCTCAAGTTGCGAATGAGTGCAATTCGTTTAATAGAGTTTTAGATTAATTCCTAGTCTTCTTGCTCACAATAAAGGACATGATGAACTCTGTAGGTGATGGAGCTGCCTTTACAAACAGCTACCAATTAATTAATTGGAAAATCTGTAGATATTATTATCGAGTTTCTACTGCAGACTTCCTCTCTGTTCAATTTATCCTTTCTAATGGTCCTTATTTATACGAATTACAAATATAATTACATCTATAGATTGCAGCTCTGCTCATTGTTTGACACCATTTCTGCTAATACTTTTTTCACGTTTTTTATCATCCAGTCGACTTATAACCAGAAAATCACTTCTGACTTTTTTTAAGTTCTTTCCTCACATCAAGATTATTGAAGTTCACTCATTTTCATTTATGCTTTGTTTTTTATTTCAAGTGTAGTTTAGGTTTTAGTAGCTGTGGTGATTTCTGTTGTAGCTATTTTTGCTTCCATTTTATTGTTCTTTTATATATTTGTAGATTCATCTCACGCTGCTCCATTCACAGTTAAAATCAGCAATCAAGCCTAACAGGTGACTTCACTCTTTCCCATTCTTCTCATTTAACTCTGCACCACGTCCTCACTCTTGGTTCATTTGGTCGGTATGCTCTCCCTCATGATAAAATCTGCTTCTGGGTTTAATTGTAATTTTTAAATTTTAAGTTTAGTTCTCTCTTGGTTTGCATAAGGTTTGACTAATTTAGCTGTAGTTTTCAGTATCAGTGATAAAGTTGCTCTGTCTACATTGCACTTGGAGAGCATTGCAGTTGTCTCAGCAAGCAGTTAGTCCTGACTGAAGTGTCGTTTAAAAAACAGAGAGCCTTTCCTTTCTTGCACTAAATTCACTGGAATTAAAAGAAATCATTTGCATTGTTGCTGAGCCTCTGCAACTAGATCGAGTTTGGGTGGGTGTCAATAGATTCGCTCGTTACTGGGGAGCAAAAAAAATCCCCTGGCAACAGAACCTGGAGGTGACCTTGAGGGGTCAGGCATAGCAGTCTTTACCTTATCTGTGTCCCTAAGTGATTCCCAGCATCCGGCAGTGGAGCACAGCTCATATTCTGCACTCTAAGTGTTTATCCAGCTGATTATTTCTCGACTGTTTAACTGTTTTTACAGCTGGGTACATTCTGGAGCCGTTAAGACTGGGCACTTTGCTCAAGGGTACAGCAGCAGCACTGGCCTGGGGATTGAAACCAGACGCATTTCCAGCTGTGGGCATGACACTCCCCAAAGTATGACACTGTTATTTCGTTTTTTTTTTAACATGAAGGGGAGAGAGAGTTAGTCATAAACACGCCCGGAGCAGGTACTTCCGGAAAGCTCTGGAAGGGCAAAGAAAGCTGAAGAATAAATGGAGTTTGGGGGGGGTGGTGTCTGTCGGCGACGACCATGTTTGTGCTCTCCTCCAGTGGCTCTGCATGGAAATGTGAAACTTAATCTGCTCACACCTCTGCCGTGGCTTCCCAATCAGCGAGGGCCTCGGGGCTGGGCTGCCCGCCTGGCCACCCGTCGCTCACGCCCTCATCCTCACCGGGCGAGGATACCGTTAAAATTAACTGTGTTCCACATGGACAACCCTGGCGCCAGTCCTCCGGGCATGCATCGAGGTAGGGCTGCTTTGTATTCTGCAAAAGTCCCAGATTTAATTGCAGTGATTTTCCCCATTATCTGTTAATTGATAATTCCTGTGGAGAGGACAGTGAAGTAAACCCACCTATTGATCACAGGCCTGTGGCCTTCCAAATCCATCCCCCAAAACAGGTATATTTTTATTTTCCTAAGATTCTGAGAGTATTTTTTTACTTTTTACTTTTTTTACTGAGCAAACTGTCTGGGAGTTGTTGAGGTCCACCCTGGGCATTAATTGAGTGTCACCAGAATTTATTTGTTTGATCATGTCTTAAATCTATTTTTGTTTGGTTAGCCATAGAGATAATGCCTTTAGCTGCCGGTAAATATGGTGAACAAAAATTGTGTGTTCCTGGTTGGCTTGTGGTTACAGAGCTGGTCATGTGACCACGGAGTTCCAGGTACCAACCCATTAATGGGCAAAGTAGTTTGCCTCATCTACAAACAGGGGTGAAAGCAAAAACCTTACACCAGTCCCTGTAAGCACTTGTTTCTCTCAGCTGATGAACAGGTTCTGCCAAGAAGCTGACATAGATCTCAGTGATAGACATTTGGGAACCTCTGGCAAGATCTGGCAGCTAGCGCCGGGTGACCTTCATAGGAGTGAAGATGAGTGCACCTGCTCAGCGATGGAGTGGCATCGTGAAATGAAAACCTCTTTTGGCACTCAGTGACACCTACAACGTCATCTTTGCCTTTTCCGTCTCAGCCCATTTGTCCATTTTCATCAGCAGTGATGTAGAGGCCACCATGTGTATCTGAGGTGGCTTCCTGATGTCTACCAGGTTGTTAATAGAATCTGGTCCTTTCCCTCCATTACACATGGTGTGAACATAGCCCAGTGCATCACACTACCGCCACACATCTCAAGGCTAAAGGCTTCCTATTCATACAGTTCTCAAATACATCTCAAAAAGACACTCATGCACGCACACCGTCGACACTCTTCTAGTCTCTTGCAGAGCTCTAGATGCGTTTGATGTTCTGCACTTCAAAACAAATGCATGTTTTATGTTCTGGGCGCGGCGAGGCACACATAATCAGGTTAATACGTGTTTATCATTGCGACATCTGGCCCTGTAATCATTTACCTTCCCACTTCTGGGGACTGTTGTCATCCAGATGTTTTCATTGACTTTTAAAGAAATAGGCTACCTGGATGTACATTTCTGTGTTGTTCTGGTGCTGTGATGGTAGTGTGAGCCTGTATGTGGCTGGACTGGCAAATCGAGCTTTTGTGTTGCTAGGTTGTTCCTTTATAGTACTACACTGCGAATCGAACACTTGACTGTTCCGTTTTAGAGCAGTGGAGGCAAGTCCCGCCCCACAGCCACACTCCAGCGAATTATTATGCAGTAGCGCTCCCCTTAATGCCGTACGAATCAGAAAATCGGCCTTGATTTTTGCTGTTTGTTGTTAACATTGTTAACTGAAATCTGCTCAAATCTGAAACCTGGTAAATAAAGGAAGGCTTCTGTCAAGGGGACATGCACATGTGGGGGCCCTGTGTGTGTGTGTGTGTGTGCGTGTGTGTGTGGATTAGGTTTATATTACATTGTGGGGACCAAATATGGTAGGGATTAAGGTTGTCATGTTAGGATTACAGTAGAAATGAATGGAGAGTCCCCACAGGGATATAATTACAAGCCTGTGTATGTGTGTGTGTGTGTGTGCGTGCGTGCGTGCGTGCGTGCGTGTGTGTGTGAGTAAACAGATGGAAGTGTGTGCAGACTGGGCCCCTTTAAGGGAAAGGCTGGTTAAAGGTTCACCGTGCCCTAGAGACACACAGGAACCAGTGTGTCAGAAGGGCTTTTTGTTCCAGTGCCAAGTGCTAAAACTGATCATGAATTCCTTGTTAGTGATGCTGGGTCTCTGAAGCACTGAGATGAGGAGGAGTATGTGGGGGGTGGAGGGCTAGGGGGGCGTTTCGGGGCACAGCAGTTTGGGGAGGTGGGCTTCAGGAATGCAGCCACCGTAGGCATTGTAATTAGTCTCCGTGTAGTTTTTAAACTCTGTCTCATTCCTGTATTGGGTTTCAGAAGACCTCTGTCCAAGGACCACTTGCCATCACACATGCTTCCCCCACTTCACATATCCCCATCCCCAACATTACATGTTCAGAAGCATTTGATACACTAATGAACCAAAACTCAACTCCATTACTTCCTCAAACACCAAGTAATCAACTGCTAACGAGAAGCCCACATGCCAGGCGCAAGGCCAGGTACTAACTACACATCAGCACAAACCCAGATACTAACTCTAAGTCCAGACGCTAACTATAATTTCTTACGCTAATTACATGTTACAATGCTCAATATAAGTCCAGATAGTGTCCATGAGTCCAGATGCTATCCACAGGTGGAGATGCTAACTGCAAGACGCAGGGCTGGGTATAAGTGGGACTGTTTACCGAGTAAGCTATGATCCAGGGACCCAGTACATATGTAGATGTGCTTTATTTTGCTGCTCCAGGGGCAGCATTGTCAGAGCAGAAGAAGGTTCTCGTCTGAAGGACTTCTGGGATTTGGGGGTGTGGGGGGCGTGGGAGGGTTATGTGTGTGTTGGCCCCTCTCGTCCCATAACTAGATATCAGAGACTGCTGCGAGCTAGGCTGAGCTGCCCTACGGACACGCAGATTGGACAGTGTCAGGAAGTGAGCTCACTCACTGCCGGGGCTGCTGGGAAGCACCAAAGGAGATGTTCGGCTTCACCTCCGGGGCCCGCTGCAGTCGGTTGAGGACAGATCAACGGCACAAGCCACCTCTCCATTAACATCCACCCCCTTTTCAGTCCTGCTGTTTCATTAGGGTGACCTGCATGGTGTGATCACACACACACACAAATTCACACCGGGGAAAAAATAGGTTAGGCAAAGTAATTTTACAGGCAGGCAGGTACGGAGCAAATCTGCATAATTAAGCAGTCAAGGCCTCTAATAGGGAGGTTTACGTGTGTGGGGATCAGGCCAGGGCAGCACATATGGATATAGCGGTGGGTATGTAAATCTCCAGCGAGTGAAACTTAACGTACTAGCCCTGCGAGAGAACGATAATTATAGCAAAAGGAATCGTGTTTACTGCTCCGTCTGGGGGTAGGGGTCAGGCAGTGAGGAAAAGACACGCAACTGTGGTTTCATCTTTCACGGGAGGGAGTGCTTCAAACTCAATGCTTAGAAAATTAATGGAGCCGCTTTATTAAGACGCGCGCATGGAGGCAGAGCTGAGCCAGAC
>JAODLD010000001.1:18331812-18358400 GCA_026781065.1 Mormyrops boulengeri
AGCAATAGCGAAAAGCCTTCTGCCCATTGAAATCTCAATTAAACTGATCATATTGGCTTCAGCCCCCGGTGGGTGGGTGTGCGGGCGGGGCGCCGGGCGGGGGGGGGGGGGGGGCCCCCCCCATGCGGCTGTATCTGACGCAACCACCCTGCTGGGAGAATGGGGACTGCAGGAGTCGTGAATCCGTGATGTGAAATCAAAAAACCCAGCACTCAATATTGCAATGGCAGCGCTGCTGGCCAACGTTCAAAGGGCACGCATTCATTCATTTATTTATACGTTTATTTAGTTTCTGAATCAGCTACTCACCCATTAGGGATCAGGGGATGAGGGTGTCATTTAAATTTCCTTGTGATTTGTCTTGTTGAGTTACACCTGCTGGAGTCTGGGCAGACAGGCTGCCATCCCTCGCCATATGATCACAGGGCGTTTTCTGATTGGTGGGTTCTTCTTTGAAATCTGCAATGCCCTTCCATCTCATAATATGAAGCGCAAACTCCCTGCCATTAATGATTGACCGCAAATGGATCTCTGCATCACCTCATGTTTATCCCACCGAGAACAACGTGAGATCCTGTTACCTTACAGCCATCTCCGAGGGGCAACGCTTCGTTAAAATTGTTTATCCAGCCAGACGCCAAACTTCTATATCTATTGGCATCGGATCGGCCGTTTTATCTTTGCAGGAACCGCGCGTGTACAGAGCAGATTAATGCTGTAAACCACCTGCGCAGCGCCGATAGCACGGAGAGCTCCAGTTCTTGCTAATTGTGTGCTGTTCACATCATAATTCAGATGCCAGACATTGAACTATTAGCTGCCAGGAGCAAGGTTAGCACCGCCGATAACATCACGGGCTGTTTGTAGTCTATGTGTGGCGGAGACCATCAAAATGCAGACAGCGAAGGTCGGCGTGGAGGCAGTAGGCGGCGTATATTTACATCCGGCATGTAATATAACCATGCAGCCTTGCGTAGATAAAACATATTGTATCTTCCAGGATCTAAATGAGAAGGGAGAAGGGTGTGCCACAACTTTTTAATCAATCTGTCAGCCCAACTAAAGCTAGTAAAAACTGAGGAAGACAAAACCTGGAGGATGCTCCCCTCAGTGTTATAACTCTGGCATCTGCAGGTATTGTTTTATCCATGCTTATATTTATTTCACACTTCATGAAGGTGCTCAGGAAGAGGGGCCATGAAAGATGCATGGCTTTTCCTGCTTAGGTTAGGAGAGGAGCACAGGCCGGGGAAATAGTAATCGTTATATTCAACATGCTCGTCGGCGGAATCACGTCCGCCGCACACCAAAGCAGCAAGAGCACCAAGCTAGCTGTCAGCTCGAATTTCTTCCATAGACAACAGAGAGGGTCCAACAAGCAGCCCTTTCATGTTCAAACCAGGGGGCCTTCCTGAAAACCGGGCCTGCCACTGCCTACCAGTGCGGGGTTTCGGGCAATCTGCATAGCCCTTCCTCCTGATTGGCCGAGGCGTCACACCAGCTACAACCTTGTCTTGTACCCATTTATTGGACACGTGCTTCCTCCATGTACGGGATCGGACTGGCACACCTGTCACAAACCGTCGGGATATCGCTCAATCCTCTTCCATCAAAGCCATGTGGTGTGATGCTGAGCTGTGTTTGGGGGGGCCATAGGGTGGGATACCACCATCACAGGGGTCCGAAAAATTGAACGCTGTGCGAGCCAAAAATCTTCTTGCATTTTTTTTGTGCTCCCCTCAGTCTTGGAGGTGAAGGATCAGTGTCAAGCGGGGCTCGCGGTTGCCAGGTGGGGGGCAGAGGTGATATTTTATTAATTTGGCACTGAGGTTCTGGATTCGGAAGCCCTTGACAAAGCCTGTGACAGGTGAGAGGCCCCCAGCCAACCAGGCACCCCCCCACCCTCAAGCCAAATTCTTCCCGGCAAGAAGCTGACTAATTCTGGTTGGTGTTGCTGGGTGGACAATAGGAGTGCCTACCCCTAATCAGCCCTCCAAGGACCCCGCTGGCTGCCCCCCAGCCCCCAGTCTGATTGAATTACTCCCTGGCCTCCACCCCCCCAGGCTCCACTCAACAACAGAGCGCCAGTGTTGGGGGGATCCAGGGAGAAGCAATCTCTTGTAGACTGGCACTGAAGTGAGATCCAAACTAGTGTTTCCAACCCTCGGGGGGGGGGGGGGGGGGGCTGTACACTGAAAGATAGATGGAGTGCAGATATTTTATGAGAAGCTGTCAGGAGTGGAATGCAGTAAATGTTTCAGGAACTGAGTTTAGCCCAACTTCAGACTGCGAGGGGGGTGGTGTTCAGTGAACCTCAGCCCCATCTTCTGTAGCTCCGATAACTTCATTAGCATCTAATTTGTACCATTATCCACTGTCCCTCTTAGTTATCCTCACATTTGGTGACTCTTCAGCCTCCACGCATCCTGAAGACGAATCCACTCCGTTGGAGCTTAAATATTTATAGCGACAGAATGAATAGAAATACTCCGTTCCAGGCCTCCAGCCGACCAGACAGTTAAAAGTGTGACTTCAGGTTGGCACGTCGTCGTGTTGAGCCCCTGGGGTTGCACGTGTATCCATGCATGATTTTTTTTTTTTCTTGGTGGTTCATCTAAGGAGCACCCGGGCTCATTCATGGAGTTGTGCAAAGCCTGTGAGGTGCTGCAGTAAAAGAAGCTTCTGAAGGGATGTTGAGGAGCTCTACCTGCTGGAGATGAGAATCTCCACAGCCCAGACTTCACAGCCAAATACGTTCCCCTTAAACCCAAGCTGAACGATCGTGTTCAGGAAGGGACCTCTGGCCCCCTCTGTAATATGAGTGTTTTTAAAATGGTCTCGACACCCTGCTATTCCAAGGACCTGAGAGGGTCCTACACCCACTCGAAGAGAGACAGATTTAGCTGATCGTTCTCAGTAATTATCTCCTGCAGCTCACCTGACCAAAAAACGTCTTCTCGGAATGAACTCTCGCGATGTGACTCATTTTTGCTTTATTAATCTCTTATTCTTGGCATTATTTTAGTCTTTGTGAGGCATCCCAGACTTCCTGTGTGCTCTACAATGACACGATTTCAGGCCTCGCTCTTCTCCCCGAGGGCAATCCTGATAAGTTTTACAGTCCCTCAGATAAATGTCTTAAGCAAGCCCGTGCGGACCTCCTTGAGAGCCTGCCAGAACTTAATAGCGTATATACTTTATCCTTGCAACAAAGGACCCCGAGAAAGGATAGTAGAATTTCTCATCATGCCATTTAGCAATTCATTACTTTAATTATGGAACATTTCATTTTTCATCGTAAGGATTTGATTGGCGACTAAATGGGAGAAGAGCAGCTCCTAGGAGGGTTAGGGACCTGTCAACCCCCAGTCATGCGGTTGGTGGTGTGAACCCTTAGCTGGTTAGCTGGTGAAGCCTTAGACACTCGTGGGTGTGAGTGAGAGACACCAAGACTGGGGGGTGATAAGGTCACTGTAGCGTCGTCCGGCTGTGCACTCGTCTAATACGTTTTTCTTATTTTTCTTCATTCAGGATTTCTTTTTCATTGTTTAACAGTCCGTGTTAAGCCGTGCCCAGCGACACGGCTTGCTGCTCTAGCATGCCACGGAAACACGCTTTATCTTAGCCATTCCGTCGAAACAGGTCGCTAAGCTGCTGTTCTTTTCTTCCATATTAGTCCTAGTTGTTTTTCAAGTTTGTCTGTTCCTTTTTCTTGTTATAACATGGACATTTTGGCATTGTAGGGTAACCTCGAAGAGACACAGACTTCCGCCATCGCGACCTGGTCAAAATCCACTACCGCTTTCAGCTCATTCCCGGTAAATTGAACAGGCTGGTACAGACATCCGGCTGTTATCACCGCTGGGGAGGAAGATGTGCGTTTGCTGCAGGATAAGCTTTATGCTGCTCCAATTTGCCAGGGCTTCAAACTGAAAAGAAAACCATTACAGACATATTTTCACAGCTATGTAGGCACTGGTGGGACTATTCGCTCTAGGTTTTAAGTCCCCCCACCGAATCCCATTCTTTAGATGTCCCGAAGGATTGCAGATCATATGGCACACAATAGCATTTTCATTTTTTAATCATCCGTCGCTTTGAACACCTTATCCCGTGGAATGCCGGGACCTGTCCACTGTGACTGCGCTGCTGTCTTTGAAACCGTTTTAAAAAATTACTTTGCCGCTTCTCATTTGTCGCCCCCAGTCGTCAGGAGCAAAGTCTGAAGCCATTGCATAGGTTAGGCTCTAAATTAAAGCATGGAAGATACTCCAGTCGAGGGAAAACCCTGTTAATATTTAAGATTATTTATAACGACACACGACTGCATGGTTGCTGTAAATATTTCCACGGTGTTCTTTAGAAGTAAACAAACAGCTTGAAAGAGACGTTTGGATGAACAGTGGTTGTCCCGTTGCTGTGCCGATGATCTGCGCGCGTCGGTGCGCTCTGAGACGACATGACAGGCCTGCGATCCTGCGAGGGCTCCGTCTGCGTGCGTGTTCGTGTGCGTGTGTGCGCGTGCCCGTGTGTCGATTCCCTCCTGGGGTCTGATTTGTGTACGTGAGCGTGTTATCTGGGGGGAGACGTGACAAATACTCCCACTAGTCCTTCAGAAGCCCTCTGTTCTCCTCGCGTTTGTACTGAAGGGAAAATGGGAGCTACAGCATCGGATGCGACTTTGTTCGCGGGTTTGCGGAGGAATAACCAAACAAACAGGAGGCTGTACGGCGTCACTCTGCTCCATCTGAGGCGCCATACTTTTTATTGAACTTTTCGAAACTTCGAGGAAATGTGTCATTCCTAGTGATCGTCGGGCCGATCTGATAGGTAATCAACAGCCGGCTGGCTAGCAGTTCATTCTCTAGGGTTATCACAGATCATCGGCAGTTAGCTTTGCTACAGTGCCCGTCAGCTCCCTGAAGAATTCGGCATGCAATTTGCTCTGCAACATGCTGGGGTAAAGAAAAACACCCAAGGCTGATGGAAACGATGGCATTAAGCATCCTATTTCATACCATCATCCATTCTGAAAACGGAGTTACCCATAAACATGCAAATGGCTACACGGGGGAGCAGTCGCATTTGTGACAGAGAAGCAGTGTGTGTGTGTACATGTGGGTTGGCCGAGGTAGGGGAACCGTTGGCTATCTCAGATAAATTTTTGGAAACGTCAGAGTAGTTCCCATAATTCCTGCCTCGGGCTCTGTGACGCGTTCCATTGCCTGTGATAGAGGCTTTGGGTTCAGCATAACATGCAATGCGTCACAATCCCGACACCTGCGAATGCATTAGAATGCAGTGCAATACATTTTGATTAGTTTGTTAATAGTATCCGTGAGTTATGCGACAAAGGCTTTTCTTACAGCGGATTAAGAGTTAAGCGAACTTAAAGTATGGTAACCTTTCCACGTATCCAAGTAAGCCTTTCGAAAGGGAGCATTGGAGTGGGACGCCAGTTGGCGCCATACGTCCACTGGGGGGCAGGGGGTGGATGGAGGAAGCCTGTAGTCACTCATATAAGAGGGGGTGTTTGAGATGAAGAGTCCCGTGGACTCAGTTTCCCACCCTGTGGTAGGTAGAGCAGGTCTCCCACCCCCCACCCCCTGCCTAATTATAAAACGTAGCCCGGGGCGCGTTCCTGGTGAAGGTCCATCCCCTGGTAAGATGGCCCCCCAGAGAAGCCTCTGAGGATGTGATTAATTATGGAGTTTATTCATAGCGTTCTTTTAGGATGGCGAGCCTCTACTCGTTGACCACACCTTGGAAGGTGGGTTTTGATGGGGGTGTGTCCAAGGTACTTAATGAATGCCCCCAACCCTCGGCATCAGCCTTTGTACTAATGGGCTCTTTAATAAGAGTGCAAAAGGTGACTTGCATTAATCACGTGGCAGGATTATTGTGAGAAGGCAAGGTTAAAGTGTGAGACACTTTAACCGGTGTCACATGTGGGGCAACTAACAGAGCATGTGTCCCCTGCACCTCGGCGGTGTCCATCTGGAAACCCCGACCCAAAAAAAACCGCCAAGAAAACGGAGAGGCAAGAGGAAACAGAATGGCGGAGGATGAATGAGCCCAGAGATGGAGGGAGAGGGTGGATGAGCGAGGGAGCTAACGGGCTGGCGGTTTGAGTGAGAGAGATTGGGGGGTGGGGGGCGAGTGGGTGCGGAGGGGCGGATTTGAAAGCCACCTTGTTCTCATTACCGGAGGGGTGGTCCGCACCCTGCGGGCACATAAACAATGGGCCCAATAGGGTTGAGGCGGCCAGTGCCCCGGCACCCTGCGGACCCCCCAGCCCTGCCTTGACAGCTCGGGGCTGCGGGAGGCCACGCAGCTGGCTCTCGCCTTGTCCCTGCCAGCAGGTAGCTCTCTCGCACGCTGCCTCGGAAGAAAAGCCCTCAGACGGGGGGTGGGCGTTAAGAAGCAGGCATGCCTGTGACACGAGGCTGGGGGGGGGGCGTCAATTTAAAGACAGTGTCTCGAAATAGAATGTATTTGTATTTTTCCATCTAAACCCATTTAGCCGTACAGCTGGGACCGCATGCTCTGATCGCTACTGTTGCGTTTTGTCAAATTTCCGTCATCACCAGAAAAGGTCTTTCGCCTTCTCTCCTGGCCAAGTCACTGCTAAATATTTCTTTTGTTTAGACTTTTTGCACTGAGCACTTGGCTCGACTCGAGGCCTTTTTTTCCCTCCTATGTACCGTCAGTCAAAGTGGAATCTCTTTTTTTTATTGCATTTTCCCCTTTCGCAGAAGGGAGTCGGCATGCTTGTTAAACAACTGATAACCACTGGAGACAGTGACAAAAATATGTCAGGATTCAGCAAGTGTTTTTTTTTCCTTTTTCCTACAGTAGTCCTCTGTTGAAATATGAAAGCGCGTTTGTATGAAGGGTAGGGGCAGGGGAGGGCGGGGAAGGGGGGGAGGGCGGGCCCAACAGCAGGGTTTGATTGACGGGGGGTTATTTGGATACCTCGATCATCCCTCTGCAGCACAACCATCAGCGGCACCCAGGGGCATCTGATTATTCCAACCGTTTAAGGAACTGGGTTCCATAGTGCCTCTGCCAGAGGACACAAGAGTGTACATTTAGTGGAGATCACTTTAGAACAGTGCTGGGAAAATATATATGTAAAAAAAGATGAAGAGTTTCAGGAGAGTAAGGGCCCTTGGCCTGAACCGTGTGTCGGAAGTGAGCGGAAGAGTGCGGAAAACGTGAAATCCATCAGCCTCACAGGGAAGGATAAATGAACAAATTAATTGTGCTGTATTTCAGAAGCATGTCCCTAGATGACACAAACATGGTGGACATTGCAGGTCAATTTAAAAGGAAGGGGCCACAGTCAGAAAAGATTGCACTTTGCCAGCAGTTTCGATGTTGTTTTAGTTATGCTCGAAAAGCTGAAGACCCCCCTGACATTGAAAATCAAAACATAACACCAGCATCCCGCTTCATTGTTTTCCCCTGCCTCCACTGAACATGCTGGCTGGCGTGTGGTTTTGTCTCAGGCTTCGGCCTAGCTTTCTTGCCTTCTTGAAAGAGAGAGCAAGGGAGCAAGAGGAAAAACATGCACTTGGCCAGAAATTCCTTTATTGCGATATCCGGAATGTTACCTGTTGTTCCAGTAACCCTTTGTGGTTCCCTGCGGCTTCTTGCCCATTCCAGGAAGCCTGTGGGGAAATTCTGAATTTTTCCTGCTTCCCCATCCCCCCCCCACCCCAGTTCTACCACCCTACACCCCCCCGGGCACAGTATGTCCATGGCTTCCCCGGGGATAGCACTTCAAACATGCCGGTCAGTTTCCAAGGAGACCAAGCCGGCTGTTGCAAAAACAAAAGACGGGGCCGTTCCTCACACAGGGCCCGATAAGTGTTGACTGTGTGAAATGCATACAGTTTTCTCCCTCTCTCCCTCTCCTCCTTCTTCCTCTGGAGCCAAACTGGACAGCGGGGTCCCCTGGCACCTCGCCAAATCAGGAAGGAATTCCACCCCCAGAGGACCAGCAGCACTCTGGATATCTCCCCTTGCACTCGTCTTTGGGCTGAGTTAATACTGGCCCCGCTTCAGACGCCACAACCCCTCCAACCTAAAGCAGTTCTGTTTTTCCGCCCATCCTTGAAAATATCCTATGGCGGGGCTTCTAAAGGTAGCACAGAGTACAAGACACTGGTCCCGCCTTATTGTCACTTCTCGGACTGTTTACACAACAAGCAAGTCAGTTGTTTTATCGTTGAACATGGCTGTTCTCAGAAAGAATAGAGAATCGTCTGGAGAAAACAAGAATTACAAACAAGTGTACCCTAACAGACAAGTACCCCAGACCAATCTCCAAAAGTACACAATGAGCTCAGCAAAATGGCCAGGAAGAAAATATGAGCAGTGTCGTTAGACCAGCTTAATGAGCAACCCAGAAAACCAAGCTGATCAAAGGGAAATCAGCCTTGTCCTTTAACACTGCTGAGCCGAAAATGTTCAGGAGAAGGTGCGTTACCCGTTTATTTTCAATCTAACAGTCATTGCATTTTCTCTGGCATTGTGCTGCTATGCCTTAATTAAAATCTTGACTGATGACTCTGAATAAATTTGGGTTTCTAAGTTCCTGTGCACAGAATGCAAATGAGCCTGTGATCTGACAATGATTACCACCCCTCTGCAGTAAAGGGTTCAGCTGCGAGTCGGTCCAGACATGCACCTGAATTCACCCCCAAGAGCTGCAGAAACCTTTCAGAAAAGTCACATTGAATGACTGAAATCAAAATTCATTAGTACTTAATCGAGCAGGCTTTAAATTCCTGCTATAAAGAAACCCAGAGCCACGGCGGTTTTGTGGCTTTTTGTACCTTTGTACTCTTTTGCATCCAATGAATGATTACGTTGATTGGTTGCCTAGGTGATCACGTTTATATCAACTCCAGGGATACTCCTGAAATCACCTTGTGCATTTGAGAAAGGGAGCCTTGAAAATGTTGCCCACGGCATTCCCTAAAGGTAACGTGACCTCCGTTAAACCCAGTGAAAATCCCTAAAAAGAATTCACGCTTGTCACTGTGCTGCCCCACAGATGTGGAAATACGACCTTGATTATAATGTGCACCCCCTGCCTTTTTTTCCCCAAAAAAAATGTCTCACATGTGCTGAGATGCATGTGTTCACCACTGCTCTTGAGAACTCCCCGAAGAACAGTTTCAAATTCCCTTCAAAGGTTACTGTATTGGATTTTGGACTCTCAATAAAGCCCCAATAATCTTGTCTCTGTAATTCATTTTAGTCCTATAAAGTGATGCCATCTTTTCATGACTCGCTTTAATACCCCAGAAATCAGCCAAAGAATTATCCCAACTCTTCATTTCTATTTTCCGCATAATGGCAGCCATGCCATGGATTTTGAAAGCATCTTCAGTAGGTTTCAGTCTGGCTTTTAGTGCTGTGCTTGGTTGTATGGTTTGTGTGTGTTGCATTGCAGGATATGCTGCAGATTGTTTAATGCATTATTGGTCTGACTCACCATGTAGCAGGGAATACCAGGTGTACACTGATGCATTAGGAGAAGATGTTATGTTTCAGATCCTGAGTGATCTGTCCGGCAGTCTCACAACTTAACTTCTCGAGACAGGGATTTGCATAGTCATAAATTATTCAGGATTAAGCCGCGGCATGCAAATGAGACCACTGAATACGCAAATGAGAGCAAGGAGAGGCCGCCGGTCGGTAGCAGTGCGTGAATTAGCATCAAGGGCTGCTAAAGGCTCATAAGATTGTCTTGTTAGGTTGAGTTATACAATATGGGTGAGAAGAGGATACAGGAGGGTATGGGAGACTGTTGAGAAGCACTGGTTGTTTGACGGAAAATTGCATCCTCAAGTGTGTGGATAGGGGTTAGGATTGACTGCGAGGCCTCACTTCCTCACTTAACGGCGCTATGAGTTTGTGGTCAGGCTCAAGACAAAGCCCATTGTGTTTGCTGCACAAGGAGTATAGCTGGCTTTCTTGATGAGAGCAGGCTATGGTCTCAGATGTGGCTGCATTCCCTTGAGGGTATGGGGGGGTACCGCTCTGCTCTGACTGAATCATTCTCTTTTATTGCTGGTCATCCAAAACCGGAATGTGCTCTTGCTGTCCTGGGAAACTTTATCAGAGTCGCCTTGGTTACAGATCCTGTTAGCCTTGGGTGCGGACTGTGGTGTGTCCAGTAAGGGCCTCTCACAGATGGCTTCCATGTCCCCAGGGTGAGGTATCAGTGCCAGATAAGACAACACTACGACATCCAGAGAATTCCTGTGGCAAGGTCCCAAGGCTTCTGTGTGGTCTGTAGGGCATGACATGGGCTGAGGCAGGAAAGCAGCTGTAGGATGACCTTTGGAATGATGTGCCACGAGACTGGCTGAAGCCAACCTGTGAAAACAGACATGAAGCTGAGGACCAAGGTGCTCTGTGTGCTTCTCTCACGCACCCTTTGTTTCCATTTTGCAGGCCCAGACGTGCTGTGCAAGGATTGGATTTGCATCCAAACTGTCAAATTTACCATCTTCAACTCTCAGTTTAATTGAGGATTCTTAAAAATGTGTATGGAGTTGGTGTGTTTTTTTACCATCCTAGGTACAGCTCTGCTTTACATTGTGTGATATTGTCAGCAGCTGTGTTTTATTTCATGTTTTATTTTCGATTGCCTCAGAAATCAAGGTAAACCTTCCCTTGTTTTGATGTCTCTTGTTGCAGTAACATGGATTCCATGGCTTACTCAGTGCCGGATAAATTTGGGAGTGTCTGTGTGTCAACAGGAATTAAAACAACCTGAACAGAGCATTGGTATAAATGACTTCTTTCACACTTTGGCCTTCTCCAAGGCTGCACTTTGTACTTAAAGCTACATTATACGACTGCACCTGTTGCGATTTGCATGGCTTCCGGGGAGATGCTGCAATATGATGTAATCTAATGAAAGTCTAGGTAACCGCTGCAGTTATCTGATAAAGGGAGGCTGGACTGCTGTGTCTGTGAACGACTGCCATTGATTCGAAGGAATGCCAGGTTCATATAAAAAAAAAAATCCAATGGTGCCTTTTATCTAAAGTTGTTGCTGGTGAAAAGTAGGACTGGAATCCATGTGGTTGCACCACACAGACCAAAAGGCATCGGCAGGAATCGACAGATCACAAAAAGTGAACGACTCAGAAAATGAATTGAAAGCAGACGACTCATCTGTCTGACAGTCACAAATAGAAGACAAAATGGTTCTTTCCCACCTCAGGGCCATGCACTTGACTACACGAGCAAGGCTGTGTTAGAAGGAGTCGTCAGCACAGGCCACTGGGGGGGGGGGAAGCGAGCCACCACTTCACACCAAATCCAGGTCGTGGTAGCACTCTGGGAGTGCCGGGGGTTGATGTGAGAGTGGCTCCTCTCGTACCGTTCCTCAACCCCCATACCCCCCAATCATACCACAGCTTTCAGCCCATAGAGACCCAGCATGGGGGGGAATGTGGCTCTGCAGGACCCACCTGCCACTGAGAGCATGGCGACCGCACAGCCGGATACCATGCGAAATGTGGAGCACATCCTCCGGTCCCAGCTGAGGCCTAAAATTACCCAGCACCCTGCCCCCCTTCCCTCCCAGCTCTCCCGGCCTGCTCATTTCCCTCCTTCTTTTGTTTCTTGATTTTACATTATGACAGATGTGCATTGGTTTACTGGGCACAAAATAGGATCAGAGGCCTTGCTTATTGGGTAATGCCTGAGTTTACCTTCTAGGACACCCTAAATCCGATGTTAAACCATAAAAAGGAACATGTCTCCATCAGGTCAGTCTTTTTATAACAGTTTGGATGCAGAATCAAGCTATGTCTTTCTAACTGCTAACAGTGCAATAAATGCTGAAATTTGTGATGTTATAGTACACAAATACGACTGTACACAAATATTACAATACACAGTGTTACAGTACACAAATGCTAATACAGTGTTAGAGTACAAAATGTCACTTTCACTTGCAGTGTTACAGTACACAAATACTATAGTATCCAAATACGACAGTAAACAATATTACAGTACACAATGGTACATAGAGTGTGTTACTGTTTACAAATATTAATACAGTGTTACAGTACACAAATATTACAATGCACAAATCCTACACAAAACAATATTACTGTGTTACTAGTAAGTAAGTAAAATTTATTTTTACAGTGTTACACAAGCATTAATACAGGGTTACAATGCACAGATATTGCAATGCAAAAATACAGAAAACAATGTTACGTACAGTGTTACCATATACAAATTCTAATATACAAATGTTAGAGTACACCAATAAACTGCAGTAAAGAATGTTACAGCACACAAATATTATACTATGCAGTGTCACTGGCAGGGTTAAAATTGAGGGTGTAAAATGACAGAACAGGCGGGCCTTACTTTGGTACATGAACCTGCTGCTGAGCAGCAGCAAACTGAGCCGAATTCTGGTGCCTCTCTGGGTTATAGGGCATCACCTGCGTTGACGGGGTACTTTCATGTGTCTAGTTTTGTCCTGGGGGGGAGCGATGACCCAGGGACACATCTCTTGAGCTCCGGCGGTCTGTCTCAGTCCTGAATCCAGCAATGCCGCACTGGGTGCAGGGCAGACAAAAGGCACAGGAGACAAAAGGACACAGGGAGCTGGAACGGCAAGGCATCGGGAGTGTACGAGGGTGACTCAAGGACAAGCGCGGTAGACGGCATGGAGCGCAAACGTCACCCTCTTAAAAAACAAATTGCAGGTAGAAGTGAATGCATCGACTGCAACTAAATCCTGCGCTTCTGATCATCGCAATAGACACCGCGGTGGGGGTGGGGGGCCATCCGGCAGTCCGCAAAAGTCCTTTTAATGCCGTCCTTGAAAATACCTTCTCTGAGAAATTCCTCTAATGTTTAGGGAGAAGGTGGAATGCGCTGGATGTCAGCTGACTCCCAGAGGGCTCTATTTTGTACTCTAATAGCTGTTACGAGCCCACATTATATCCAAGGAGTCATTTTCCTTGGGGGGGCCCTCCTCGCTCCGTGTCAATATTCTGGCATTTGAAGTCACATACAGTATGTGCTTCTGGGAGTCGCCCAGGAGCCAAGCAGACTCGTAATGGCCTGCATTCATTAATAAGGCTGCGGCTTTTGTCCCACTGCCTCCCCATCCCCATTGCCCACAACAGGGAAGCCTGGGCAGTCCTGGGGGGCCGCCTCCCAGACACACTTAAAGAAGCTTTATTTTTGAGTGGTGAAGTCGCTGGCACATCTCAAGCCGCCATGACTGTGAAGCCGGCCCCCTCCCGGTCACCTCGCCAGGGTCGGGGATCCATTCGGGTCAAAAGGCTTATTATCCTGCCTGCCGGAAACCAATTGCCTCGCTAAAAAAGAAACGCACCAAGGTCTTCAAGTCCTCGGCGCCGGTGTGGGAATGCACCGAGTGATTCGAGTGTCTGTGTCTTCTGGTTTTATTTTTTTCTACATTGACATGTCTGTAAAGGCGTATAATGCACCCCCCTCCCCCACCACCACCATGCGGACAACAGCCAATTGGTTGCACACCTGGGGAAAGGTGGACCGTATTCAGACTTTGTCTCAGACAGGTACACGGAGCCCCACACCATTGGACGAGTCCTGGAGATGTGTGCACATGCACGTGTTTCTTTTTAAGCGAGCACAGCAAGTGGGGCATGTAGTTTGCATTAAAGGGATTAGCAGGCACTTCAAAAGATGACCTGGATTCCGCCCACTGGGGACACCAGTCACACACCCCCGGCCCGCACCTCCCTTTAAAGAACCTCCGTCTGGCTCCCGTCCCAAGGCACAGGCGCTCTCTAGAGTGCGCTCGCAGCAGCACATCATGCCAGTGTGTGCACGGGCACACACGCGCATGTGAACGACTCCACTTCGTGTACACCACAGTGCGTAAAACAGATGGCACGGAGCGTCAGATGCTAGTCGTATGGAGTGCCCTGTTATGATACCAAGGTACGTCGCGGGTGTTCCTCAGTGAGGAAGCCTGTGGGGAAACTGCCAAACTGCTGCCTTTGGTGTCTCGTGTGCTGTAACTCCACATTGCATTGTGTTTATTATATTCCAAGTGTATTTTTATTAGACTATTACAGATCCCCTCCAGCTCTCGCTGGCTCAGCCTGCGTAGATGATGTCACATGTCAGACACTGACTTTGGACAAGTAAACTTCATTGCTAATACGTATAAACTTGCTGCAGCAAATAAAATTTCATAATCCAGGAAAAGGACACGGTGCAGCGCTGATCCGTTCTGGACTCCTACACAGGCCCACTTATGTGTACTGTACAGCGCGATTGAGACTGCAGACTTGGTCCAATTATAGCGATTAACTCTGGTTAAACAAGATTAATTGCTCCATCGATTTTGCTTTAAATCTGATGTAGTTTTACAGAAAAATCTCTTTTTTAACAGGGATACACCAAGCTTTCTTATGAAACATAATTTAGAAAAGCAGAATGCCAACTAGCAAACAGCAATTATTTTCATTGGCTGGTCGATGTTAGGGTTGGGAAGCTCCTTTTAAAAAGGAATTTTTCATTGGTTTGTCATTCAAAGAAATTTGGATATTAGTTATAAAGTTATACTACAAGCCCAGTCCATCAGTAGCCTAAGCCTATTTTGTGCAACCAGTGAACCTAGTGAAATGTGACACCTGCATCATTAGCCTACTACTATCTGTGTGAGGGTAAGGATGAGGATACAATAATATATAATACATTTTATTTATTTAGCTACCCACAGGACAGAAATGCCATCAGCAACAACAAGAAAGTCATATAAATTGTGGCATGAAATTAAAATATCAAACGATTGACATTAGACAGCTGACACTTATGTACATAAAATAGCTTAAAACTTAAATAAATGACATCTATGCAATAAAATCCTACCTTTGGTTTGGGCTACATCTAACTAGGCTTGGGTGGTATTAAATTTTTCATGCCGTCATACTGTCCATACGTTATACTGCAGTATAAGGTATTTTGATGGTAATTTCCAGAGCAATTCTGGTATTGTGGCAGGAGGGTCACTGACCGGCTTCGCGGTCATGGCGGCTCTGTAATATTTGTCAGTAAAATCCAAGCAGTTTCTAAACTGCACTCTTTAGGTGTTACTGTATCACCACATTCTTCTTCTGACTCACATATCATTTCACCAGTTTCCTTGCTGAATAGTTACAGCCATTCTAGCCAGTTGAATTAATTTACAGAAGTCTGCTCCTAGTGGCAGATCCCTTATTCGAAGCGACAAGGGCTGTTAGGCAAAACAAAAATAATGAAATGTGTGTTAGATGACTAATAGTAGCCTACATAAGTCTTCAAAAATCTGAATGAGGATTTTTGCCATCAAATATGTAAATATTTTTAAAATTAGAAATTTTTTCAAATAACGAAGTTGGATCTCCCAAGCCAAGTAGACGTAGGACCATGAACTCCTGGGTATTTTTGACCCAAACAGGTGAAGGGCCGCATGGTATCATGTGAAATGAATCGGTTTGCAATCACACCACCACCTGATATACTAAATGGGGAAACACAAACGCTGAAAGACGATTTATAAGGGTCACTGAAAATACTAACTGGGGATCCAGGCTGGAGGGTCAGCAGCCTTCGCCATGATGTCATGTAGTCTGTATAAATCTCAGTAAAATTTACATGCAAGGGCGACTTCTGCAGGTGCTGCTATATGAAACCCAGAGCCTTTGGCTGCCTCTAAGACTGTCTGAAATGTCTTTTTTTTTTACCTCCTGCAGAATCATACGATGAGCCAACACAACAGCTAACATGGTGGACGGCACTCCCCGCAGGCGTCCTGACAGTGAAGATGTGAGGAAGGGAGAGAAGGTGAATCTCGACCATGAAGCGTGCTTGCTTAGTTACTCATTCTGCACAAAACGTCTGCTGCGACCATACACCTCGTCTGGTGACAAAAACGAACCCTGTTTTCTTTCTGAAAGAGGGAAAAAAAAGAAAAACTTTGGACAGCGTGAATTTCAATTTTTAAACATATGACTGACATACTGTAAATAGAAGTACTTTTACACGTTTCAAGCTCCAGATATCAAAGACACAAAGTTCCTTGCTCCAAAGAATGGGGCAGGGTCCGCATGCCAGGAACCAACTGGTGACAGACTGGGCAGGGGGGGCACCAGTCGGGCCGGCCCCGGAAGGAGCAAAGGGGTGCCCACAGAGCCTGAGCCATTACTACACCCTGGCCGGAGACATTACATCACGGGAGGAGCACTTGCTGGAGACGGGCGGATCTCCAGACAGACGGGCAGAAGCCGAGGCGTCGACCTCATGCATAAATTTCATTATTGCAGAAGGGGAGGGCAGTACAGGATTATGGATTATTTAATACAGTCCGCCTGTGTGCCGAGTCCAAACAAAAAGACATTCCCATACATGCAATGGTGATGGCACGGATTGGAAGCCCGCCTTTCCTGGTGGAAACTGACAGACCCCTAAGCCTCCTTTAATAATCGTGGCACAGAGAAATCTCCCAGTGAATTAAATCACCCTCTATGTTACTGTTATTAATGTTTATTCTCTAGCCAGAACCTGGAGATTACTGGAATTGTTTTTGCAATAGGAAATAAATCCAATTTACCTTCAGGTACTAGAGTGTGCTTTTATTTCTTGCTCCTGGTTTTTGATTATGTAATGACAAATCTGTCCTTTGCACTCTGGATTTGGTTCCACTTCTCTGCTCTCTTGGCTTTTGTGACATTCCATTTCTCCTTTTAAGCTGTAAAGCGGCAAGCATTCCATTATTTAAAGATTTTACTATTATTTGAACTCGAGACACTCTTTTTGTATGAAGACATAATGTGACATTTTGAAATCTTGTTCGTTTTCGGGATAACTGGAAGTATCCTCTCCAGCAGGACTTTGGAATATTAAAAAAGACAAAAATGACTTCTAATGTTATTAAATATATAATGTACAAATATGGACAAAGTTCTGAATTTGGCAGAACTCATGTTTGTGTTGCACATGTGAAGCATAATAAAAGTGTATGTGAAATGTACTGAGTTCACCTTGTGTTTGTGGCCATGATAGCAACATCATAATCAATGACAGTCACGTCAGTTCATTTATCAACAGCCTGCGAAACCTCGTGATACATTCTTCAGTAAGAGTGAGCATTGTCCATGGAATATTTTCATATTGCTAAACTCACAAATTTATTACTGTTGCTAAACCTTGGTGCTAATATGTAACTGGCAAACAAGACTGAAGATACTGACGACTTAACTTTCACCTTAATTTTTTTTTATAAATTATTATGTTAAACACTGTGGACAAGAGGCTAATACATGAGTTATCCAATGCTATCATCTCAAAAGTCATTCTCTATCTAGGGATCCTGCATTTGAGTGCAAAGCGCCTATGTTTGAACTGAATCTTAAAAGCCTTACGCTGATCCTGACACTACTTACAGTATGCTTTGATTTCCTCACCCTCTCCATCACCACATCCGTGAGATGGGTTAGGGGGTGGAACCAAGCCGTAGTCTCTCCCATCGATAAAGGCACCCCCTGTCCTCTAGCTGAGGTCTTCGCTCTTTTTGGGCTATAAATCCACTCTCATGAGGGATGTAATTGTGTGTGGATAAGGGCCCGCCGGGGCCCCATGTCAGGTGCACTGATTCACCCCGATAGTGTTGCGACCTCTCCCCTCTCCCCAGCGGCACTGTGCCACTCCTGGACTCACTCTTAACCCAGCAGAATCACGTGGCCATTAGAGTGCGCCCCCACCCCCAGCCGAAGCCATCAGCACGCAGTGCCTCTCTGTCGCCCCCCGACCCGTGAATTTTCACCTGCACATGTACAACATCCAACCTGTCTGGAAGACCTGGGGGGAGAATTTCAGTCATTAACACCACCGGGAGCCCCTCCTCTAGCATGTGCACACCCCCTGGGGATGGTGGGGGGGCATGAGCAATCCTCTGTCTCCGAGACCAATCCAGTTTACTGCCAGCCTGTAGAAACATCTGTCCTCTCAGTTGATTTATAATAATGTCATTAATGCTGAAAGAGTAGTCTGGGTCAGAAAGGCACCCTGTCTCCAACAGAGTTTCGCCACTTTGACCACATTTACAGGGTTTAAGGATGCAAGTCTCATCAAGACAGCTGGGAAGCAGGGAAAAAATTAGAGAATGAAATAAATGAGAATTCACACGAGTCTTAAGTACTCTGCTAGTCTGCTAGACAAAAAAAAACCTGGTTGCTAAAACTTTTTCTCCTGAAGATCTCACACCGAAGTTCAGAAAGGATGCTATACACCCAAAGAACATGTAAAATGCCCCTGAAGAAGTGTTTATCTCTTTATAACAGACAGGAATCATTTTCATTTGATTCAACATCTACGTCATAACTATTTCCTGTTCATTGGATATTATGAACAAGCCACAGTAAATGCATCACGTCAGATGTTTTAAGACTAGGACCCATGCACTACAGATGTGTGATAGGCGTTATGCAGGTCCATTCTGCAGGAACTCCTTGTGTTTCATTAATAACTGTTTTGGGAGCAATCGGGAGGTGTGAGGAGTCTCTTCTCTGTCCTAGGTGGCCATTTGAGTCGAGGTGTGTGTTAATGAGCGAATGAGCACACCGTGATTTCAGATGTGCAGTCAGGGCACCCCCATCCTAATTGTACAACAAATCCCCACAGGCCCGCATTAGCTCCTCCCACTCGATGCCGATGCAGCTCATAATCATTTCTTTTTTTTAATCCATTGTTTGCGTACACTAATTAATCTTACACAGAAAAGCTTCAGGGACCCCCAAATACAAGTACATAGAACAAAAAAATTAATCGGCAGATATTACCTGCAACACATATCCATTTACGGTGCAGCTAATTTTTTTTCAGGGGCGGTGCTGGGCAGCTGCACTCAGTGCATCATGGGAGTGACCCCCATGTATTTCACAGCTTGCAGGATCTGTGTATATAATTTAGCTTTTGAATGAAGGTAGAGCTTTAATGGCTGAGTCCCTGGGCGGTGCAGGGCTGGGTAGGGATGCTGGGGGGGGGGGTAATGTTATGAGGTCTTCTCCCCCTGGCCCTTGTTTAGATATTCCTGCACCGGAACTGCCCTTCAGACGGATGTTTGATAACCCAATTGGCTCATAATCCATCTTCTTTACCCAACCGATATGGTCCCTCTCTCCTCCTGTACTGTTCCCTCATTGTCAACATGGGACCCTTGACCAGAAGCCTCTGCTCGCCCCACCGGACGGTCCAAAGGCCCAAACACCTGCGTCCTGCTACAGTATTCCTGTTAGCGCCATCTGCAGTGTGATATTGTCTAACACCGTAAATCCTCACGAACGAGAATAACCGGAGCCTGTAAAGGAGCCAGGATGATAGCACGACGGAATACTGTAAAATAAACCACGGAAGGAGGAGCAGTATCTGGCCGGTCCCATGGCTGCGATAAACATTGACGTGGCTCTACTCCCAGGACCACTGGGTAAAGAATTCGGTCAGCTGGTCTGTTTCGGACAACCTTCAAGGGCACTTTGTGCCGGTCCAGACCCCAGCCTTGGCCGAGATGGAGGGTGCCGGCGCTTCCCATTACTTTAAATGGGGTGCTAACAGTCTGCTCATATTTGTAATTTAATTAAATTCGCTTGGAAGAAATATTGGTCACGCGGTTCCTTTACGGCCAGCTTCGTGGCACTGTGTCTGAAGCCGCGCACATCTCTGCCCAAGCAGTGGATCTGTAAGCGTTTGGCACAGGCGATCTCCGGGGCCCATTTAAACTGTTATAATTACATATACCCTGGCCGTTTCTGACAGTTTGATTGGACCGCATGGGTTGCACAAAGATGTCTTTGCTGAACCGGTTCTCAGTGGTGTTATAGAGCGACCGGAGCCATTGCCAGCGTGCGGATCTAACTACCAAATCGCCCTGCCATACTGTGTGAGGAAAGGCAATTTAGAGTTCTGAAGGGCTGGCTCTCGCTCACCGCGCCTGGGAAATCGCTCGCGCCCCCATTCGCATCCTGCGGTACGTGCCCTCCGCCAGGTCCGCCAGGTCCGAAAACCGATGCCAAGCTGAACAAGAGAGTCGCAGACAAGATGCTGACCCTAGTTCACTTTTTTCTGGGTGTCCTTCATGTCATCATCCAGATTAATAGGCTATCAGTAGTCTATTTTGTTAAGGAAAAGCTTCAAACACATTTTGAACTTTCTGCGAGAAGTGGGGGAAGAGTCTTTGGGCTTCACGTTTAATGTTTAATGGTATATTTATTTATTTATTTATTTTTGCGACGTTGCCCCCGCCCGTTCCCTTTGAGCATGGCGGTTGCATAATGGCCCACTAAAGCAAGTGGATGCGTGTGGATTTTGTTTTATTTCTCTGCCTTCTGGCATTAATTGGTGTCGGCCTTTCAAGCAGCAGGACAAAACATCTGTTCGGCAGAGGAGCCGGGAAGGATGTGTCTTTATCGAATCAGGTCAGCCGATCCCCTTTGGGGGGGGACATGTCGCATATGGTGGCGCCGCAGAGGAAACGCCCACCCACCACCGTATTTAATGAATCGGCTAAGGTGTGCACACCTGTGACCGAGCACGTGATCCAGGAGCTCTGCGCCAACCCGCCCACTGCCCCGGCACCGACAGCCGAACCCGCGTTGGACACATCAAAGAACTCCAGATCCTCTCTCTGCTGCCTCTCACACACACCGCGGTCACACCCACATTTATCCTGTGGATATCAAGCATATTTCTCATGAATCTTTTTAGGCACAATTTTACAACTCTATATTCCCCCCACTTACATATTTACATATATGTGGAACCCCACGCTACCTCCCTCCATCCCCAGTCGGTCCTATGAACCCCCAATTCAGTCAGTGTAGCATGTGATCAGGGGTTAACTTATCTGGGGGCTCCAGCTTGGACATTCAGGCATCGCCAATGTAACTAAAACTTCCCCCAGGCGGGCGGGGCCCTGATGTTTGCTGGGGCCCTGGGCTATAGCCTCAGATAGTCTATGTATTCATCCACCCCCACATGTGATCTGTTTCTACCTGCCACTGGTCCAACCAGACTAGCCTCCCGAGAACCTGCTTAAGTTGCTGGGCCACTGGAGCACCAGACATGGCGTTTCCACGACGACGTGGACATGGCTGAAGGGGGTGCCGCAGATGCACATTGGGGCCGGATGGATACGACTGCTCTTCAGAGCCCGTCCTGGCCATCCGCTTCCTCCCGTTGCCCCGTTCAGTTTTTGCGAGGTTGTAGTCACAGCTGTCATTAATTAAATGCGACTCAAACTTTCATATAAAAACTCCAGTTACCACGGAGGAATCCTGTCCCGACCTCCGGGAGACAGATTGCTGGCTTGCGCCAGTTTCATCCACATTCCAGATCAATCGGGGGTGCATTTGGGGAGGCCCCATACTTATGTGGAACCTGGAACCAGTCTTTCCAAGAGGTGTACTGAGATTTTAACTTGGAACCAGAACTGAGGATACAGAGAAAAATGCTGAATTGTAAAGCGAATTAGTAAAACTAAGCCCTATTAATCTTGTTTGTTGCCTCTAAGAAACTATGGAGACCACCTGGTTTGATTTTGGGATTTAACGGTCTGTTTTTTTATCCAAACGTTTGGGCTTTATTTCTGCTATAGGAAGTCCCTAACAGTGCCTCCGATGGCCTCCATTTGTCTCGTACATTTAGAATGAAATGACATCTCTGCCAAATCGCACTATGCATCTTGGCAACGGGTGTGAAACATGACATCTAATCAAAGGATTCGTCCAATCAGGTTGCTGGTCAGTCTGTCGGGAGTCTGCATTTAGTAAAATGTGTGAAATGCAAGCAAGCAGTCTACCATGTTTAAATAGGTATGTCTACACATAAAAATATCAATCATACACTTTGACTGTAATACAGTACATATGTATATCAGTATATGTAATAATATATACTCAGAACAAGCGTTCTACCATGCATTGGTAAATTGTCATATTATTTGCCATTTATCTATCCAATGTCACACGATAACCTGCTTATTGCCGCATTCCAACTTCATTTTTCAAATATGTCCCTTCCTCCATCGTTGGGGGGAAACACATTTTTCGCTAATTGGTGGGGAAACACATTTTTCGCTAATTATGATTCACATTAATTAAAACGGATCTGCGGATGGGATTTGATCAGTATTTAACGTAAAGCTTAAAACTCTTGTTTTTTACATTTAACAGGCGCTGCACGCAGTATTAATTTAGAGATCCCTTATCAACCTGGCATTTCAGTACACATCCTCATATTAACATCGATGTAAACAGTGCACACGTGTCTGTGATGTGTCATTATGGCATTATGGCCGCCCAGCCCAGTGCCAATGCACCGGTTTATTTAAACGCAAACGCGCTGACCTGCCGATTTATCCACTGTGATGCTGGAGTGAGCAGTCTTCATATCGGCCTTTCGGTACAGTTCATCATTAGCAATTGCTATATTTCTCTAAAGTAAGTAGGCTAGTAAAAGTTTTGATGCTTTTTTCCACATTAGAAATCCAAGTCTAATCAATAACTAACTGCTTTTACATTAATGAGGTTCACAGGGCTGCTCATGTAGCCCACAAACGCCTGGCTGTCGCGCTCTTGGATTTATTTTTATTTTTTTTGCGGCATCTTGCTGTCCAGTTACATAAAGATCAGATGAAATGATTAAACCCAAATGAAATGCGACCACATAAAGATTTCAGTCGGCAGTAAACACTTCCTGGAAACGGGTTGTGGGAGTAATGTACCAGGGCCGTTTTGCTCCATGCCTTTTCAGACGCTTTCTGCTGGTTGCCGTCAGATAATGAATGAAAAGGCAAACGTGAGCCATTTTCACACCGCTTAGCTGATGTCTCTTCCCAGCTTACAATATTTTACAAAGCTGGGTTTTTTTACTCTACAAATGTTGAGTACCCCTTATGACCCTTTAAGTTGACTCATGGCATTAACCACTGCGCCACCTGCTGTCTGTAAAAACACAAATCTAATGGCAATGAGTTAAGTAAGTTCCTTTTTACCTCCATTCATCGTTTCCGTTCTAGCTTCTTTACTTGTTTCTCAGTAGTGCATCTATGAACAAAGGGGCTGGGTTTTGGTGCGAACTGGAGCTTCAAAAGTACGTGTCCATAAATAGCCACTGGATGAAAGCAAACTTGCTGCTATTTCTGGATGAGTCCATTAGCGTTTCAGCTGCCACTGAACGTGAATCCGGTTCATTTACCCTTCTGGAGGATCTGACCCTTGTGTGAAGCTGATACAGGGTATCAGTGTAACATGAATCACTTTCCATGAGTGATTAGGGTGCCAACAAGCACGAAGAACACATTGTATAAAACGCTCGTCCTTCACTGATATCCGTTCCTGGGATGTTCACAAGAACCCTGTCAGTCTCTGATTTGCTGGTTATTTGATATTTACACACTAGGTCTGTGTCTAACAGACACAACAGGTTATAGGTACAGACAGCCCATTATCAGTTTTTCTACATATTACAGTATGGAAAATGCCACAATGCTGTAAAGTTACATACAGTATTTACTCTTTCAACTAATCTGTTGGATCAGATGTGAGAGACTAATAATTACTTTACAATCTCTATTGGCGCTTTTACACTTGCATACAGGATCCAGACTATACCTGGCCCATACTGTGAAGACACTAGTTACTGCACGGTTCCAGTTCACTTTGGTTTTCTGTGGCAGAAGGGTCAGCGCAATAAAGGTGTTTCCAGGTTTGGAGAGCAACAGTGACATAAAAATGAAGAGACACTTGTTTACTGTTCACATGGGGTATTTCTCATTACCAAGAATACAAAAATCATTCTTGTGATCTTGCTAACTTGCCTTACAAGAATGAAATTGGGGCGCAATGAATCATGGGATTGTTCTCGTTTAGTGAGAATTCAACCGATGAATCTTTGATATTTGGGGCTGGGCAACAATGACATCTGGGGATTTTTACTGTCCTCTGTACTTCTTAGTGTTGGAGCTGATCTTCGGTACTGGAACATGACGTAAAAGAGGTACACAAGAATACAAATACGGTCAAGTACACATGTTGGGAAACACAAATGGTGTACATCGTGATTTACTACTGTATGTGCTAATTCTTACTAGTACGTCTGTGTAAGTTTGCATTATGAATCCATTCCTACTTTTAGAAGCAGTTCTGAGTTATTGGGAATGCATCAATATATTGCAATGTGCAATACTACTGTTCCAGGCATATCGATGCAGATCACCAGTTCATGTCTTGGTGCATTTCGACCAATTAGATGGTAGCAGCCAGCTCGGTTTGGTCACGCTTTCAGTCCTGCTAGTAAGCGATGTCAGCGCAGGTACAAGTCGGGTACAGCTCGCATAATTTACAATGGAAAACCAACCCTTCGTGGTTCAGCTCAGTTCTTGGTGGCAGTGGAAAAGCGCCATTAGTGTGGATTCGATTTGAATCAGATTTAGCCCCCCCCCGCTGCAATAGGTCAGGTTGCTCTTGAGGGCAGGTGCAGCCCCCACGTCCCAGTCTCGTGTCTCCCTCTTCCGGCATGTTTTCTCCTGGCCCCGATCCATGGCAAGCCAGTTCCCAGTGGATTCTGCACGCCGGCCTCCGCGACGCGTATTTACTAACAGGATTAACCACCCGGCTGGCGAGCCACATCTTTCAGCGTAAGATTAGCAGGGATCAGTGCTGTTGGAAATAATGAATTCATAATAGTATCAGTGGGGAACAATTTCATCAAAGTCATAAACAATACTGTTGTAGCAAATATCTCCTCCTCTGCTGGACCCACTACAATATTACAACTGGCCTCCCAGTCTGTACTTTAACAGAGGTAGATATGACGTCTAATTACACACACACATCATCTAAGACTTAAAAATATAAAAACTTTTCTCTCTCCACCCCCCTGTACATATGTATTGTTACATATTTTATTTAAAAAAAACTAGATTATAAGCGTAATAACTCTGGTGTGATTATATTCATATCATAAACGACTAAAGACTTGGCATTTAATTTCTTAAGCAGAAAACTTTGGGAAAAGGTCTCAGGTCAGCAGTGTTTGTTTTAATCAGAGTTTGTGGATGCAATATCATACATTAATTATTGATTTCTGTTGATATACAGTTTAGGTGTAATATTTCTGAAGATATGATGCAAATTGAGATCAGAGATTGACAAACTGATGTAACACTTCCAAGGATTCAATCATAATTTAATAACATAATTGTAATTACCAGGACATTATGTTAAGATTAATTAATGTTAATTAATGTTAATGAAGATTGGCTAATGAAGTGTTTTTTCAGCTACATCTTGTTTTGTCAGCACGCAAAGATGCCATTAGCGAAACAGTAACACATTGTATCCCTGCGAAGAGCCAGCATCCGCCTTCTTGACGGCCTGCCCGTAATTTGGAAGATTTCTTTTTTTCAAAGAGTTTTTTCAAAAGCAAATGTCATGCAGTGTTTTATACAGATACCCAGGCAAACTGTAATGTCAGGTTAGTTCATAAGGAAAAGAAGTTTTCAGGTGATAATTGCTGGAAAAGAGTGAAACTTTACACTGGGAATTTAGCTCAGGGTCTTGTGGGATTTGAACGCGAGCTGGCATGAGTGAACACATCCACCCACACGGTATCACAGATGCATCTCCAGATACACTCTCCCTCTTCATCATCTGTCTGCGGCCTCCTTCCGCTTCACTCTCCTAACCTTCTCGCTCGAAGGCCACGGAGGCTCAACCGCTGAGCTCCAGAGCGTTCACACTTTATAACCCTGATCGCCAATTATTCTCGCTCCCTTGTGGGTCAGACCTAGCTAAAGGCAAGCACAACCACCCAGGCACCTTGGAGAATGTTACAGCAGGAAACCAATATTAAAAATACAAACCCTGCATCCAGGCTTTATAAATACTTTGCGAGGCCATGAACAGAAATATGAGTTTGACAAGAAAGAGTTGCAAATGCAACCTGAAAGTCTGTCAGTGGTGCCCAAGGCTGTGGTGATGCTAACCTTTTAGTTGCTTCAATGGTCACCTTACAGATGGGTTGTGGGGTTTCCATTGATTATAAAAATGAATAACGATATAGGGATAAGGCACGTGCGGGGGGAGGCCAGTGCCCCCGTGTCAACATGCATGGACCCCCCTGTGGCCCCCATAAATACATATTCTATTTGGGTCTGAAATAAATATTGTTACTATTATTATTTACGTTTATATGTGTATGCTAAAATTTTCTGCGCTGGGAAAAGTCAAAATACAAACATTTTGTAGATGGGCTCGTAACGTGGGTACGCCGGCTGGTCGAGTCGCTCCAGTTAGTGAAAAGCAAAGTTAACAGCAGAAAAAAAATAATCACGCTGGAAGCAAGATAGTCAAAACAAGAAATCAGAGTGAGTTACATATTTGTAAAAACTGCAAAATGTGACTTCAAGGCACCAGACCAATTGGCGCCAGTGTGGGGGGGGGGGGGGGGGGGGGGGGGGGGGGGGGGGGGGGGGGGGGGGGGGGGGGGGGGGGGGGGGGGGG
>JAODLD010000001.1:18369387-18402712 GCA_026781065.1 Mormyrops boulengeri
CCGCCCCACCTTCTCACTTCTTCACCCCCCCCCCCCAGGCAGGCGCGTTACACGACACGCATCTGCGCCAGTGCCGGGATCATAATGCAAATTTGGTAATACTGAGCGGCAATTGAGGCAGGCAGATTCTCCCTCCGCAAGCTACCGCCGCTGCAACTCTAGGAACATCGAACACATGTGAAAGGCTGATGCCGAAAAATAGCGCCGGCTTGTTGGTGATGCGATTATGGTGGCTGCTACAGGGGGGCGAGTCACATCACACGAACTGATTGAGAAATAGAGCTGGGGTATGGATTTAGGGAGCTGCCCTGCTTCTTTATCCGGACTTGCAGTCCGCACGCTATCGCGACTCGTACGTGAGACCAATGGAGATAGTGTGGGAATAGGTGTCAAGCTGCTTAGAGATGAGCTTGGCGACCTTCCCGTACTTGGACACCTGGCATTTGTTATTCTGCAGGAACAGGTTAAGAGATACTTTTGGACAGGCATTACACCCGGACACAACCAGCATGGCCTTTTTATTTCCAGCTCCGCCGGGGCTTGGCTCAAATCGATTGTGTCCTCCGTATCCATGGTAATAAAACAGCCGATGCATAATGCTGACAGTTCGGTACTTAGGCCATTGTCAGATTTTGAGACCGCCCCCGTCCCCCACCCTGACTGGAAACTGTTTTTAATGAGTCGAGTTAATCACTTTATGAATATAACTTCAAATCAAGGCTTTTGCTCGTTTTATTTAATCCTCTCCAGCTATTTTTTCTGTCGCATTTACCTTTTTATCACCGGGAATATGTGTTTTCTTTAATTACATGTTTAGTTTTAAAATATTCATTATGTTAGAAAATATAGCTATATGGTATTTTAAAATGGAATGCAGTTTCCGCCTCTTCTCAATGAAAATCAGTAAGAAACTCAGGAATCTTCCAACAATAGCAAAATTACACACAGTCTTGAAAGTGGTATTTTTTGCAACAAAATATCCGTAGTTTGGTCAGTCTTGTAACCACACAATTACATAGCAGCCACTCTAGTATCAGATATAAAATAATACCATTTTCCTCCCCTGCTTCAACACAAAACAGGAGTATATTGCGACCAGCAGAACCCAGCAAATAACAACACCATAATAAAAAAACAGATTATCGTAGCTGATGATCGAAGCCCCAGTGGCGCCATATAGATTATGCCTTTCAGATACCTATGAGAGACTCTTCGGATCTAGACGTGATCCACAGCCGCAGTTTGTCCCCCAAAAAGGCTGAGAAGAAAACCTTACCGTTCCTCGCTGGAGTGACACAGGCAAACTGAACAAAGGGCGCTTTTCCACCGAACTCTCGGTACTTTCCCTTCTCCATTGACTTACGGTCGAGTACCAGTTCCAAAAGCTCCAATACCAAACCAACGGAGGTAATTTTTTTTTGGTACTTCGGGCTGGGACTTTCTTCGTCGATTCGTTATGAAAATACGACCTCTGAAGTACAATACAACTACCATCTTGAAAAAAGTTACGAATTTAAAAAACAACGTAACGTAATAATTTTAATAAGAAAATAATAATAATAATAATAATAGATGCGTGAACAAATGAAGAGATCCAAACTTTACTTCTATCTGGTCGGAAGAAGCCTACAATAAGACTAAGTATGGCATGAGAAGGAATAAAAAGTATTTTGTATAATATTCTAGGGTAGCACGGTACTGGATTTTTTTCACATATCACGATGTGTTTTTGTTGTAAAAAATACTGGGGTATTTATACATCAAAAAGGAGTTCAGCATAAATTTCTCACATACCCGTCTAGGAGTGTTTAAATATCAAGAGTGAAAACGATCATGATTGTCTCGGAGAAGGCATTCAGCGCTCGATCGTGCAAAAGCAGCGGAGGTAAACCTTAAACTGGGTTTTAAACATAAAATAGGTAATATTGAAAAGGAATAATCATTAACATTGCAAAACGCGATAAGTTTCAGTGGAACTTAACCCCCCAGCGCTATAATGTCCGAGCAGAAGTTAAGGTTTGAAAAAGCCTTATCTAAAATCTAGCTGACGAGCGATGTAAGAAAGAGATGCGCATCCCATGGGATGCTGGTATTAATATCATCCAGCCCTATAATATACTATACACATTTTTTGAATGCGCCAACCCATCGCAGGGGACATTCACACACCATTCACACCTAAGGGCAATTTTGTAACTCCAATTAGCCACTGCGTGTTTTATGCTTTTCCTATAATAAAGGAAAGCATAATTGCTTGCTTTCCGTCTAATATTCTATGCAATGATGAAACTTCTGTCGAATATTCTTGCAACAGTACGCTAAATTTATGGAGTACCGGAGAACATTAAGTTATTCCGCTCTACGCATGCGATTTAACCGAGAGTATGCTATTCTGACAGGTATGCTAAAATGTCCAGAGCACCAGCACCAGTTTTTATGGCAGTGGAAAACCAACACCATTTTGAATACCAAAAGTACAATGGAAAGAGGCCAATGAGGTCAAAGGCCATTAACAAAGCTTCACTCCCCATGATGACACTATTGGAAATCCAGCAACCAAGCACGTTTGGTTCCTGCATGTTCTCTGATGTGAATGGGTGACTCGTTAGTCTTGCTGTGATTGTTGTAGGTGTTTTGCTTGAGTTCCCTGGTCCTGTCCTGTGTGATATTCCCCATTCTGTTGACCCTGACCCAGCTCCTACTGTTCCACCTGTCTGTTTTGGTATTGGTTTAGTGAGAGTGACCCACATTTGCTTCTTGTTGTACCTAGTCTTTAATGTTTGGTTGAATTGCTCACACCTGTTCCTTGTTCAGCTCTTGTTACCTTTGCGTGTATATTTGTGTCTGCTCTAGGTTTGTGATCTGCTTTGTCATTATGTTTGGTCCCTGCATGTTCTCCGATGTGTGTGGGTTACTTGCTGATCTTGCTGTGATTGTTGTAGGTATTTTGCTTGTGTTCCCCCTGCTTGCACTCACTTGCAGTTCCAGCCCGGGTATCTCCTCATGCAGCTATAGCTTGGCTATGTTTTTACTCCTCGTGGTCCCTTTTGTTTTCTGTTTTTGTGTTTGAAGTCTGTTCTAATAAATTTCACATTTGTCAGTGGATCGTCCCTCCGTCATGCCCCACCATGACAGGAAAGTACAATCTACTGTACACAAGGAATTTGAAATGTAGGAAGAAAAATGAGTTTTTGATGTACTTCCTCCCACAGTTCAGTTCGCACTCCAGCGTTAACAGCACGCACACTCTACAGGAAGTTTCTAGCTTTATAATTGGGAGGCCAACAAAAACAAGCTCTTTTGATAGTGACTTCTTGTTATATTAGGTTCAGATTAAATGCTTCCATGGCACACAGGGTCTTGTGTCAATTATGATTAGTGCTGAAATTTATTTTAATATCATGGGCAAACTTTGCACACTGCAGTCTAAGCTGTCTAAGCTATCATGAATCTTCAGATGAATTAGGCATCACTAAAGTGATCATGAAATATTGGTTTAGATGTCACAATGCTCATAGGTTATGTAAATGTGTTGCAGGTACATTTCTACTAATGACAACATGGTACATGTTTCCTTACTCTGAAGTTCATTAGCTGTATTTCTGAGGAAAAAAATACAAGTATGTATTCAGTTCAGCTTATGTGAAGCAGTTATGAAATTTCATATTTGTCCAAGCTAAAAGACATATAAAATTGGAAGCCAATAAAAATGTATAAACAGCCTTTACTGTGCACGCATCAGAACATATAAAGTCGAAAGATCATTCCAATACATAAAAAACATGAAGCATTCATCCACCGCGGATAATTAATCAACAGCCCATATCGTTAAAATAAAAATAAAAGACCGGTCTAGGCCGGTCATCGTGAGCAGGCTAGATGTGCGAAGCCTGACCTACCGCAGCTGCGTGTTTAAATGTACAAATGAAGTATGCGTTGTTATTTGTCATTGCCATCGCCGATGACGACTTCGCGTTTTGGCACTGAGTGAGGCGCAGAGCCCGCCTGCGCGCTGGCGACGCTCTTGTGTCCCCGATCGGAGGTTCAGTTCTGAAACAACGGAAGCACCAAATGTTATAATTAACGCCGTGATTACCGATAATTGCGCTGGAGAGCGATGTCGCACGGTTCAATTCAGCGGGTACATATGACCTGTTCTGCATATGTAACTTCGCACCTCCAGAACCGTAATATGGTGAATCGGAGGCTCTCTATTTAGGCGGCGGCACACAGGACCCCCGCATGTCCCGATGTCTAGTGCTGTTTATTTTTGGCTTCTTGGGCCGCTTCTGTTATTACTCGATGCTCTTTCTGGGCATCTCTTCCACTGTCTGCTAACCTTTTCGAAACACCATTAAATCAAATCATCGGCTTTCCCTTGGAATACCTTACACCAGTTCGCAGTAGCCAACTGGGAATGTAAAAAAGGGTTCCCTTAGAATTTCTTTTATAGCAAATAGGTGAGAAAAGCCTTACTATTCCCTTTTCACAATGACAGAGAACGGTGGACTACATAATAGACATTAATAGTCCCAATTCATCTCATTGAGCCAATTCAAAGCATTTGCAGATCACAAATGTGTTCTAATTTCATGGGCATCATAGGTTTACGGTCATGTTGTGATGATTGGTTTAACGACTTGAAAATTACATGATTTCCTTCCAGTGCATGTTCCAGAGTGGTGCTTGTTTCAGGGACTCCTACTATTCAGACTGGTGTACAATGGTAACCAAGGCTGGTCCCAAGACCAAAAGGCTGCGAAATGCTCGCAGGACTTTGCCAAGTCAGAGTTGAGTGTTTAGTAGTGAATGTGCATCTCTAGATGACTGCAAGATGACATGTAGAAAGAACTTTGCTGCATTTTCGCATACATATTAAATAGGTCTTGGTTGTTTGGTACGCAGATTTGTAAATGTACCTCTAGATGCTAAACTAAAAAAAGAAAATTCACAATATTCACAATCTTATCAGCGTTTTCTTGTAATCGTTACCCTAACAATGTGCAAACCTTGGTCTTTCATGTCCCCAAACTGTGATTGCAAGTGAAGTTTTATTAATATCTCTAATATCTATCTGGGACTTTTAAAACTATATGGACTGGAATTAATATCAATGTGAATACAGCTTCATGCTCCCCGGTCGCCCAGAGGAGGATGGGGTCCCCTTCCGAGTCTAGGTTCCTCTCAAGGTTTCTTCCTGCTAGAGGGAGTTTTTCCTTGCCACTGTCGCCTCAGGCTTGCTTGGTGTGGTTCGGGCCTGTTATATGTAAAGTGCTTTGTGACAATGACTGTTGTTAAAAGCGCTATATAAATAAAATTGAATTAAATTTAATTTAATTACAGTCTAAATCAGACTAAATCTGTCTTTTATTTTTTTAAACAAAAGTCATGACAGTTAATGTATCCCAAGCTCAAAATCATATTTTAAAGCAGACAGCACACAAAATTTAAAATATAAAAAGAAAGAAATCGTATAGTTTATCCTCTTGGAAACTAGTTCTGATTGCATGTGTTTAATAAACCCTGATCCCCAGAACCACTCATCTGATTGTCATTGGAAGTCTAGGCTCTTCTGAATAAACCTTGACACATTTTCATTCTGGTGAAGTTTGTTCTAGACAGAGGAAGATTTAATCAATTTTATTACAGTACATATCATTTATTGTAGTGCTCCAGTTAATCTGAACACCTTCTCACAGTGGTAGTCACATACTGTAGGCTAAAAATAAACTCGTAACCAAATAAATTAATGTTTCCAGTTTTCCAGCTTGTAATTAACATTTGATCAATTAAAAGTGTGCATGCTCCCTTCAGATTGGACTGAATTACTAAATGTGATTGATCATAACACACTCGAGTACAATAGAGATCTGTAATCTGAAATTCACGGAGGCCAATTTTGCATGTACCACTTGTTTTAACAACAGATAATGGTCTTGTCAATCTGGTGGTGTTACAGGCGCATCCATTACAGAAAGTTACTTTGTTTGATCATGAAGGGGGACCTAGTGATTACTGAGCACCTGACACTCTCATCCTGAATTTACCAAGGTTCCCCCATGTGGCACCTACAAAATATCTGTGTGTGTTACTGGTACGGGCCAGTCACCCTCAAACCCTCTGCTTCCCCACAAACGCACAACACTCCCACAATATTGTTAGGAACACGTTGCTACCATTCCAGGGCCGCCCACCCTATAGGCAACATTGGGCGCCATTTGCTTAGAGGGTGCAAAAGAGCGAGTGAAAAAAACTGGAGGAAATACCTGTGGTTGCATTCTGTGACATTATGGCTATTTACACTAAGTTATAATATTTCGCTACTTGTAAATCAGATGCTGGGGGGGGACAAAACATTTTCTCCAGGGCATTCCAGACCAGTGGAACATATATGAGAATATATTGTATACATGTAAAATGAGGTATGAGAAATGACCAAAGCAGGACTGCTGGTGATCATGTAATGCACTGCAAAGAATGCTGCAAGATTTGCATGCAACGCCCTGATTGAGTGCTGCGGTTCTGAGCACCGGTGTTACCTGTGTGAGTGTCCAAGCATTAATTCATATTGCAGGACACCCAGTGTAACTGTGCCCATGCAAACTGTGCTGCAGCGCGTCCCATGTGGCACAGTGGCACATGAGCAAGTTGCCATGCTTAACAGGACACACCGTGCATGCTGTTCATTTCAGTGCTGGATGCAAAGTACTTTATCTGCAACACTAACAAGTTACCAGTGGTCCAGTACGGAGGCATGTGTCTCTCTAGGAATAAAAAGGAACCGAAATGCCTTCATTTCCCGCATCGAAAGTGCTATTCCTGTGATTGCAGCCCCTGAATTAGTGTCGCCCCGCTGCACATACCCTGTTTGTGCTACCTGGGTTGCTTGCCTCTGTTTGCCTTTGCAAGGGCAATTAAGAAGCAACTTCTATTTCACGTCTCCCCTAGATTATATCAGCAGTACAGCTGAAAAAATGCTTTACAGGGGCTTTATTTGAATTTCTGGTTACATCAAAGGACAAACAAAGCGACTTAATATCCGTAGCACAGATGGTGAAGGCAGACTGTATTACGAGAAAATGACTGTAATACACATATTTATCAGTACGTAATATGTGTCACGGTGTGCAAGACGAAGGACTCAAAGCCCGACGTTTGGGGAACAAAAGGGGTTTATTGAACTGAATGGGAGTAGGGAAACAAATGAGACCACGAGGGGTTAGACCGAGAAGGCTAGTATGGGGAAGGACATGGGTAGACAGGAGGAACAATGTCAATGACCAGACTGGGGCTGATGAGACAAACAGGTACTTAAATACAAAAAACTAATGAGGGGTAACAAGCAACAGGCATGGCCACGTTAGAGAGGAGACAGGAGGATAAGACATAATGGTACCCCGCCCCAAAGTGTGTCCTCCGGGCACAGAGGATGAACAGGGAAGGGGACCAATGGGACCAAACGCAATGGCAGACACACAGGGCTGGGGACAGATGGGACAGGACACATGGCACGACTGCCAGGATACATGGGACAGAAACCTCACAATGCCAGAGGGGCGGGGCAACTGGACAGGACAGGACACATGGCACAACAATGGACATAGAACAGGCAGAGGCTGGACCAGGGACCAAAAGGACAACAAGAAAGACAAACACTGAACAGGACCACACAGATAAAACAGACGAGACATGGGACAGAACCAGGCACCAGGGACAATGGGCCAGAGACCAGGACAGACAGAGACCGAGACAAACTGAATACACCCCATCTGAGAACACCTGACAGAAAAAAAAAAAAAAAACTCAGGACACGGGACAAAGCACGACATGACTACAGGCATGAGACTGACCAAGGCAAAACCATGAACAGCAGAGAGGACACCCAACAAGACACACACCAGGACAGGGCGGACAGGTAGAGGAACCACAGTTACAGGGATGGAAACACAGGAGAGAACCACAGGGGACACAGGCCAGGACAAAACCAAGGCAGGAAAGGGAACCAGGACAGGGACCAAGGTGTGACCAGAGGGAACAGGGAATATCCAGGAAATCTTCCGGACCCTGGGGAGGTAGGTGGCGACCTTGGGACACGGACCGTCCTGGGCCTAATCACTGGCAAGGCAGGGTCCATTTGGACCGCAGGGCCTAAGCCTCAGAGGGCCAGCGGGGCCAGAGGGCACCGAGGGGTCAGCAGGGCCAGAGCAGGAGAGCAGGAGGGTGCCAAGGGAACTGCAGAGAAGGGGCAGGAGGTCGCCGCAGTATCTACGGGGCAGGAGCAGGAGGGTGCTGAGGGAACTGCAGGGTAGGGGCAGGAGGTCGCTGAGAGATGTCCATCAGAGTGGATATCAGGCAAATGAGAAATGGGGTGACCAGCACGGACAGGGTGTCCTCGTCTCCCCTTCCAGGAGATGGTGACTCGGCCATCTTCTCTTTGGGGCCCCAGCTGACACCGATGACCACACCTGAACTAAGGATCAGGTCGGTATGGACTTCGGGCTGAGGCTGTGGCCTACAGAGCGGGACTTAGGGCAAGGCCTAAAGGGTCCTATTATAAGTCCTTCGGCAGGGCATCTTCCATGTCAACCCAACTTGGCTTAGTGGCAACCAGGGAGTTAGGCGCCGACCTAGCAGCGACCTGCAGGGGACAAGGAGAACGCAGCCGGAACACCTGGAAGTGAGCAGGGTGAATCCCAGACACCTGGAGCAACCACTGCAGTTCTCTGCGGGATGGTATGGCTGCCATGATAGCAGACATAGGTGATGTGGCCTTTCTTGGTCCTACAGCGTGGGCAGAGCAGCCTTCTTTGGACCAGGAGCCTGGAACATGGGTGGAGCAGCCCTCTCTGGGCCAGGTGCCTGGAGCACAGGCGGAGTGGCCCTTACTGGGCTGGGTGCAGCACTGGCAAGGAGGGGATCTGGGGGGGCAGCAGAGGTGAGGATGGGCTCAGCAGATGGAGCAGAGGGGAGGACGGGATGAGCAAGCCCCTGTGGGCCAGACTCTAAAGGATCAGGCGGAGCGGCAGTCCCTCCTGGGTTGGGCTCTGGAGGATTGGGACAAGTGGCAGCCCCTCGTAGGCTGGGCTCTGGAAGCTCGGGATGAATGGCAGCCCCTCCCGGGCCAGTCTCGGAGGCTCCGGACAAGCTGCGGCCCCTCCTGGGCTGCAACGGGTCTGGCGAGGTGGGAACCGCAGGCACAGCCAGCTTCCTCTGCTTCTTCTTCCTGTGATTGGAGATGGTGGGTGGAGCTGCAGCTAGCTGTGGGGAGCATGCAGGCTGGGAAGCTTCACCCTGCGGAAAGGCGGCGGGCTGAGCGGCATCACGTGGCACCAGGAGTGCTCTCACACTCGACTCTACTCCGCATGTCGGCCAGTCAGCAGTGAGCCTTCTCCGCCTCCTGGGGATCCATGTCCAGGGTGAGTTTCACTAGCATGCTCCCCGTTTCCCTGAAGAGAGCCTCGGACTCAGGGATCCTCCAGACCACAGGATTATTCCTCGACTCCAGGTGGGTATCCAGGAGGGAGAAGAAGTCCTCTGCTTAAGGCAGGGTGGCTCCTGTGGTGCTGGGAACCCCTTCAGTCCTTGGATCTGAGGCACTCAGGGTATCCAATCTGCCGTATGCAAGGAGGCGAGGAAGCCGGAGCAGAGGGACAGACTGCTGGGGTTTTTTGGGAGTCTGGTCATTCTGTCACAGTTTGTGAGATGAAGGACTCGAAGGCAGCCATTTGGCAGATAAAAGGCGTTTATTAAACTGAACAGGAGTAGGGAAATAAACAAGACTGTGAGGGATCAAAATGAGAAAGCTAGTATAGGGAAAGGCACAGGCAGACAGGTAGAACAACGTCAATGACTGGACTGGGACTAACGAGCCAAACAGGTATTTAAATACAAGGACTAATGAGGGCTGACAAGCAACAGGGGTGGCTCATCAGGGCCACATTAGGAAGGAGAGTGGAGGGTCACGCGGACATGATGGTCAGGACGTAACAATGAGGCATGTCAGTCTTTATAAAATTCTTCACATGTACACTGACTGCGGCCGCAACAATGTAGAATGAAACTGTACTTATTTTTGACCTGCTCTTTTTGCCTGCTTTTTCATCTTTTTCACCAGTTATTGTATCGGTACGAGGTAGACTCGTCACACTAGATTCACAGATCTGTCTCTTATTCCCACAAAACAATATCAGAAAGATACAACGTTTTTCCAGTAACATGAAATATAGATTGGGCAGCGGTAGGTGTGAAATTCTTTGGGGAAAACTTTGGTGGGGAAAAAAAAAATATCTCTTGTAGTTTGCACGATTCAGTTTGGTCACATTTATTTTATGTAAAGTAAAAAGTAAATTGCTAAAAAAAAATAAGCTAAGACTTAACACATTTTAATTAAAAAAGTGGATATTGACCATATAAATACATTTCATAAATACATCTTTTATTTTTTATGACAAAAATAAATACGATTTCAAGTGACATTGGGAAGAAAAATGGAACTTAGATCTGGACTATTGTCAAGTGAAATGTGAAACGTTGTGCTTTTAGTCCAAGCAAAACTTTAAAAGACGTTTATTTTCTAACCCTCCCCCCCCAACTGGACCCCAGTGGTCTGTCATTAAAATGAGAATGTCGCTCTCACGTCAGACGTGGCTCCCTGTCACTGGCAGGACTGCGGCTCCGTCTGCGGCTGTACAGACTGTCGCTTGGGACAAAGCATCCTGGCAAAGGCTCGCCGGAAGCTGCTATGGCAGAGTGGGTACAGGAACGGGTTGATGGCAGAATTGAGCCAGAGTAGCCAGAAGGTGATCTCATACCAGTGGTGCTCCACACAGCGCCCACTACAGGCCGCCCGGATGATCATCAGCAGCGTGTATGGTGCCCAACAGATCCCAAAGATGCAGACGATGATTGCCAGAGACTTGGCGATCTTCTTGTCACGGGAGAGGCGTGAGTGCTGCACATTCCGGGCACCGGGGGCGTCTGCTCGGGCACCGTTGACGACGGGCACACGCGGGACCGAGGGCCTCAGTTTGTTGGAGGCCATCTTCTTCTTCAGCATGAGGGAGTTGCTGCTCAGGCAGCTGGAAGACGGCGATGGCTCATCATCCTCGATGACGGCAGACACGGCCGCAGGCTCGCTCGACTGCACCTTGCGTGTCTTGACGAAGAAGACGGAGCCAGCGTGGGCGCCATCGCGCTGGGACAACAGCAGCTCGTTGGCACGTTCGGCCTGCTGCGCCTCGCGGCTCTTATTCCTCCGGCGGATGTTTAGGTAGATGCTCAGGTTGAAGAAGGCCACCGAGATGAAGGGCGAGAAGAACTCAAAGGTGGAGGCGCAGAGTAGGAAGTACCAGGTGTAGTAGAACTCGGCGAAGCACTCGTCACTTGGAACATTGCTCTTGCCCACCACTGATTCCCAGAAGATGATGGCAGGGCCGTAGAGGAGGAATGCCAAGACCCACACGGCCACCATCTTCCCCAAGGCCAGGTTGGTCATGCCCTGCTGGGCCCTGTACGTCACCTGAGAGAGAAGAATTTCATCCAGTGAGCTGAAGACGACCACAGCTCACGCTTCTCACACACATGTGCACATAAATGTAAAATAACCAGCTTTAAAGAAATAATCCCCAAAATCTCCTTTTATCCATTTTTTTCCAGAGCTGCTTTTGGCCTGCATTCTACACCTTTAGAAGAAATGTAAATGAGAATTCTAATTAATTACAAAAAGGAGTAATGTTATATAACATTTAAATAATAATAAATAAAATACCATCTACAACTCCTCAACTCAAGCACTGCACACAGGAACCCATTACCATATTTCAGGCTCTGCCGCGGAATCAGCAGATAAGGGAAAGGTATTCAGGATGTACAGTCTAACCAGTTATGCAACATGTTTTGTAAAAATTACGCCCAGTGTTCTATGGCCCTAAATGAAGGAAGAAAATAATTATACATGAGCAATAAGAGGAAACCCCAAGCTAATTGCTACTGTTGACAAATTATAAATCACCCGGAATTTGATGGCTTTAAGTTTATACACACACAAACACACACTGTGAAATTGAGAGTTTGCAACATTTTTAAGGCACTAAACTGATCCCTGAAATCATGATGAATTAATTTCTTCACATTAAGAAAGTTTGTATCCCTGTTTATTAGGCGGATTGGCTTAGCTCGAGTCTCTGAGAGCGTGACAGTACAGCCGTCACCCACCGGATGTATTCTGAGAGTAAAGGCAAGAGCATAAAAGGTTAAATCCGTGCAGGTGTCAATGCTGTGAGGTCAGACCGTGAGATGCAGCTCTCTGTCTGAAGGAAACCCCAGCATCACGTCACAGATCATACTATAAATGGCAGTAAATGGGAATATGAAACATCAGGGGGGCAGCTCTGTAAACACTGTGGACATCTGTTGTGGCTTCTGCCTCTGTGACTCTTGGCGAGGTTCATTCCGGTTTCCTGGATCACCCCTCCACTGTGACCCCCCTGGCTGGAATCCCCCTCTCAGCAATCTGGATACACCACATTCCGGGACCAAGGCACGCTCCCTCTCAACCCCGCTGAGGCCAGTGGTGTGTGGAGGCAAATAGGAGGCTCTGCACTGGTTGTGCATCAGTTTAGAATCATGTCATGCAGACATGGCATTCATTAGGACCCCTGTAGCTGTCTTGCGTCATGCCTGTCTTTAGTCAAAAGAAGCCCTCCTCTGGTCCTAGTTGAGGGCTCTAATTTTCCAGTAGGATTTCTGGGGGATGAGGGTCATATGATGCCAGTCCAGAGAGTCCCCTATAGCCCCTGAAGCCGTCAAAATCCCTCCCACAACCCCAATGATCATCATAGACAGAACCTTGCAGTGGGACTGAGATAGTCCTGCTGGCTCCCATTTGCAAGGGAAGGAGAAGCTTTTAGGCAAATGATTTGCAGACATTCTTCCCCTTGGGTGCCCCCCCCCCTTCCCCATTTTATCACAGACGACACTTCATTTCAACAGCACAGACCCGAAGATCAAAGGCTATCCCAGCGTGCATTACTGGCACGGGATGCTCCGATTGGCCTGATTATTCCGATTTATTGGAATATAATGCTGTGAAAGGGGAGCATTGTTGTCCTTACAGGGCAGCATATAAATCAAGGTGACGGGTGCGAGGGAATGGACAGTTACGCAACCACAATGATACACTGCTGAGTAATCCCATCAGTGGGGGGGGGGGTTCACATTTACCGCACTTTTATAATGCAAGGCCTATGAATTCACGGCTAAAAATCTCACACATCTCATTGGTTACATGCACGTTATGAATTCTCGTATAATATCACATATTAATTATGTATAAGACTGCAAGATCGCTGACAGGTGCCGGTCGTTTGTTCTACAATAATCGTCTACGGTAAAATGACAGCGACAGACCTATCGGCTATAAAGATGGGACCATAGAAGGCATGTCGACTTTTTCCCCCCCTTGCTTTGAGATTCTGCTGTCATCGCATCATGAGAAAGGTGAAAAGCAGATAAGCTGCTGACTGCCGCAAATGATAATTAGATAGAAATGTACGTTTCATTCCAGTAGATTCCAGGCCTTGTTTTCTGACCAATAAGGCCACGGCTGGATAATCGCATAGGGGCGAGTTCATTATTGCAGCCTGTCTCCGCCACCGCGTCTCACCAGAGAACAACGGCAGAGGCTTCATTGTTTTGTAATGCAAAGTGGGAAGACTTTGGCGTCCTGCTGTTCACTTTGAGCGGGATGCAGGGTGCCGGAGTCTCCACTGGCTGCGTCACAGCCGCCTGCGAACTCCCAGCCGTCTCTGACGTGGTGCTGACTCACACTGGTTCAAGCTGACTCAGTGTCATTGGACCTCATTAAGTCGTCGAGTCATGTGACCTCTGGGTAGCTACAAGTGCCAAAGAAATTACATTAATGGGGGCATCTAAGAGATCAAATGGAACAGGAGCCAGGATCTCAGGAAGCACAGGGTATGAGGCCAGGTGTCCACTGGGTAGGGACCCCATTAGGGGCCAATTAATGGATAGGCTATCCAGGGTTAAGCTTCGGGCCCCAGCAAAAATCAGGGCCCCACGGCACCTTGGCGAAAATGGCATGATTACTTAAATCAGCAACGCCTGAGTGTCCATACTGATGTCAGCCAAGAATCCCAGATAAGATAATCCAAGCCCGGGAAGTCACACTAAGGACAACCCAGGCGGCTGTCCTGGGAGAGAGAAGCACGCCTGAACATTGCCCCCAGAGCTGCATTTTGAAGTGATACCTGCCCGGGACCCAAGAAGGCATCCTTCCATTTTGAAACTTAAAGACACCAGTTTCTAACCCAACAGGTCGATTGCTAAGTCACTGGCCGCTCCCTGCTGTCCCGAGAGTATGATTCACACGAGTCCTGTACTGACGGCCACATCCGGTATGGCGGGGTAGATGGGAATTAACCTGAGCAGATGGCTATACCAGACATACCCAGTCACAGTATGCTTGGTGGGTAGGCAAGGGGAATGGCAGAGACGTGGAGGGAGATGGCAGGACTATCATGTGACCAGACCCCCCCCCCCGAAAAAAGAATATCCTTATCAAAGCAGTATAAGATAAATTTTCCCCATCAAATATCATTTAGTTTATACAATGAAGTACAGGCTTTTGAGGTGTGTTGGGGGTGGGGTAGGGAGTTTGGAAGGAGGAAGGAAGAAATTGATTAATCAACTAATTGATTGTGATGGAATTTGCTTTCGCCAAAAAGGTTACAGTCTGCCTGTGGAGGTTCGTCAATGGGACAGACCCATTTGCCCGTCTGAGAAACTCCTCAATGCACTACGGAACAAAACAAACGGCCTGCCTGCTTCCTTGCCTGCTTTGTTTCAGCAGACATCATTGATTTGGCTTTATTCTTTTTAGACCCCTATGTGTAGAAGAGAAAGCCAATCAAATTCCTATGCTGTCTGATTAGGAACTGTGTCTGTGTGTACTGGCAAACCCACCTTCATCCATCAGCATTAAACTCCCAGCTTGTTCCTAAGCAAACGCAACATAACCAGTGAGTTTAAGGCACAGAGTTATACAGAGGCTTTCTTTTAAATCCCAGTGTGAATAGAAAAATTATTTTAAAATCAACTCTTTAATATATTGAGTATGTATAGCAATAGAAAAAAATGCATTTTCACCCTGCTGTACAAAATTCCTGTTTGTATTACCCAGCATGTCTTTTCGGAATGGATCAGCACTCACAGAAAAATGCAAATGCAAATGCAATTTGGCATATTTCATTTTTTAATTATTATTATTATTTTCTTTTACAATTTAATGTTTCATTAGCATTTTTGGTGGTTTCTCACAGTTTCATTTAAGACTGCTCGCTAATTTAATTTCAGCACATATCGCCCTTTGCATTTTCTCAAAGCTTGTATTTTTTTTTTACAGTCTCTCTCTCCTGTGTGTTCCTTTTCCAGGCCAGGGCTCTGTCACATATCATAAAAGCAAAAATCACATGATCAGGTCACATGTTCCTGTATGGAAGACGTGGGGTTGATTCACTTGCCGACACCATTTTGAGCACAGGTGCTCTGCACATTGAACTCGTCCTCCTCTGCCGCCCTTTCATTTCCAGTTGGTTCTGTACCACGGCCCAAACAGTGGCTTTTGAAGTGTCCAGATCGGGCTGAATTCCGAGTTAACAAGTGGCACCCTGCTCACTGTTAAATTACAGAGGCTCTATGAATGAATCATGGCTAGCAGACTGATTGGAAAAGTGATTTTCGCTAACTTGCAAGCCAAGCATTACAGGATCTCAGACATGGGCTATTCTGACTTGGCCCGGCATGCAGTGAGTCTTGTCCCTCACCATTATGGGCCTGCTCTGTCAAGCATCATGGCTGATGTAGACTTAGCCCAGCCAGGCCCTCAAAGCACATTATGGTTCCGTGGTGTTGCCACAAGGGCCTCCACCATCTACAACATTTGATCAGATTTTGTTTCTTAAACAGACCACGCAGAAGCTATTCCCCAGACCCAGGGCTGGTTTTGAAGTCGAATTCCCGGTAGCTGAATTGGTTCAGCAACTCTTAATCTGAGCTCCACAGAGAGAAGTAATGTGCAAGTGATCTCTCCTGGGCCAGGGATCCTGCTGGCCCCCAGCTTGGAGGGCTGGGGTTGGCCCATTTTCCGTAGAAAATTCTAGAATAGTTTCTGACAAGGTGAGAATTACATTGTAAGCTTAACTGCCCCAGTGGCTCAGGACAACAACCTGCTTTGCCAATCAAATGGTAATCACGGATGTATCGCTTACATTTATTGTCCAGCTACACTTTTGGACACGTGACAATGGCACTGAGGTGAGCCCCACGCAGTATGCATCAACATCATCCCTTTAATAGCTCAGGGCTATCCCTTTAATCTGTTTGGTTACCTAGGGCAAAAATTAGTCACTGAGGAATTATAGATGGTAAATTCAGGAAATCGTTAACTAATGCGCAGGAAAAAAACAACATGACACTGTGCTGGTATGGATTTTCAATTCAAGGCAATTCATGTGTTTGTGTGCTAATGAAATGCATTAATATTTGCTATCAAATTAAAAACCTTTTTGTCTTTTGTGGGCTGCCGTAATGGTGGGTGAGACACATCGGCTGCCAAGGTGCATCGCTCCCTCAATATCTCGGCAAGTTCCCTTCCCGGAATTAGAGCGGATTCCTCTTTCGCTAGGGGGACACACCCGAGGTCGATTCGCAATCGCCTGGCACGAATGCATTACCTTACACAAACATGCCACGTCAAGCAAAGACGTGTTTGTTTTTCTTCACGGAGCTTTCTGGCAACATTCCTGCTCAGGGTCTGTTTATATTTGCATGCGTCTCAGCTAAACGGTGAAGCTGCTAACTGTTTTTTGGCACAGCAGTAAAAGCGACATTATGAAGGCGACTTCAATGCCTGGATTTACAGGTTCTGTACTGTTGCTCATCAATCAGCAGGAGCAGGTTTGTTGTTTAATATCTAGTTCATTTAGTATTTAATGTAGTGACAGTTTGTGACCAGTAGGGGACCCCCGTACCTTGAGGGGCCCGTGTAAATGTGTGGTGTGAGTGGTGGTTAACACCGCCACTGTCAGTAAGAAAACATGGTCCGACGCATATGCCGTACTCAATCCGTACAACTTATCTAATTACTTTTAACCAGAACATTATTTTCCGTTTCGGTTTATGAAAGGGAGAGTATAACAGAGAATCACAGCCTTTCATTTCACCAGAAGGTTCCTTTCAAACTTGGGCCAGAAGATGTAAGTCTTCTTCATTTATGTGTTTAACTTTTTAAAAGATTTCTCCATGATATTTAATCATATTAAAAGACAGCCCCCCCCAAGCTGTTCCACTTCTAAATTTCCTAAGGCTCCCTGCTATTTCACCATGGGAACATTTCCTTCAAACTAATGCCAGAAGTCTATGTAACAGTCTTTATTTATGAATTTAATTTTTTAAAATCTTTTTCCATGGTGATATTTAATTATATTAAATTCCGAGTTTCCTACCACTCCCTGCTGTTACAAAAAGACATGGTGTCATCTAGATGATGATGATGTGGCCTTTGACAGCTGTATGAATTGTCCAGTTGCGATGCTCACTCTGTCATATGAACACCGATGACATAAACTGCATCACACGTGTGTCTATTGGTAGCACGAGACGATCCGGTTTTGTTGTAACTCATTCTCCATTACTGCCCCGTGACACCATGCCCACCATCTGTCATCGTTTACCGCACAGCGCGAGAGAACGATGACTCCAGCGTCGTTACGGTCTCAAGCAGGGGCCCGTTCGCGGTTGAGCCCTCCAAGTCCACAGGCAGCCATTTATCGTGGGATTTTTAGCTTTGGAACAAGGATTAGCGCATCTTGGAAGTGTATCAACGGCGACATCGGCCCAGTACCCATCGAAGTGAAGATGTCATCGCCCTACAATGGTGTAGGCTCAGCCACGCCTGCAAACATGACTAAATGCTAATTGGCACAATTTTGCGTCTTGCTTGTCCAGGAAGTATAGACGATGGCAGAAGGAAACACCTGAATCGAGTTACTAAAATGCGATTTTGCCCAGAAATGGCAAGGTGTTTGAAGAAGTGAACACCATTTAGAAACTTAATCTGTCGCACCAATGGAATGAGTACGTTAACTACATTTTTTGCAGCACAAATTGACCCCCTCTCCCTTAGATATAGTGAATTGTAAAGAGGTTCATGCACAGAACCCCACAGCCGACACAGAACACATTCTCAAATGCAAGTGGGAACGTGGTGATGGAAATGCAAATGACATTTATTTCGGTGAATCGCGTGTGCAGCGAGATTTCAGCAGTTTTCCCGATGTCAGTGATTAGAAAGACGAATCAAACACAGCTGTGACGTAACAGAAACCTCACTCACAGCCCGTGTCACGGACAGGAAGCGATCGTAGCTGATGAGGACGATGTTGAACACCGAGGCTGTGCACAGCAGGTAGTCGATCACCAGCCACAGCTTGCAGAGACCCCGTCCGAACATCCAGCGTCCTGTCAGGATGTACGGGATGTAGACGGGAATGCAGAAAGCACCTGGGAGGAGAGAGGAGGACAAACAAAGCTCAGGATGAAGCCCCATTTGGCGCGCCGTGCCACAGCTTTGTGTGACTGGCTGGGCAGGAAACAGTTTCAGAATCAACGATATGTCAATTACTGGGTACACGATTCAGCCTGCCAGTTATTTGTTAAACCCCCGCCTCCCTTGCTGCCATCCACAAATGCAGGGGCATAGCTAGAAATTCTGTCCCCCCCCCCTGCCAAAATGTCAGCTTGGGCCTCCCACAGTAGAATTTGTCGAGCAGAATGAGGTTCCCTGTGGTAAAATGTGGGGCCCCTGTAAAGTGCTGGGTCTCATGAATCTGACTGTATCCATGCTCCTCCTGTGCCCCCAGCTCATTGTTCACCCCACGGTGATTCCCCCCCAGCCTGACGCATGGAAATCCCATCGTGTAAAGGTGTGACCCAAGAGGTCGGCCCTGCCTGCTGACCGGAGAAAGTACAGGTCAATTAGCGAAACTGCACTCACCGATTGTGTTACAGATGCTGCCAAGATGAAAATCCTAACATCTCATCTGGCTTAAAAGTACAAACTATTTAACATCACAAAGCAGCTACTGAAGTGATCAGCACAGCAGGGTGGAAATGACTTTCATGCAGTTATGCAAACATGGAAGAGGACAGTATACTTCCTTATCAGAGGAAGAGGAAGAGTACGTAGCAATAACTTGCACTGAGAGAAGTATACAGTATTGAGGGGAGTCAGACATTTCCAATTTTAGTTTCACTGTCTTGACATTCAATGAAGCAACAGCCATTGTGATGAAGGATCCATACTTAGAGGGAGGTGATCTCTGAATTTATTACCTGGCTTTGTGGGCTCTCTCAGATGAGATACTCAGGGTAAACTGTGACTAAACTCTGTGGTCGTTTTGTTAAATCCTCCAAGTGCTTTACTGTTCACCTTTATTTTGCCCCAAATTTATGGCATTGACAGTTTTACATATAGCAGGAAGTAGGGTTCCAGTCAGCTAATATGTTACCATGGTGACTGATCATCAACCCTATGCCAACAGACAGCTGAAGTAATGGAGCCCAGCTGACCACGACTGGTCTAATTATCTTGTTAAGGTTATACATGGTCAGGTGGGCAGCTCCTCCAGCACTGGGAGTCGGCGGCCTGCTGGCAATGAGTTGTATACATGAGAACGAAGTGTTTATCATTCTTCGTGTTTTCGGATTATTCCTATTTAATACTTTCAGTGCCTTTTTCAGAAGATCCAATGATGCTGTTTTTATTTTAGCCCATCTGAACCCTACTGACCTTCTCAAGCCCCTATCATGTGACCGATGTCTAACCCTCAACTTGCCACAACACATACAATCTCCCTGCCTAGCTACTGGGACCAGGGGCATAGGCAGAAATTCTAGGACCCCTGACAAAATGCCACCCCCCCCCCCCCAATTTTATGTATAATTTTACATATTCAAGGCAGTAACACTGGGAGTAAGGGCAGTGAGGGTTCTGCACACTCTATTTCTTGTCGGTTATGTTAATTATTCCGTAGTGGCTCAGAGGCAACTTCATGATCATTTCTCCAAAAGACTAATGTTAGCTGTTGATAGCTACCAATGATACAGAAGAATTTAATCAAAGTCTATTGGTCCTTCTGACTTCCAGTACCCTGAGCTCAGAGAATCTTCCCGTGCCCATGATTCAAGGACTCCTATAAAGTTCTGTACCCCCTCAGTCTGCCAGGGCATCCATGTCCCTGCAACGCCCCCCTAACTGGGACCCATATGAGCACAGATTCCTGTCCCCTGGTCAGTGTGTTCCCCCAAATCCATTATTTACTGTATTCATTTGTTAGAAAATGTCACTAAAAGGCAAGAACCGAAGATCTACTTATCAGTTTAAGTCAGTCCACTGTATTGTTGGGTAACGTGTGAACTCTTAAGTGGTGTGGTGAATTACTGAAAGTGTCTGATGCTTATGTTCTGACAAGCAGCCTTTTTCGAGAGGCGAATCGAATACCCCCACGGCCGCAAACACAGAGGCTAGTTGTTATTTTGACAGAAATTACAGATGCCAGAAAGGACAGAAAGACCAGGCTTTTGGCCCTGAATATGTCATAGTACATTTATCTATGTTTTGATCATTTTTCTTATTGGTGTAAAACGTAACTATCATTTGACAAAACAACAGACATTGTTTACTGGAGCTGTTATTAAGTGTATTATTGTGTATGTTGGGACTATTACTGAAAAATGATTGTGATGATTATTACCCTGACTGGCAAGTGGGATTTTAGTGTTGAAATGGTTATTAAAATTGTATATATATACATGAAACATTATATATAGGTGTGTGTGTGTGTGTATGTATGTATGTGTGTGTGTGTTAAAATTGTGCGTCATTTGTACATTTTGCAGGCATAGTCTTCAATATATTGGTTTTATTTGAAAGAAATTTGGTCATAACCTTGTCAATTAGGGAGGATGGAGGAGAAGAAAACAAGTATGATCATACTTAACCAAACGGCTAAATTATTAAACCAATGAACAAATAATAAAAAAGACACACATTTATGGTTTACAAGGTGGAGGCGGGGAGATGGTGATCTGAGGCGTGACCACGGGGAGCTGACAGCAAGATCGGGATACTTAGCTGAGGTCAAACCTCAGTTCACAGCCGATTTAGCTCTTGAAATACTGTCAGGAAACCGAAGCGACATCGATTCAAGGGACTGTGGACTGACGGCAAGCTGGGCTCAGTGTGGAAAAGGGAGGATGGCGGGCGATGGACGGAGGACCACCCCGACTTAGCAGAAAATGCAAAACAAGTCTGGGTGAAAGCACTAGACGCGATAACAGCGTGCTTTAACCAACTCAAACGTAAAGTCGACCGACACTCTTTGGTGAACCCTTCCTCCAGTTCAACTACGTAAAATACACAAACTCACGTCTAAATATATATGCAAAATCTACTGATGTGCAACAACTGATCTCATCAATTAAGTCGATTAAGGTGAAGGACAGTGAAAAGAGCAGTTATAGCCTAATGTCAGCTTATAAAAGAGGGTTACTCGTGTATATTGAAGACATCGCTGAGAAATGGGTTTCATTTCCACCCTTAGAGCTAAGTCAAATTGGTTTCTACTTAATATAGATGTATCTTCAGGCTGCTATCCTGACCCGAGACCCCCACACATCTCCTCCGCAGGCTGCGCTGGCCGCTCATTCAGCCCACTGTACCCGCTGTGCTGGTCCTCGCTGACTGGGAGCGACGTCGGGGTCGGTGCTCAGAAAACATTCCTTTTTCAAATTGAAACCTACATGACAAAATCTGCCTCCACAACAGGGCGACTTTTTATTATTATACGACCAAACCGGCGAGTCAGTGTCACTTAAAAGACAAACGCCCATTCCCATGACTAATTTGGCAAATTACTAAGAGTTATTAAAATGAAACGCTGCAACATCAGAGGATCCGCGCAGCAAAGGAAGTCAACAGTAAGTGAAACTGGTTCTTGAAATGCAAATTTACTTAACAGGTCAGGCAACTTGTTTTTTCTCTTGCATGCCGAATTAAGCGCATCGATCGACAGGGCCAACAGATCAAACTTTATTTCAGACATGAAAGTCGCTAGTTAGGCTACTAGCATTTTAGTTAGGCGACTTGTAAATTAATATTACTGGAAAAGGTCGAGGTGTTTAGGGGGGGTCGATAAATAGACAAGTGCAGTTGTATACTTACCTACGAGGAAATCTGATATCGCCAGGTTCAAGAAGAAATAGTTGCTCTGATTTCTAAGACTTTTGTCCACCACAAACGCAAAGATGACCAGCGCATTCCCAACTACAACTACAACCACAAGAGTTACCATTAACACAGCCAGGATCACCATGATATAGCCTGTAAATGAGGCGCCAGTCCCATGGAAGCTCGCAGAATCGTCACCAGTGAAATTAAAGCTTGAATTAATTTCAGGGATGCCAGCTCCCATAGTCTCCCACGAGTGGTATCGGTTTTATTGGGAAGTAAAAATGTAGAGTAAAAATGATGCGCTCGTGTCATCCATGGCTAAGCGCAGTGGAGAGCCGCACCGATCTCAGATGTTCACATCGCGCTCCGCGCAGCAGCCTGGGTTGATGCGCAGCTGCTCCACACGGACCGGACCCACAGGCTCCTCCTAAAAGTTGGCCAGGTGTCCAAGCGTTGCGGGACGAAAGGACCTGCTGCGAAGCGGGGACACCCCTCATGTGGCATCGCAGCGGATGGACGAGGCGACCGCAAGGCACATTTTCTTTAATGAGCGGTGAATGATTATTAAATACAAAAAGCGATTATAAACGCGTTCCCTCGCTTGATGGCAATCCTACCCTTTTCCTCCCGATGAGGCACTATCTCCTGCTGAAGTGAGCGTATCTCCCATGATAAGCGGGAATTAACGCGCGTTTGCGAAAGCGCGACCTTGCTCATGGCGCTGCCGGGGGGCAAACCCTCCTTTTCTCTTGGGAGCGAACGAAGGTGACGTTAATGCACCATGCTGTGAAAATGGCAGACGAATACACGGGCACTCTGCAGTTTATTTGGACCTTTCATTTAGTTGTCAGCAATTGTTTTTCTCATGCCCAATATCTTCAAACACAACCGTATTTAATGAGAATGTTATTAACATATTTCCGACCAATATGTCCATCTCTACTTTTCAAGCTTATTTTGTATAGACATTAGAATGAATCCAGGTCACAATATGCTAGTTATTGTACATAGCCTATAAATTGCTTATTGTCTTGGATTTACTCGTGGTGCCTAAAGATTAAAATACTGTAAGTTAAAATAACTCTTCTTGTTTTTATACATCCAGTTTTTAACTCAAGATTTTGTCTTTACATTATTTTTTTGTTTGCAGTTGCTCAGAAATCCATCAATAGCCAAATATTGCGCATTACAGATTGGGCTCTAATACTGTCGCTCGTAATGTGTTATTCTCAGTGTGATGGCAACGTTATATAATGAAACTCCGTCCTAAAGGTGAAGTTTTAACTCAAATCAAATAAGGTGAGGGACTTATGAATAAGTAATTTCTGAGAAATATGGGGATATATATGAATCTGTGTGTGTTCTCTGTGTGACCCTTGGAGTCAAATAGATTTCCTTTCTTATTTATAAATTCATACAATTTCCTCACATGAGACGCACCATTTCGCAAGTGCTAAGCATGCAGAAGTGTCAGCTGACCGCTCCTTCTTCTGCCCTTTCAGCATCACTTCTATGTTCGCCTTCGCTTCACTTCGTTACCGTAACGGTCCCGCTTTAACCCTCTCATTTTGAACCGTTAGGTAAAGCTGAATCTTCAGATAGCGCAGTTATACAGTAGTCTACCTTAAACAACATCGCGCCCTTATCGGATCGAGGTATCCATCTACTACAAACGATGAGCCGGAGTGCTGTGATGATTTTCTGCAGTGACATTATTTTCCTAAAAACCACTCAGAACAATAATGATGCACCCAATTTTCCCAGTCTATCTACTTTAATAATTATACAAATGTATGCTGTGAGTGCTTTTTTGTTACGACTCCATGTTCCCCCCAGGTACCAGACGATTACAAATAACATAAACCTATTATCATTTAAACAGAAGGATTAATATGGATGAAGTTAGTATGCATTTCCTTGGTTTCAGGGACACCACTGTTGTCGTCACTGGGCTGAGAACAGATGTCAACATAGCTTCTGCCCCATTAAGGCTGCTAAAATGCAGTCATGACTCCGTTTGACAAAAATTTGTCCGTTATTGGTCTTAGCCCCCGTGTAATAAAATGACCTTCCCAGTCTCTCAACAGAATACAAAATCCCTCATTCTCTTCAAGAAATTATTCAGATCTTAGCTATATACACCACCTTTCGGCCCTAAACTTCTGGTTAACCCTAAATTAAGCATTCTCCTCCAGATTAATAAAAGTATTCTGAATCTGAAAATGCGTCTAATGAGTAGTGGGTATGCAGTCTATGCACTCACTTTGCATATATAGCCTACTTAATCTGTCCAATTAAATTTGAATATGGATGTCCCTAGCAAATATAATTGATTATATTAAGAGGTTATTAATTGCCTCCTTCCTAAAACATATGTGATATGTTTCCTGAATGATATACAGAACTTGTTTTGTTGGTAAAATTACCAATTAGCCAATGTAGGAACTGTAGGTCTACACTCTCAGAAAAAAAGGGTAAAATTGTACCTTTGCTTGTTACTGGGGCTGTACCCTAAGGTACAGAAATGGGCCCTGATGAACATCCTGAAGGTACATCCAGCGTTAATGTACCACCACAATGATACAATAATGGGCCCTGATGAACATCCTGAATGTACATCCAACGTTAATGTACCACCAATGGTACAGAAATGGGCCCGATGAACATCCTGAAGGTACATCCAGCGTTAATGTACCACCAATGGTACGGAAATGTTCTTCTGAGTCCATTTCTGAAACTTAAAAGGTACAATTACTTACAGCTATGGGTACAATTGGCATGTCCCTGAGGGTACAGCCACGGTGACAAGCAAAGGTACAAATTGTTACCCTTTATTAGTGCAGTCATTCTTTCATATGTTCTACCCATGAAAAAGAGGAGCTAATCCATAAGGACCTAGACCTCTGCAACATTGAAGACTATCAATGGTTATGAGGCTCCAGTAATATTAAGTCCATGTTTCTTGATCAGCTAACTAGCAAGCTAACTATTGACTCTTACTGCTTACACAACAACAGGTTGGATGCAGGGTAACTAGTAATGTTGTCTTTAAGCTAGCATTGAAGTGCTGGTATTGTCTTTAAACTAGCATTGAAGTGCTGGTAACGTTGAGGTGATAGTAAGATTGTCATGGCACTAATGTTAATGTGACGCTAACATTGAACTGATGCAAAGACTGAAGTGATAGTAAGAATGACTTGGCACTGATGTAAACCTTGACAATAACATTGACATCATGTTAACATTGTCACCGTGGCAGCATTGATGTGCTGCTAACATTAAGGTAATAGTAAGATTGACGTGGCACTGACGTTGTAATGGCAGGACGGTAATGTTGGTATGGTGGTTTGCTAGCTGAAAGTAAAATTTCTCTGCTGTTTTCATCCTCATGGCCTAATATGCAAAAGTTGACTTTTGAATCAATTATATATTTGGAGTACTTTTAGATTTGTTGAGTTATTGATTCATAATTCATTGTTTTTCGTGAAAAGTAAGACCCCACAGTGATGTATGTTGAGGGCCCTGGCATCATAAGCTGCACAACTTGTGATCTGTTTCACCAACTTCCTGTAGTTCTTTGCATACAAACATCTGCAGCCTTTGAACAGAAATCCGCCCAAGTCCATTAGCATTTCACTATAATCACGGCAGCCAGGGAGAATTAAATGACAATCGCTCGGTGAGATATGAAGGTATGTGTGTCGTATGATAAATAAATTCAATTAAGAGCACTGAGATTTATGTGTTATCTTAACATACAGTTGGCGAATATGATGGATTAGTGAGCGCCACTTGGCTTAGCTAGGAAAACTTATCGCGTTTGTTAAGTATGTTTGTTATGTTTTGCTGCTATTGCAAAGTAGCAGGACAAAAAAGGCTTTATATATTTATATAGCATCATTAGCAACTGTCCCCAGCCTCGTGCTCCTAAGCTTCCTGGGAGAGATTCCAAACCCCCTGTGTCCTGGACCAGGATAAGTGCTTTGAAGATAGATGGTAGATTCAGCGGTGCGTGGAGCATTTTTTGTTGGCCTTTTTTTAATGAGCTGGCCAACAGCTGTAGTTAGCAATGCTGTTATCTAAGTTGCTGTTTTGGCTGAAGTTTGTGGCCAAGAGCAGGAGTGAGGAAGTGAGCAGGACCGAGGCTGTCAGAACCCCTGCAAGGGATCCAAGCAGATTGCAAAAAAGACTGCGGCTAATATTTCCATCACTCAGACAACAATGTAAGAGAAACATGGGGAGCCATTTTTCTTTCCTGACCACAAAACGCCAGTGGCCAAAACACACATTTAGGTGCATCTCTGCAGAAGATATTTTCTTGCTTTTAAACGTTTTCTTCTTGTATAGTAGTTAGACAGTTAAAATTTTGTGAAATTTTTTTCTGTGTTTTTCTTCTTGGTCCTTCTTTTGTCCTCTTTCGCCATCTTGCTAAACCTCTGCCTGAAAAATGAGTTGCCTAGTTAATTGAGTGTATACACTCTCACACTCCTGTGTATTTCTTTGCATGACTTTCTAAAATAATGACAAATGACAGGTATAGAAGGCATTTTATCTCCATTACTTACTCCCAAAAGTGTAGTTTTACTTCTGTTGAAACTGGTTATCTCTGCAATATTTTGAAGAGGTACCAGGATAGTGAGACTCTTCTGTTGTTGATGACTTCCATTCCAGCAGAGAAAACCAAGGTTTATCATCCAAAAAGAGACAACCTTCATATTCTCTTTTTATTTTCCTAGACAATGCTGTCCCTCTGGGCGAGGCATGGTGGTGCAGTGGTTAGCACTGTTGCCTTACACCTCTGGGACCAGGGTTCAAGTCTCTGCCTGGGTTTCATGTATGTGGAGTTTGCATGCTTTCCCCCACCAAAACCAGGTATAAAACTGGTGACTGTTGCTTATGGCAGATCACAAGAGAACATCCTGTACTATAGAGACCATGGGAAATTCAGCCAGACTTCATAAAAGATACATCACAGATGGAAAGGGGTGGATGTGCACCGTAACTATGTTACTCTCCCTCATCATGCCTTTCTTACAAAAGCCGACAACTCGATCCACGACACCTCTCCTCCTGGTTAATGAAAAACTCCTGCTTCTGGTGGGGTCTTTCTCAGCACTCAGTGCCTCAGTCTGGGAATCGAAAAGGCCCCAAAAAAGGACTAGTCATCGACTAATGATGTATGTCCTCAACTGTCCCTTGAGGAGAGACACCCCTGCACACGTCTGAATGCTCACCACTGCACCATCTTCCCTGATTACTTCACAAAATTGTGACCTTTTAGTCTTGCTATAATAACCTGCCGTGGGATACTAAAGGATATTATTACCTTCTATCAACATAATTATCTAGAGTTTTACCCATTAATAATGCAGTAATGGAGTAGTTGAACAGAACTGCTGACTCAGTCTGTTGTGTCAGTTGACTTCCTGTTAGCCACCATATTGGACATCACCATTTCTTTTTTGCAAAAGAAGAAACACAATCAAGGTATTTTTCTGTCATTCGCAGCCCTTCTGCCACCAGACTGACATCTCCTGTCACATTCATCAGTATCCCTTCCACCCTGTTCCTCAGGGGTCTCTCACATGCTGTCATCCAGAACGCCTTGAGCGATGCGTTTGTAACCCTTTGACAGCACTGATTTGGGAAGATGAATGTCTTTTTTTTCTTCCTTTGTCTTTCTGAAACAAAGTGGATGATGAAGCCTGCAGAATATCTGCAAATCGCAAATCAGTGTGGAAATGTTGGCACCCCATCCTGGGTTGTTCCCTGCCTTGCCCCCATAGCGTCTGGAATAGGCTCCAGACACCCTGTGACCCTGAGTAGGGCAGGTGGTTTCAGAAAATGGATGGTAGGAGAAACATTAGTCACAAAGTTGCAATTACCCTCAAAAGCAATAACATTATACAGTTAAAATGTTGAGAGTGGGAAAACCCCAGAGGGCATTAGAGAATAAAAGATCCCAAGGTCAGTTGAGGGCAAATAAGAAGAAATAGACCATACAAACACTCAGTTCCGGGCTGAGCTACCATCAGCAATTAAATAAACTCTACTGTTGTGCAGTAAAGAGCATAGAAACAAACCTCTGGGTGAACTTCTGATGGCTCATCCGCTGGTGGAGTGGCAGGTCGCAGCTCTTAAATGGGCGTCTGGGAGCAGCCTGCTTCCACAGGCTTACAGATCTGATTCTGCTGGTATTTGATGTGAGCACAGAGGAGGGAGAGCAGGGATGCTGAAGCTAAAGAAGGTTAGAGCTTGACTAGGCGGATATGCCTGAGGTCCTTAGTGAACCCCTTGGATACCTGAACCAGGACATCTAACAGAAGTAAGCCAGCCAGCTACGGTGCATCTTCAGGACAGATTCAGCTGCTGAGCCGATATGATTTACAGACCATATAACTAAAGGCTTAAGGCTCTGTAGCCTACAGGTGGTTTATTTATTCATGCAGCTATTTATAAGACCACCTGCATCCTCAAAGCAGGAAGCGCTTCGGGTGGTCAGATCCTGAGAAGTTCCCGGGAAAGATCTTAAAGTCCATCTCAATCCTGATCAGAAGCCAGTAAAAGGACATGGGGATTTTGTGAATCTTTAATTTTATCATTCCAGCTAAAATCTGTTGTGTCATTTTTAATTTCCCATGGAGTATGGAAGGTGCAATTGGAACTCTTGGAGATTAGGCCATTGCAGCACTTGCCTATTCAATGTTCAAAATTTCAAGGTACGTAAATTGTCCTTCATTTGTGGTACTCCTGAAAGTACATCCTGAAGAGTTAATTAAAAGCACTGGAACACTAACACCATGAGTCAAAAATGATCAACATTCTTTGTAGTGGGGAATTAGACGTCCCTTAGATTTAGCAATTGATGGAAATGTATTGTTGCAGGCTCCATTTGTTTTTTCACTAATTTGTTTTTTTGTTTAATCTGATATTAGAAACAGCTTTTCTTGCTCATCCTATTTGAAGCCTTTACATACTTAAACTTTAAACAAATAAGATTTATGCCACTAAAAAGTAATATTTGGGTCAAATTTTGATTATATCAGTTTTCAGTATATGGATTTTTATATTTAAAAACTCATTTTAGATGCAGAGCCATGGCCTGGGGCAAGGAAGAGAGAGAAATATTTCAGTATATTGCTGGACATCTAAATATGCAGCCACTAGGTGCTGCAATGCCTCCTCCTAAAGTAAAAGGGGTGGGGGTCACTCTGCTTGGTGCCCCCTGAGGATGAGGTGCCCCCTGGGCACATGCCCAGATGCCCATATGGTTAATCTGGGCCAGTCATGGGTCTCTGTTTACTTGATATGCCACATGGACCTTAATCTGAGAACAACTGAATGTGCAGCATTTCACAGACAGGGCCTATCAGAGAAACAGTCTAGGAAGGAGAGTTGTTTCGATAAACAGGATGCTGTCTCTTTAAATATTCAGCCCTCGCAGCCATTGGTCCATCCATTAACACACAAAAACGTGAGTAAGAGTATTCTAGAGGTTTCGACACTCCTGCAGACACATCAGCATGTATGCCATGCTTTTGAAGTTTTTAAAAAAAAATTATTTCTGGAAGAGATGACTGTAGCATAAATATGTCAGCAATTAACACATAAATCTGTTTCAGGGCAAAAGGATTCAGCTATTAAGAGGCTATAATGAAAAGAATGGTACGCTCTTGATGACAGAGTGTAGCGTGTTATTGTCTCTTAAGGGCATTTAAGTGCATTCATTGAAGTGGATTCTTTCAAAGTTACACTGCAACTTTGACCCACGACCTTTAACTTTTTCTGTTAAAAACTGGGGAGAATGAGAAAAGGGTGTTTGAAAATCAGATTACTTTAGAGAACTTTAGAGCACTCTGGAGCTTATAATGAACATGTCTGTGTGAAGTGCTACTGTATGATAAACTATGGCAGAATCAAGATTTTCTATGAGAGATTCCCAATGATGTTTTTTTTATTGTAGATCAGCAGATCTTTAAATACATCTTTGTCAGAAAATCACTTTAAATACCTAAATCAAGGCTTGCATTTCAATTATTACATTGTATTTCAAAAATTGAAGGCCCGTATAGAAGCACCTCTGACTTACAGCAAAGCTCTTTACCTGGAGGTTATCCTTCTAAGTTTGGCCTATACTTCTGCATATTTTACAGGCCACATGAATATTTATTGGCAGGACATATCCATTCCTCCTCCATCAGAAAAACGTTAGCTGAGCACACACTGGCGAGGTTGCTCCTGCGTGGAATAATGCGATGCTTTGTTTGCTAAATTACCGCTGGCATCCTAATGCATGCACTGGGCATCCACCAGATGATTACTGAGAGTCCACAATGATTAGATTCCTCATGGGCAGAGCCACCCTGTCCACCTGTATCACGAGTGGCAGCTAATGACTTCTCTCCGTCTTCCTGGAAACGCTCCTATCGCAACATAATCCCGTGCCAAATCGATTGCGGAGTCTTTTTTGACTTGTCGCCAATGACTCAGTTCCCCGTTGACGTAGACGCACAACCAGCCATTGCCAAATGGCGAATCTGAGGCGCAGCTGTGTTTGAGGCAGAGGATGGGAGTCCTGGAGTCACACAGGAAAGACTTCACAACTGTCGGTGAGCTTAATTGGCGTCTATCACAGAAAACTCAATGAATAGGGACCTTTACAAATAGCCATCAGTTTCAAGTGCCGCTGTATTAAATGTCAGGATGATGAGCTTGAGAGTCGGAGGACTCTTCTGCCACATGTAAGATTCGAACGGGTAAAGGACCCTTTAACCCCTGGTTCTCCTCTTTCGCACAGGGGCACATCAGACGTACGGCAGAGCAGGGTGAGCCCTGTCTGTGAGAAGGCCCTCGCAGCTCAAGCGATTAACAGAATATCAGGCAAGTGAGGACAGAGCTAAACGGGGGAGAGGACGAAAGAGGGCCGCAGAGGAATCAGCAGCTGGTTCTCGTTCACCGAGTTTTTCCTCAAGTGATGTTGGGGCAGAGTGTAGTGCTGAGGTTATGCGCTAAGAGAAGTCCAGGCCTTTCCTGTTTCTGCCTTGTAACAATGAACGGTGCTGGATCCTTCTCTCTGCCTGTAACCTGAATCTTGTTTGCAAACCCGCAAGCCCGTATGTAGTATAAAATACTAGCTGGCTTTATATTCTTGTATTTTGTGCTCTGCAGAGGCAAAACGCAGGTGCTACACACCCATCTTCAATATAGTTAGCATAAATCTGAAAATGGGGATGAGGCCCCTTTAACAAAGGCATGTTACATTAATAAGAGCCAATTAAGTCACTAAATACCAAACAGTTTGCACAGGATTTCTTAGTTTCCTTATCTCTCCTCCAGCATTCCCCAGAAGCCTCCTGGATGCAAAGACCCTCGAGCAGCAAGTAGCCCCATCTGGAACACATGATGAAACATGATAGAATTGCAGTGTATGTGTGAGCCTGCAGTACTTGATGGGGACACCATACTTTACGCATGTTCACAGGCTTTCAGCTTTTAGATTATTGTCATATATTGCAGTTTGTCATGTTTGTATCATTTAGAAGTTTAGCTAAAATGTCATTGACTTGAATACAAACAATATACATTTTGCAGCACCAAAAATGATTATTCATGTGAATTATATTGACAGGGATGAGTTAGTGGAAGTTAAGGGGATGAAAAGCCTAGCGGATGAAACGGGACGTTTTCGCTCTGGAACAAGACTTAGCTTTATGTTCTGCCTTTGCAGTTATGATTGATCTGTCAGTCTCACTGGCAATTTAGCTCTAGAGATAAATAACAGATGCATTTTCATCCCCACATTCATTGCTATTCCCTGAAGAGCCGATGACGGCCGCGGTGAACCTACTGATTTCGGTTCCCCACTGTAATTAGCCATTGATATCATTGTGAATCAATGCACAACATGCTAACGCAGGGCACATGAAATTCAGATGAACTATTTTCATGCAAAACGAACTCCCCTGCTCACCATGTATGCCATTAAGATCCCTCCGCTGTTAAAGCCAGTAGGCCTGGAGTATGAAATCTAAACATGCAAAATATGCACTGTTAATATATGAACTGCGACCGAAATATCTTCAGACTCACAGCGTTCCTCATGTGACTTGATGTAGCGACCACACTAACCTGGTGTCCGAACCGCATCCGGGAGCGTGGGCTTTTATTAAGCTCAAGATGCCAAAGGGGTGCTTTTTAATAGGAGGGTCAGACGCTGCTGAAATGGGTGCTTAACTAAGCACAGCTGGCCTCTTTCCTGAGGAGCCTGGCGTGGGCTGTGAAATGTTAGCATAGCGCACTGACAGGACAGGTGTAGAGGGGGGCGGTCTTTGTAATAAAAAAAGATGCTAATTGTTCCGGTCCCCCTCTGCCAGAGGAACTGAATTATTTACTCAGATCCGGTGTAAGGCATGGGGATCTCCCGGCGATGACCCAAGCTGCTGATGATCCGCTTGTCCATCATATACTTGGTGAAGCTAACTGTGCAAATGTTGTTGTTATTTTCATCTCTGCCCACTAACATCCTGACGATTCCTCCACGCTGTCAAGGAACACCCAAATGCTGCTATTTAAGGGAAATCTTAGGGCTTTTATTTAAGTGAATATGAAAAGATTTATTCATCCCGTCCATGCCCCCCACCTCCCCATGACCATGATTTAATTAAGCGGCACTTATAATTTACATCCATCCATTCATTTTCTGTAACTGCTTATACTATTTAGGGTTGTGGGGCTTATAATTTATATTGAACATTTAATTTATTTGTATAAAATATACGATAATCTTAGTGGTATCCTTACATTCATCCATTTTGTATCACTACTTATCCCGTACATAGTCTACAAGGACTTGAAGCGTAGGCGGCAAGGAGCACGCTGGACTGGTACCAGTCATGGACAGGAGCACGCTGGACTGGTACCAGTCATGGACAGGAGCACCCTGGACTGGTACCAGTCATGGACAGGAGCACGCTGGACTGGTACCAGTCATGGACAGGAGCACCCTGGACTGGTACC
>JAODLD010000001.1:18412227-18422796 GCA_026781065.1 Mormyrops boulengeri
GCCTAAGGCCTAAAACAGAACAGACCCAATATGCCTCCCCTCCCGGGCCTACCAATGTCCAATTCTACATCCACACTGTTACAGAAAAGAGCCTTCCCCAAACTGTTCCCACAAAGTTGGAAGCATAGAATTGTCCAAAATGTCTTGGTATGCTGAAGCATTAGGTGTTTTCACACCGCCCAAAATTTTCTGGAACTAAAAGCTGGAACCAGGGACATTTCTAACGTTCACACCAAAGGAACTCTCAGTAGCTCTCAGAGCCAGTTCCAGAACCCTTTTTCAGTACCTACTGTACACTAGGTACTTTTCATTCGAACAGGAACTACTGGGGAGGCCCTTACAGCCATAGTTTGCTGATTGGTTGACCACAAGCACCAGCACTAACTTTGAAGTTATGTGGAAGTGTAGAAAAGAGATGTAGTGGAGCAAAACTTGAGCAGATGGAATTATTTTAGTACTCCAATTAAATTTAATGCAATAGTTAATGCATTTTTTGCTTGCGTCTCCATATTTCTACATCGGAAATTCAATCGCTAACCAATATACTTTTGTGTAAAATCACCTTGGCCAGCGGTGAAACTTGCCAGCACTTATTAGCGGGATAATGTGGCGTCATTTTTTATTCTGTGGAATACAAAAGATTGATCTGCTGGCCAGAATTAATAAGAATCATGAACATGTTGAGGGTCATACAGTATAAGCAAAATATAAATAAAAGGCCGTGGTCCCATTTGGATCACAGTTGATCCCAAAATAACTAACAAAACAACTTATTTATCCTTCTTGTTTTGGTGTGGTGGTGTAGTATGAAATTATGTGTGAAGTTGAACCTACAAACTTCTTGAGTCGAGACAGCCCAGGAATTTGTAAACTGGGACCAGGTTCCAGAAATTCAGTGTGAATACGGCTATTAAGAGTGCCCTACACTGGAACTAAGGGGCCTAGCCCAACCTCTGAAAAACAACCCCATAGCATTATTCCTCCTCCGCCAATGCAGTCAGGCAGGTAATGTTCTCCTGGCATCTGCCAAACCCACTCGACTTGTCTATCAGACTGCCAGACAAAGAAGCGTGATTCCTCACTCCACAGAACATTTCCACTGCTCCAGAGCCCAGTGGCAGCGTGCTTTACACCACTCCATCTGACACTTGGCATTGTGCTTGGTGATGTGAGGCTTGCGTGCAGCTGCTCGGCCATGGAAGCCCATTCCATGAAGCTCCCGGTGCACAGTTTTTGTGCTGGAATTAATGCCAGAGGAAGTTTGGAAATCTGCAGATATTGAACCAACAGAGCGTCGGTGACTTTTATGCACTATGTGTCTCCGCACTCAGCAACGCTGCTCTGTTACTTTACGTGGTCTGCCACTTCATAGCTGAATTTCTTTTGCTCCTAAATGCTTCCACTTTGCAATAATCACACGTACAGTTGACCATGGAATATCTAGAAGGGAAGACATTTCACAAACTGACTTATTGCGAAGGTTGGCATCCTATAATACTACAACGCTTGAATTCACTGAGCTATAAAGAACGACCCATTCTTTTACAAATATGTGTAAACCTGACTGCATGGCTAGGTGCTTTATTTTATTGCGATGGTGCCAATGAAACAACTGAATTCAATTCAATTCAATTTTATTTGTATAGCGCATATTCACAACATTACTTTGCCTCAAAGTGCTTTACATTATCCCTGCCCATGCCCCCAGTGAGCAAGGAAGAAAGCTTGGGAGGAACCAGACTCAGAGTGGAAGTCCATCCTCCAGGGGCTGGCAAATTCAATGATTAAGAGGTGTGTCTCAATACTTTTGTCCATATAGTGTGGCTACCTGGTTAGCAGGACAAATAAGGAGTTGTTTTATTTTTAATATTTAGTGTAGTGACTGTTAGTGGCCAACAGGGGGTGCAAACCCCAGGGGCCCCACATAAATATGTGGTTTGAGTAGTAGGAAATACTGCCACTGCCCAACACACGGGGTTATGATGTTTGATGAAGGTACCTACACTGACGACGGAGTCAGAGTCTGGCTGCCAGCGAACAAGATGGTATTGACTCAAGGTAAATCCTGCATCCTGGAAGCAGACAGTGGCCCACAGCATTGCCAATATTCATTCAGGTTGTTGTATTCTGGGACATTCCGGCTCATTCCGGATGTCTGAATGAACAGCTCTTTGAGAACAGTGTAGACCTCAAGTTTGAGTGTTATTCAGAAAAATAAGCGGGCAAATCTCTGTAAGCCAAAATACGCAGATTTAAGGACCATCAAGCGGCCAGTATATGCAGCATTTCAAGAGATGTTTGGAGAAAACTGATTCCTACCGCTACTCAGGAACCGGCATGCCAGCACTAATGAACAGTCCAGGATTTATTGGTAACAGGGGGCGCTTTGTCAAGCATTACGCTTCACCCCTTCACAGCTATCGCTGTTCAGGTGTCCATGAAGACACCATCTAGGTGTTTAAACAACAGCGATACACCCCGGTAAAGCGTTTCAGCAATTCTCGCTTCATTATGTGTAATTTACATATATTACTTTTTTAATACACTGCCTGTTTTTTCAGGATATTACGCCTCACCGATAAATCTCAAACAAACATACGATCCCATTAAAGGTTATTAGAATGCGCGCTCGAACAGATATAGCTACTTTTGCTGAACGCCTCGACTGTGTGACATTTCTACAGGAGGTTTTAAATATTTTCTCAAAGATTACAGACGCCCCTGATGGATTTGCTGGTTAAAGAAGAATATCTTCCAGGGTCACCAGACTGAATTCACAACAAGACCACCACCCATTTCTTCATATCCCTAGCCTTGAAGTCTCTACAGTTTTTAAACTCCAGGTTTTCATGATAAAAGGATAAGCTATGTCATCCAAGGTTTCCCAGCGGTGAAGGTGAACGCGGCGCTCCCTCCTTACCCCTGTTATATCTGGCAAGTCTTTCAGTCCAACCTGCCTAACATCTGATAAGAACTGCTCTGGAAGATGGGGCAGCCAAACCTCCTCCGGGGTGTTTTCCGCCAGACAGTCACAGCCCTCTTGTTGTCCGGCAGCAATTCAAAGGCATTTCTGTAGCCCGTTTCTGAGGTGATGGTTACCCATTGCATCGAGAGGAATACGCAGGCGACGAATGTCCATCTGCGAGAGTATGTCTTTGGCGCACTGAAATTTGGCAGGACAACCCCGCCGTCCTTCTGACTACCCTTCACATTTCTCTCAGACGCTGGCCTGTTTCAAAGAAAGTGCTGGAAAGGTGCGGACAGCTACGGTTAAGCCTGCCCGCCTATTAAGAGATGTGACATAAACACATGAAATGTTGCATGGGGAGCCCATTATTTAATCAAGTACTCAATCACAGCCCCACACTCCTCAGAGCCCACAGCTCTTAAGCTTAACAGGTACTCGTTACTGATGATGCTCCGAATATCTCTGCGCTCCTCTCCACTTAGCGGACAAATTAGATTTTCAGACTACACACAATGAACCCATCTTTGCATGACCTGTACTGGAGCCCAAAATAACCCCTAGAGAGAGACTTCACTGCAAATGTCTCAGGGGTTTAAACATTTTCATTGTAATGGTCACTTTCGTTTGTCCTGATTGGTGGGAAATAGCCTTGGATTGGCCCTAGTAGTGTTTTCAGCTTTTTACCTGGATCGATGCAAATAGGGAAGGTGAGTAACAAATACGTGCAGAACCTTTTAGAAAAACCACCAGATATTCCATGAAGGTGGGTAGCTAAAGTAACATTAAGCTAAAGCAGTTGCTCACCGCGGGATCCACGTAGCCCTCCTGGACTAGGATGGCCCTGGCACAGTTGCAGATATGCTTGAAGCGGTCCGGCCCCAGCAGGATGCCACCGTACCATCTGGACACAACCACCATCACATTCCGGACATCCAGGATCTGGGAAAGGTGGGGATAGGAGCAAGGGAGGAGGTGAAAGGTGGCCGATCCCACAGTCACCTGACGAAGCAGAGCCCTGATTTTCCAGGACCTTTGTCTTGAGGGGGAAGACACATCAGTGACAGGCTAAGTACTGGTTGTCACCCTTTACCAGGTGCCTGGGGAGTAACATTTCAGAGGAGTTATGAAGCCTGGAACTCTGGTTAGCATTATTCATAACCCCCCATCCCCATGGGGCAACAGCCTGCCATCCGGACGTCACACTGTGTGCCAAAAGGGGGCGCGATGGTTAAACGTAAATAATTCACTCATCTTGACAGTTAAATGTAAATAATTCAGTCTTTCCAATCAACTATTTCCTCCCTAATTGACCCCATATGGTTGAATTATAATATAATAATGATTATTATTGATTATTATGATTATCACCATTGAATCCTTATGATTCTGTTCAGATTACAGTTACCGGGCAAAATTTTCTTCATCATGAAAAAATGAATGTTGTGGCACCCTCATATATTCAGGCTTAGCTTAATTTTATACAAGTTTTTACATCCCCTGCTGTGTCAATTTTATTTTCGTGTGGCGAATAAAATGAGTGGTGTCCCTCTCAGTAGGGGGTGACGTAACATAAATGTCGAACCTGCGGTGCCCATAACTAGAAACAGGCCTTGGCGAAAAATGACTGGGCTTTTTGGGTCATTGCCTAATACTGGGGGGGATTGAGTAGTTGGAAAAGTAAGACACGAGACAGGAAGATAGCAACTCACATTTTTATACGACATAGCATTCAAGAGCTGATGGAGGAACCGCATGGGGAATCTTCTAGAATAATGGACACATAACTGCATCTGTATGGCCCGCCTGGACTGACAGAACCGTTCTCCCCCACCCGCCCGTCCCTGTCTACGCTGTTCTCTTCCATGGTGCTGAAAAACAGAAACACCCACTTGTTCAGATTTTTTTTCTTCATCCCAAGTGTGACGAGCTTGCCGGATGCTCTACGCCAGCTGGCACCCCGAAAGGCGCCCTTCTGACGCTCCCAGAAAGCATGTCGGCACCCCATTTGGTCAACAAGATGACCGAGTCTGGGCGCCAGTCACTGGGACTGACAACGATTTGTTTTCCCCTCCAAAATGTTAGAATTACACTCCACAAGTTAAAGGCACACGTGTCCCAAATCAACAAGATCAGGGTACTTCTCAGTCTGCTAATTAATCCCCAAGATGGAGGGCGAGCCACAAAATTTTCTGGACGTTAATAAAAAAGGGAATAATGCAATTAAAAAAAAATAATAATAAAAATTTCTTTGACTGGTTGGCATTCACTCAGCTTGTTATTAACTGTATGTTGTGATAGTCAGTATCTCACCAGTATATTGTGCACTCATGGGAGCTTTACTTACAGAAAAATATTCTGAGGGAAGAACGAAAAATGATTCAGAGGTTCAGAGAGTTTGGTAAGTAAAAGTATATTGTGCAGCTAGTATATCATCAGTTTGTGTGCCACCTGCACACACTCATGCGCATGCACAGGCAGGCAGGCAGGCAGGCAGGCAGGCAGACAGACAGACAGACAGACAGACAGACAGACACACACACACAAAATAACCTCCCAGCAAGATGGCAGCCTAAAGTTCTTCCGTGCTGTCATTACCCTAAAGATGCAAATAAACCTGTGAACAAAGCTACTCCTAGTTGCCAAGTACCTGCACATACATGTACCTGCATATATCTTTTACATTATATTGACATATATCATCATTATACTGTATAAGCATGAATCAGTGTGATATGTCAGTGTGATATGTCAGTGTGATATGTCAGTGTAATGTCAGTGTGATATGTCAGTGTAATGTCAGTGTAATGTCAGTGTGATATGTCAGTGTGATATGTCAGTGTAATGTCAGTGTAATGTCAGTGTAATATGTTACTGTTTTACGCTGCTGACTAGTTCCTGGAAGTGTGACTCTGAGCACAATTTGGAAAATTTAAATGTATTTTTAAATATGTCAGAAATAACTGTAAAGGGCTGGTAATTAAATATGAAATGTTTTAAAGTCAGTCTCACAAGCTCCTCCTACTTTCCACCTGCACTGCATGAACCTTGATTATTGGCTGGGGGAATAAACCCACTCAGAAGCACATCCAAGTCCAGGGGAGGGGGCACACCAAAATAAAGAACCCCACCACCTCCAAGTCATACAGAACATATAAATACGAAATGCTTGTTTCCGGGCATTTATACGGGAGACACACAAGGGAGACCCTAATCCTGGACAAGGTGCACAGTGCACTGCCCTGACAACACCGGAAAAAAGGGGTTAGCGCTAAGCCTTGGGGGGATCTACCTGGCCCTTTTCACACCTCCCCAAATAAAAGAGGACGAGAAGCCATTAGGAATTTAAACCCTCGAATTAAGGAGCTAATGAAAGTCGGCTATAGCGCATCAGGGGAAACACACCAAGCGCATGCATGCGCTGACATCGAAGGCACCCGCGTTACTGCACCTCAGTTACCACTGGCGCTACAGAGATGCTGGGGGAACGATTATGTCCTCATGTGGCGTGTAGTGGGCACTGTGGGACATCGTGACACACCCAAACCGCGACTGGCCCGACCTGCATAAGGTGCAGCAGCCTCCCCCCCGCTGCCGTCTCGCCGTCATCCTCACAGTCCTGCAGGAACGTCTGCCGGTCCTCACAGTATATCCTGCAATGGAAGGAGGGTCATATGATCCCCGACTAAGCACTGTCTCGGCTCTCATAGATAGCTAATTAAATTTTTATTAATGATAAACTGGGATATTAACCAGATATTAACAATTTTAACACACATTTAGTTAGATGCAAGTGATCATCAACACCATCATCATGAATGTCAAGACTGCAAACCACCTGCAAGGTGGGGTAGAATGTTTGGGATGGAAGGACTGGGAATCAACCAGCTTGAGCGTGGGTGGGCGCTACCAGCAACTGAGCTAAAACTCTCATTTACCATGGTTCACCTTGAGGTAAGATTAAGAGCACAGAGCAGTACAAAAACTTTCCCTTGACATGCAGGAAGCTGGACCCCAGCAGCCCCACCCCACCCCCTCCCCCCAGGAGCTGCCCTGGTGCCCCCACGGTATGGAGATCCAGAGTGACCTCTTCACTTCCAGTGTTTATCCAAAGTATTCCCTTGTAAAGCTACCTGGGGATGCTGAAAGCGGGAGAATACAAGGCCAAAGTGTTCCAATCAGATGTCAAATGGTCCAGACGGGGGTCAGAATCCAAAAGGCCGTGGGGGGGTTTAAAAGTTGAACTGTGCAGAGGGCACAATTAAAAAGCGATTTGAGGTCCAAGCTAGATAAAACAGGTTCCTCTGAGGGTGAGTAGCCGGTTGGAAGCCGTCTGGATGTTGGCAGATGTTAGAGCTTGCATCTCCTCTCCCCAGCCTTGGAGAAAACGATCCCAACAAAGGACATATTACCCCCTCAGCAAAGTCATTGGCACATGCTAACGACACGCCATTAGTTCGCGTTTATTTAGCATATGATGGCGCGAAGAAGCCATTATGAAGCCACGTGGTCAGGGATAATGACCATAGATGGTGTATTACTTAACTGCATTGTTTCGGTAGCTAATCTGTTTGTTTAGGATTTAGCACGTAACCAGCAGGATGGGTGAGCTAATCCTCCCAGTGTGTTGGCCAGTGTGCAGACCAACATGGCCAGAACAGGGGACAGTCCTGCCCATTAGCCATCATCACGTCACCCAGAAGCTTCAGTATTCCAGACGGGCCAACTGGCTGCAATTTCATCTTTCCAGTGTCAGAAAGGAGAAAAATCGAAAGCCAACTCTCAGTGCCAACATGAGTTCAGGTTTGTGTCTGTGGATCACAGTTTGCTTTTCGACGCATGTGCATCAAGGGGCTGGGGTCAAACCTTAGCCCCCGATCATCCCATACCTGTAGGCGTAGATATTGTGTGTGGCACTTGCAATCTTCTTGTTTTCATAGAGGGCATCCAGGACCATTTTGACCTGAAAGATGGATGTCTGCATTACTCCCTTGGCTGATGTGATACACCCCCACACCAGCAATTTCCCATTAATATCACTATATGTTTCACTAGTCCGCCAGCAGAGCCCTTCCCAGTGTCAAATCAGCAACTTTAAGACTGCAAGCTCATATCTGTAACAAGAAAATTGCACATCCTAAGAAACTGTGTTATTCATTTAATTAACCCTTTACATTTCATATTCTGACGTCTGTGTGTGAGGAAGAACACACCAAACATTCCTTTGCCTTCTGTAAATATTATGGGCTGGCATGTAAATCCCAGCCAGGAATCAGTAGTTTCCTAAAAAGGCATCATGGAGAATTTTGGGCATTTAATCTGCACAATATCTGTAGCCAGGAGTGGAGTAGGTTGCCCCCCCCTCCAGTGTAGTGACTGTTTCTGACCAAGAGGGGGCCCCCAAACCTCAGGGGCCTCACATAAATCTGTGGTTTGTGTGGTTAAACACTGCTGCTGTTTGCAACCTTTCCCTTCAATACAGAGATGCAAAATGTAGTTGCATTACCACGGTTTCAGGTATGCTGGAGTCACACTGCAATCGCCACAGCGACCATAACAGAGGTGCTGCGAGGGAGCAATTGTTCCGAAATTAGCCCTTTTAGTGTGTTTTCACCACAACGCAACAATGTGTCCTGTGTCAGACACAGATTATGGGTAATGATGCATTTCATCCCATTGATATTTTTTGTTACACTCTGAAATCGTCATACTGACAAGGTGCTTCAGGAAAGGTAGCTAATTGCATTTTTTAAATAAATGCAATCAGTTGAAGCAACTGGACCATAATTGTTCTCCGCTGGGTGATATTGCAACCCCCTCTCCAAAAAAGTTGGGAATTTTATTGTTTTATAACAAACATATGCTCAATTTCAATTTGATGCCAGCAACACATTTGAAAGAAGTTGAAACAGGGGCATGTTTACTGCTGTGTTACATCACCTCTTCTTTTAACAACACTCTGTAAAGGTTTGGGAACTGAGGAGAGCAGTTGATGGAGTTTTGAAAGTGAACTGTCCCATTACTGCCTGATATAGGATTTCAATGGCTCAAAAATTCAGAATCTCTTTTGTTGTATTTTTCGTTTCATAATGAGCCAAATTACTTCAGTTGGTGACAGGTCTGGACTGCAGACAGGCCAGTCTAGTACCTGGACTCTTCTACTACGGAGCCATGCTGATGTAATACACGCATTTGGCATTGTCTTGCTGAAATACACAAGGCCTTCTCTGAAAAAGATGTTGTCCCGATAGCAGTATATGTTGCTCCGAAACCTGTATATATTGTTCAGCATTAATGGTGCCTTCTCAGATGTGCAAACTGCCCAAGCCATGGGCACTAATGCACCCTCATACCATCACGCATGCTGGCTTTTGAACTGTCCGCTGATAATAAGCTGGATGGTCCCTCTCCTAGCCCAGAGGAGCAGCGTCCATGATTTCCAAAAAGAAATTGAAATTCTGATTTGTCAGATCACAGGACAGTTTTCCATATTGACTCAGTCCATCTTAAATGAGCTCAGTACCAGAGAAGCCAGCGGTGTTTCTGGATCGCGTTTACATACGGTTTCTTCTTAGCATGGTAGAGTTTCATCCTGCATTTGTGGATGCAGCAACAAACTGTGTTCACAGACATTGGTTTTTGGAAGTGTTCCTGAGCCCATGTGGTGATTTCCACTACAGAATCGTGTCTGAATTTTAATGCCGTGCCACTTAGGACCCGAAGATCACAGCTATCCAATATTGGTTTTCGGCCTTGTCCTTTGCATAGAGATTTCTCTGGATTCTCAGAATCTTTTAATAACATTATGTACCACAGAAAATGAAGTCCCCAAATTCTTTGCAATATTATATTGAGGTACACCATTCTTAAATCATTGTGCTATTTGCCCATGCAGTCTTTCACAGAGTGGTGAACCTCTCCCCATCTGCCTCTCTGGGAGGCTCTTTTTATAACCAATCATTTTACTGACCTGTTGCCAATTAACCTAATTACTTGTGAGATATTCAACCAGGTGCTTTGTTTTAGCATTGCACAACTTTTCCAGTCTTTTGTTGCTCTGTCCCAACTTTTTTGAAATGTGTTGCTGGCATGAAATTCAAAATTAAGCATATATTTGTCATAAGACAATAAAATTTCTCAGTTTCAACATTCGTTATGATGTCTGTTCTATTTTCAATTAAATATGGGTTTCTATGTTTTGCAGATCATTCTGATTTTATTTACATTTTACAGACCGTGCCAACGTTTTTGGAAAGGGGGTTGTCAGATTATTGAATACCAGTAACAGATTAGCAATCAATAGCTAAATAATGGTGGTAACTGGTATATATTAAATGACCCCACCCACTGCAATGACTGACACCCAGTTTCTCCAATCATTGTTGTTTAGTGCTAAAAGGGTTGCTGGTCCAAGCCCCAGGATTAAGGTTGGGGAATGAATTCCTGCACTAGGTACTAAATTATAAACAGGCAGTCCAGGAAAAGTCACTTCTGTCAAGAAATGAAAAGTACACTTTTATAATGCAGGTGTCACGCCCAGCCCCGATCGCCCTCATGTGGACCACACCTCCTTGTTAACCCCGTGTGGAATCCTCCCGTCTGCC
>JAODLD010000001.1:18432119-18452147 GCA_026781065.1 Mormyrops boulengeri
GCAGAGCAGGAAATGTGATTTATGATTACATAAGACAATAAGTTTGTGTGCGTTTTGCTAAGGGCACAATGGTGTGACATCGTGCATCAGTGACAGTGCACAGCCTCACAGCGTTTCAGTCTTAGGGGGTTTGAATCCCTCCCACCCCCCTCCCCGTTTCCTCTGACAAGATGAACCACGAAGATAGGCAAATCGGTGTCTCCAAATTGTCCATAGTGTGTGAGTGTGTGCTATGCAATGAATCATGGGAGACTCCAGAATCACTGCAACCTTGGACTGGATAATGGGATGGATGGATGGATGGATGGATGGATAAAAAGTAAACCAATCGCATATGGCACTCAGAATTGCATTCATTTCTACTTCCAGAACTATTATATAGATGTACTTGATTTTTATTTTATTTTAGCATTTACTTCTAACATTTGCAGAGGCTGAAAATGTAAACAGATACATAAATTTATAGTGACATCTAGTGTACGATAAGAGAACACGCACAACACATAACATGGTGCAGGATATTCTGCATTGCATGCGCAACTATAATACACGATTAACAAGTTTGCGTGCATAGCCACCATATATACTACCAGTTGTCCCATACTGATTCTGGACATATTGATGTATCCAGAAGGGAAACACAAACACAAACACAGCACCCCCAAGTACAGCAGGCAAGATCAAAAAAAACAACGACCCAGCCTGCTGGCTAACGTTTCACTCTGCACCTCTCTTTACCTTGCACTCTATGGCCAAAGCCTTCTCAAAACCAGCTTCAAAAACACACAACAAATGATAAACAAGTAACAGCAATTAGCAGCTTCTTCAGAAGGCAGAGGCGGGCTTAGCGTTACAAACCAACATGCTTCTCAAAGAGGAATCTTGGCTTTTATTTATTAAAGGGTAGATCTCTATGGAGAGCTTCAAGTCAAAAATCTTCCTGTTTATTTCACTGCTGCCTCATGGGTAATTAGTCTCTTTATAAAAGAAAATAAGGAAATCCAATATATGATCATTGCTTACTGTTTATAAGCCCACTTTGAAAACACTAGTGGGGGGGGGGGGCATATTTTTATTTTACCTGTGTGACTGGTTTGAGTTCTTTCCACAAGGAATTCTCTGATCTTCTCCACCCACAGATAAAGGATGCTTTCCCCGGCATTATCCCTGTGGGGAAACGATAATTTAAAATAGCTGTGCATAATAATAATAATAATAATAATCACTGCAACTGTTATTTTAAACCACGACATAGAGGTAGCAGGACCTCACGGCCTCTATAGTGATGATGGCCAACTGTAAATGAAGCAGACATGCAAAGTAGAAACCAATTTTATTGTAACCATAAGATGCAACATGTCAAAATTAGGGTTACACTGTCACCCACTTGCAGGTTGGCCTATAGGCATATACTGACAGTTCATGCTAATCCCGACCACCTAGGCCCATTTCTCCCATTACTCCTTTCAGTGTTTTTGACGCATATTTAAAGTGACTCACACATAAAGATCCTCCAGCATGTTAGAGAGCTGTGTTCTCTCAGGTCCTCTCAGCCAAGCGGCACTACGGAATGAATCAATCTGTAATTGGCACGTATATGTAATAGGCACTCGACAAAATGTAGCAGATTTAATGTAGTGTAACCATCTACTGAAAGGCTTGAAATTAACAGGGGAGAATTACTTCTTAGTCATTACATTTCATGAGAAGAATTCAATGTCGGCCACATTCATTTTATTGCACTCCGATTCAGAATTATTTTGAGTGACATACATACAGTTTCAGTCTGAAGATTTTCACTGCAGAGACAGTGGCACTGTTATCTCTGTAGAAAGCACTTTCCTCGTCTCATAACTAATAATCCACTTACGACTCTTTAGTTCATTAATAAGTAAAATATGAAAAGAAGACAACTGACATAAACTCTCAGCAGCACTTACTTAAGTTGATAAATAGGTGGAGAGGCACTTGGGTAATCAGGTGGTAGGATAATCTATTTTAAAAAAGCAGGATTAATGTGAAACATTGTATTTATTTATCAGATGCTTTTGTCCAAAGCGACATAAAGGGTCAGATTGGGGTTAAGGGCGTTGCTCAAGGGCCCAATGGTGACATCACTCTGGAGGCCATGACATTTAAACCAGCAACCTTTCAGTGACAAGTACAGTATCCTAACCCAGAGCCACACACCGCCCTCTAGTGACATAGGTACAAACACTTCTAAACGTAACTGCATTGATAGCCTTACCTGTAGACACACGCTCCATTTTGACAAGCTCAAATCAGCAGAGATTTTGATACAGAATATTCTAGATGCCTCGTCGATCACGCACCACTCGTCACCATATATAGAGGAAAGAGCTTCGACCTCATCGACCTGAAAGAGACGAGGGAGATGGAGGCGTTTCAAGTGAAGACATCAGAGATATCGATGATGTCACACGTGTCCCTCGCTGTAGATCATGTCGTCCTTTAACCTGTACACATCCATCAGTCATTCACAGTGTTATTAGTTGCAAAAAGTCAATATACGTTGAAAGGCGCATTAGTTTATTTCTTTATGATATTATATGCATTGTGCTGTGTACACAATAAAATACGATCGCTAGTTATTTCTATACAATTACAGCATTAGGTCTAGTTTCACATATTGGCTTTTGCCAGGGACGAGTGGCTCGTCATCCCAATTATCCTATTTACTTTAATTTGAAGAATGTAATTAACACTGGAGTATCATGAAAGGAGCTACCGGAGACCTCCAGAGGCCCACAGAATGCTCAGAAGATCAATGGTGGCTTGGACTCTGAGTGTTTCAAAATCCTCCCACTCATGAAAAACAAGGTCAGCGGGTCCTGCTGCTGTGACCATTTCAAACATCACACAGAAAGCGTGGCAGGAGACGCTTGGGATTTTCAAGGACTCAAGAAGTTTCTCTGCGTTCCATTAGTAGCAGAAAAACTCATGCAACTTGGTGCAAGAATCCCCGTGATAAAATAAAATGACCGCAACTGATCCTTCTGAAAGCCCTGAAGACAAGAATTGTGATGTTTAAATGACTATTCTGTCAGGGGAAATCACTTAATCTGAAAGCCTTGGAAACCTCAGCCAAAGATTGCAACGTGAAAACAGAGAATTCAATATGACGTTTTTAAAAAAATGGAGAACCTGAACATGTCAGAGAAATAATAACCCTGCTGAAGGTGAAATTACCAGCTTGCTATGAGAAGAGAGAACTAACTTTTAACAAAAAGGAGAAAAGAAAGCAAGGGCTTCAGAAGAAAAGACCACAGCCAAAAGAAGCCAAAATTGATGACAAATATTTTATTTCAGATCTCATGAAGCACAGAAGTGACAACATGAACAATGACAGGGTACCGCACTCTGCACCTCAAAATGGTGCCTTGGTTGTGGTCTGGAGACTTATCAAGGAAAATACAGTGAAACAGAAATGAAGCATCTTTATTTCTTTTATTAGGCTCTATCGCAACCAGAATCCATACTTGGGGCAAATGGGCCTAGGGAGCCCATTCTGATTTTACTACATGTACTCACAGTACAACTAACAATACTAAAAATAAGGCAGCAACATAAAAGGATATTCAAATTACTTCTCATAACTAATACACTTGTCTCTAACAACTTAATACAACTGAATATCAAAGGACATATATGGAAGTAATATTAAGTACCGTAATCTAAGAGAAGATTGTGCGGCGGATTATGTGTAAAGAGGGATACAAAAATCTTTGCCAGTAGTTTGCAGTCGGGTATAACTCGCGGTCAATCACAGCAAGCTTGTACAAAGTCCTAACCGGTACACCCCCTGAGGGAATAATCAGTTATTGTGTTGTACCCCCAGAACACACGTAACTAACTTACCTGAGCCTGAAGATCTCCTGCATTTTCGACAGAAGTGGCCATTCATACTAACGAAGTCAGCAAGCAAGTGAAACGTTTTAATTTGGTTCCCAACCTACGTGGAGTTGAGAAATGCCAAGTGACAACGGCTGGATTTCACGGTTGTCAGTTATATAACAACGACTAATATAATGCGCTTTTCAGAAACCACTGTAGTTACGACTGTTATTCCACAATAAGCGACTTTAAGACAACTGCCGTTGGTACCAGCAAGTTCAATTGCCGGCCGGCCCCTGCTGTACGGGTGACCTGCGCATGCAGTGGGCAAGCTGACGTAGTTCTACTTCCGGGGCAAAGAGGGGCGCTACATGCAGCCGCTGCTAGTTAGCCGTTAGCTCGCAGTCGGTAACGCGATACGTCTGAAGTGCTGGTGTACGCCTGATACTGGAAATGGAGAAAATGCATAGAGCAGAAAGTATTCCCATTCATTTTACGACCTAAACAACAGTTAACAGGCCACAGAATAAATAGACCTAACATTTTCTAGCATGAAAACTAGTTAAATGGTCGACTGATAATACTGAACGAAATAACAATGTGGGTAATTCACACCCAAAAAAATATTTTCGTAAGGCAGTTTAAAGTAATAGTAGAACAAATACATGCGTTTTAATATTGTTATACACGCATTAATGTCAGCTACATTTTAATGTGCGAAAATAAAAGTATGCGCGCAGCTTTCTCGTATAACAAAACTTCTACCTGTGCGTGACAGGTGCGCGTGCACGCCGCATTACCGCCCAATTAATCTAAAGTCTGCCTTATCTGCTCAGTTTCTTTTTTTTTTTTTTTTTAATCAGCCGGCGATGCTTGGCTTCCGCCGAGGTGAGGCCAAAGTTTTGGCAAACTGCAGCGAATATGCTCGAAAGCGCTACATTGTAACGGCGTGTCCAAAGCTTTTCACTAACTCTGGTTAACAGCTTAGTAAGGCAGTCACATGTTGGTTTGCTTAAGGTCATGCAAAAAACTTTACTTAAATCTGTCGACCACTTAAAAAAAAAAAAAAAAAAAGCACTGAGCAGTGACACGACTACCAGACGTCGAAAACAAGAGCTGAACGGCGCATATCGGTGAAGAGCTCCGCATGTCTTTCACGGATATAACATACTTTTTAAAAAGGTGCGTAAATGTGCATTTCCAAGCGACACTGTCGTTTTCTGCTTTCACCGTGAGTGATTGGAGCTTATTAAAAGTGACAGCCTTGTCTGTGTAATAGGCTATATAAGAGGAGGTTGTTATACCAGATTGACAAATTCGAACGTTTCAGTTTAATTAATTAATTGCGTTTCTCCGTAAAATAGACCGACAAACATTTTAGTCACTGAAGTTGTAGGATGCGGTTGTAACTTGGGACGAGCAGAGCTATAATGTTGAAAATGAAAAGAATAGCAATATATTTGTAGTGCTTATTCTTTTGAGCAAGTGAAATACTGTACTTAAGTCAAGCGAAAAGATGAGGATTTCACAAAAACACGTTGTAGCTGTCACATGAGTGATAGACATATATTACCCAATACACTTGCTATCAGATTATGTGACCAATAAAGTTAACAAACCTATTTGCAAGCTCTAGTTAACATTTTAACCGAACCAACAAAGCTCCGTAACACAGAAAGCAGACGGCCAAATAATACTATTTTAGGATGCATATCTGAAATGTTTTATGTTCCTGACGTCTTGGTTCTGTAAATGCATTGCGGTTGTGGTCGTTGCCTTTGCTGCACGGAGCCCGCGTGCAGGGTCACACATGAACATGTCAGGTGCCCAAAGAAACAGGGATCATTTCCTTTGGTTTGAGCGCCTAACAATATATAACATACGTCGTGCATTGTATTCAATCGTTGGATCACTACCGTGTAAACTATATGTACTGTGCCTTCCCGGACAAAAGACGCGCCTGTTTTACACCAAATGTGATGTTTTTAAAACTGGTACACGTTCGCTTTCTAATTTTTGGGCACTAAAAATGCTGAGTTCCAGAGCTGCCCATGTTTTGAAAAAAGGAAATCGATGGTTTTTGCTTTCTTATTCAAACTTGGCAGGCAACAGGGAAGTCACAGGGCAGTGTATTATAACACAAATTAATTTATGTAGAGAAAGCAAAAGCCACTGTTCTTATTTCGTTTATTTGTATAATTTAATTACCTTAAAATGTAGATAGCACCTTAAACTTAAACCGTACTGAAATGAAACGGCTCCTTTTAGGGTGTTTTCACACTTGGCTCGTTTCAGCAGACTTAAGTGGACTGGGTGCGTTTCTCACAAAAAAAGAGCCATATGTGAATGCTTCAAACGAACTCATCCTCAAAGCGAATCGAACTCAAACCGCCTCAGTTCGGTAGGAGTCCACTTAGCAGGTTCGTTTGATGACGACGTGTGAACAGAAAGGGCGCACAGCCTGCTTCTTTTTTTCTCAAGGCTTTTCGAAATACTATACGGTGCTGATGTCAGAAATTATTATGAATTCTTAAAATAGATTACACTAATTTATAGAACTGGGAAATGTATTCCGTTAACGCGGCAGTATTTTGTTACCCCAGTGGGAAATAGTTTTTTTTCTCTCAAATGGGAAATAGTATGATTAAAGATTTTATTAGAGACCTATAATATTCCTTCCTGGTTGTAAACAACGTGAGAGTTTGGGTCGTGACGTTGCGCAGAATCCCAGAATTCAGAGGTAAAATCAAAACCTTCAGGGAGCGTCTGACGGAGAGGCTGATACTACTTGGTATAATTCGTTTTTAAAAATTACCTGACGGAGGCGTTCATAGTATAAACATGTCGTAGTTTTTATTACTTGTTTTATTTTATTGAAGGCCTGTACCTTAAAGTCTTAAGATAATTTTATGTTTTAAAGTGTGCTTTTAGTGGTTGTCATGCTTCTGTTTCTAGCGCCATTTGCCCAGTAGGTTTAAGATTTTAGATCGATCACGCGGTCGGGATTAGTGTTTCGACCTCCCTGTTGAGTACATGCGATTGTATGCACATGTGGTATATATCATTAATCCTCAAGGTGTGTGATTGAAAAATGTCACATCCCTAAACATCCCGACTTATAATACCCCCTGTTTTCTTGTTACCATCTGTACCGAGTGTAAATATGAAATGGACCGATACCACATACAAGCTGAAGTGTACCAGAAAGTGAACCTGGTACTTTGGGTAGGTGATGGCCGATGTGCATCCAAAAAGGACCGAGTTCTGTTTCTCTTGGCCCACTTTCTGGTCCACTTAGAGGACTGAGTTTGGTTCGTTTTAATAAGACAATTTATGAAAACACCCTTAGTGGAAGGCGTCCTCATGAGAAGTTTTCTGTCTAAAAATTGCAAAATAGACGCATCTCCAGATACGTTGCTTAAACCAGGCGTTTCTTTGAAGTTTACAGAAAATGGGTCGTTATTGTAGTTTTAAGCTACGCCTAACAGATGTAACTATCATGGAATACTGCAGTACAGTAGTGGTGCCGTTCTAAACGACTGGTAATCCTTACAATAGGCATATTCACTTGCCCGGCTTCCACTTTTATCCACTTTTTATCCCTAGCATCATGCGCAGTTCCTGTCAAGCACCTTGCTCTGGGTACAGCTGTAGGACTTTTCTGGAACTTGCACAGGATTTGCACAAGTGTATGTCCTTAACAGCTTTGCCACTTGTTGCCCTAATTCTAGTTTCTGAATGAATGAATAGTCGCAGTTATTGCTGATTTATAGTGTGCCTCATCGTAAAAGGGAAGACGCCTACGTGAATTGTTTTCTAGATAGTAAATTGCATTCTTTCAGTTTTACCACTTGGGGGCAGACTAATTCAGTTTAATAACTTCGGGCCTATCTCCGAACATATTTATTTTAAAACAACCTAGATAGGTTTTACCAAGCTGTATGGTGTGTGAATGTTTAATTTGGGGGAATTCTGGAAAACTATTTTCAATGGTTATCTTAAGTGTGCAGCATTCATCTCTTCATAGTTGTGTGTAAGTGTGTTATTTTTATTTGATGAGTTGGTAGGTATTTCCTGGTGAGCTTCCCGTTTGTGAGACTCCATCAGGTCAGATGACTGCAGTTCACGGCTTGGTATATCATAGATGGCTTTATGTCGTTACCTGTTTTCAGGAATGCAAGCCTGACTCACTCCACTCAGATATGACCTGCAGCAGAATTTCCAAACTCTTTCCTGTTTTGATGTACATAGCCGGTTCTTCTTGGCAGATTATCATTGCGTGCGCATTACTGAAGTCTCTAACACGCAGCGTGGATACTGTTTATGGGATTGGTAGCTTTCTTTAAGGGTAAGTTTCCTTTATTGTATTAGTCTTAATATAACGTTCATAAATATGATTTTTGTACAGCTCTGAAATGGGTGTTAAGATGTAGTATTGTTTCAGCTTCTCCTGATTAACCTTTTACAGAATAAGGCTTCAGAAAGGAGTGTCTTTTTTCAGATTCTTTTGCTTTGCTAATTGGAAACAAATGTAAACAAAGCAGCCATCTTGGGCAGAGTGCGAAGGAGCAGTCAGGGCTGAGAGCCTCTGCTTGATTGGTACAGATTTATTGAGAATCCCCACCTGATTGGTACATTTCACGGGGCACTGCCCAAATCAGCTGGGCATTTGAAACATCAAATATGACCAAATGCTTTCAGACTGGCCATATTTCCCAATCAGAGATGTGATAAGGTTTTACTGGGACACGACAAACTCTGCAGTCTCCAGTACGTACCGATTGTTTTCTCTTGCCGGATTTGATGGCAGGGTTTGTTTTGATGTCTCTGTATCACACATGTTTGGCTGCTGCCTTTAGTGTGCAGGAATGTAGAATCCACACAAGCCGCTACAGCTGCTGTTTTACCCCTGGGTGATCATCTTTTTGTCAGCATCTTATCTCGATTCCCACGCAGCTGAGGAAAGATGGAGGACCTGGACCCTTCAGAGAAGCTTCTCCATGATGCCAGGAATGGGAACCTTCTAGGAATCCAGAAGCTGCTGCTGTCCAGCCTGAAAGAGGAGTTCAAACTTAACATAAACTGCATAGGTGGGCATGCAGAGTACAGTGCCCTCTGGCAACATTGACAGAAATGGCATGCAGAAGTCAAAATAGCTTGAAGTCTTAGTACAAAAATAAACGGTCATGCCATAGTTTGCCTTTCAAACATGCATTGTGGCTTAATTAGCTAACAGCTTATTCATATGTGAGCCCTGAAAAGGAATGGCCAAGTTTCACATAGTTTGAATCAAGCTGATTTGTACGTACAGTAAGGGAAGTTTATCACCTTCAAAATCTTCAAAATCCCAACTTCCTGGAAACTCTTGAGATGAAGTATATCCTGTTTTTTAAAGTATTTGTTTTAAACACTGTCACTTACGTTCTAATCAGGTCTTAATTTGAGATTAGTTTGAGATTAGTCAAGATTAGAATTGTTGATAACATTAGAGAGTATTTGCCAAGGAAATCCATCCATTAGTGATGGCTAACAGTTTCACAGTTCAATATATGCTGAAACAATTACTTGTAGCATCTTCTGCAATGGCATAAACAGCTGTTTTCTTTAGCCAAATTATCACCACTTGCTGTATCTGTATAATTATATACATTCACACACACTCATGACTGTTTCATAGCTTGTAAGTTTGTCCTTTAATGCCGAGGTTCTCCCTGTGTCCCAGGGAAGAGCAAGAGCAACTTCGGTTGGGCGCCTCTGCACCTGGCCTCTTACTTTGGGCATCGAAATGTGGTGGAGGAGCTGCTGAAGGTCAGTGGTCTCTCATTTCTCTCTCTTTACCACTCCTCTCTTACCACCCCTTCAGCACAGTAGGGCACTGATTCGTCGCCCCCTCAGTGCAGTGCTGCTGGTATACACCGCCCCTAGTGACAATGTCTTCTGGAATGCTCTGCTCCATAGCAACAGCTAGGATGTGATGCCCTGCCCCCTAGTTACAGTCAGGCTGTGATGCTCCATCGCCTAGTCACAGTGTGAAGCGGGATGCTCCACGACCTCAGCACGGTTCCGACTGTGATGCTCCACCTCTTGTGGTCTGTAATGCCAGTGACCCATGTCTGTTTACAGGTTGGAGCAGATGTGAACCTGCCCAACAATGTGGGCGACACACCGTTGCACAAGGCCGCCTTCACCGGGAGAAAGGTGCTGTGGTGCCGAGTGTTCCGAACGTGTGTCTGGTTCTGCAGACTGGTTTCGGGAACACCTGTCCTTGCTGTGGATCGATAAGGAAAACTATGATGAAGATTATGGCAGCTGTTCAGTGTCTGTGGTCAAACGCCCTTATTTCATGACTGATTTCATTTTCTGATGCAGAGAGAATAGTGTTTTGGTAATTCTCTGTGATTTCACCATGTTCTCTGATTTCACCGTTTACAGTCAGATTAAAGAGCGCGACATTTTTGTTGCATTCTTTTCCATATCATTTCTCTCCCTAGTCAGAAAATTCCTGCATAATTTTTCCATTGTTAAAAATTCCATCAGTCAGGTTCTGACAGATGGTTATGGATGAATTCTTTCATGTCTGCCCCTTGCTCAACAGGAAGTCGTGATGTTACTCTTGCAGTATAACGCCTGTGCTACTGTGCTTAATGGGACAGCTCAGATTCCAAAAGACGTTACAAATAATGAGGAAATAAAAATTATGCTGGAAGGTAAGTTGAAACATGCACATATAGTGAATTTTAAACTCATTTATTGATTTAATATTCCTCTAATTTACATTGTGTAAAAAGGTGACTGTGGGGGGGTAGGCTTTTTTTATCCATAAAAAATTATACTGATCATTAAGGGAGGCGTTAGAATACATTTTTTTGTATTTCCTAAAATTTTCTGTGACACACAAATAAAAGTAATAATGTTTAAGGTCCTATGACAAAGGCCACCAGGTTCCATAAAGAATGAGTGGCATGATTTCCTCGTTTTAATGGTCTCTCCTAGCTGCAGAAAGGACAGAGGAGAGGAAGCTGGAAGAGCAGTTCTTAGAAGCCGCCCGAGAAGGGGACATGGCCACGCTGATCCAGCTGGTGAGCTGCTCCGTAGTCTGGTTCTGAACTCAGGCAATTTTGACATGCACCCCTTACAGGTCAGTATTTGTAATAACAGGGCACTGAGGTACCATGTCAGACATGGTCGATGTGCGTCTATAGCATCTTATTTGGGAATCAGCTGCAGGGTGATTGTCTTGCACTCCAGGGTGAAGCACAAAATTGCAGGTGCTTCAGAAAATTGGAGGAAGGCGGCTTTTATGTTTGCAAAATAAGTCCTCAGTGAATATGGCTAATTAGCATCTAATGAAGAATTAGAAGAGTGCACTATCATTGGACAACTGGTTGTTATTGTGAGAGTGTTTGAAGAGCTTTATTTGTACTCTGCTATGCTACAGCAACATGCTGTGGAGTAGTGCATAAGGAGCTGTGTTCGTGTTCAGTGTAATAGATCCTAAAATAGACATTTCCAATTAGCAGCCCCAGCAAGGACAGGTGTGATACAGCCAGCTGCTGAACTCAAAATTCACTGACGTGGGATCAGTTTCTGTAGCTAGAACAGACACATTAAAATTGGGGCAAATCCATGGTTACCTGGGCTTAGGGTGACCACCAGGCTTTAAAAAGGAGGACACCCATGAAATAGTTTTTTCTTGTGTGCGGGGATGGGGGAGTGGCACTAGTTGTTGACTGGGGGGGAGGGAAAAAGAAGGACAAGAAGGCTAAAAGGACGCCCAACTGCCCTCCGAACAGAGGGTTGGAAAGCATCTATACTGTCTGGATGAAATCTGGACGAGTGGTCACCCTGCCTGGACTCCATGTCCCAGGAGCAGGATCGAGTACTTCCTCAGAATACCTACCGATAACTTCCACTGCAGCTGAAATGCGAGCATGCAGTTAAGCTCTCGTTAGCCTGCTCATGTCACTCATTGGTAGCCCCAAGCTATGTTTTTGCCGCTTACTGCATGTATACAAACTACAGATGCACGTCTGACTGAAAGACTATTGTAGATGCTTCAGTGCACGACTGAGGTCGGAGTGCTTTTAGTTTAGTTTGGCTTGGCTTGGCTTGGCTTAGCGTAGTGTGGCTTGGCTTGGCTTGGCTTACCTGAGCTTAGCTTAATTTGGATAATCGACCCTCCCATCTGTTGACACCGCACCATGCTCTTGCCATTAGCTGAACAGGAAGAAGCCCCCCAACATCAACTGCACTGACCTGCTGGGGAATACAGCCCTGCACTGTGCCGCCTACCGGGGCCAGAAGCACTGCGCTCTCAGGCTGCTGAAGAGCGGCGCCAGCACCGCGGCCAGGAACAAAAAGGGTAATGTCACAAAAACGCCAGTACCTGTCATTCTGGATGCTAAGATTGATGTTGTTGATGTTTGATGGTGGCTCTTTGACCCGACTGTCAACAGATCAGACCCCACTGGACCTGGCCAGCGATGCGGAGATTAGGCAGATTCTGCAGGGCAGTGGGCAGAGAGTGAGCACTTCAGTTGTGATATCTTTATAATCAGTGATTGACATAACTGGTACGCAAGCGCGCATTCGCCTTTAAAAGCGATACGTGCGGCAATCGATTGTTGTAACAGCGCAAAAAATACAGATGTATTTTATGTGCATTTTCGCTGATATGACAAGAAATTATCTTGCATTTTACCCTCTATATGCTAATTCATACTTCATTTGCGATATAGAGGTTAAAATGCACAGTAATTTCTTGTCATATCGGCGCAAATACACTTAAAATATGTACGTATTTTCACTGTGAAATTAATCGATTGTCGCACGTGTCGCTTTTAAAGGTGAATGCGTACCTGCGTACCAGTCATGTCAATCCCTGTTTGTAATATATGTATATATCATATAATATATATATCTGTTTAATTATTGATACAGTTCTGTGCTCAAGTCACTCATTTTGCAGGTTCTTTAAATAAACAGTTACTATTCTGCTAGATTTCAGTGGAATATTATTGGTGATGTAGATCAGAGTCATTAGTATGTCACAATCACTCTAACTTATTGCTTTGTCACGTAATATGCAAAAACAAAATAGCAGTTAAAAAGATCTGTTCTTTCACAATGAATAAGATTAGGTATTTTCCAAAAGAATGAAGTACGATTGATAATTGAAATGACTTTAATATGCCAGGCGTGAATAAAATGTCTGGTTGGGTGCTTCATTGAAATGTGTATGGCCTGTTCTTTTCTGAGCTGCGATTTGCGTATTTCATGCTAATTGAATGAGAACGCCATCTGCCCCCCTTGCTATTTCAGATACATTATACTGTGGTTCATTATGAGTGCATGTCATTAATGTAATATTAATTTGAAGCACTGCATTTTTTCCCATATGCTCATCATTAATTTCGTTCTCTGACAGGGCACGGCTCGCAATGTGCAGATGTATCAAGGGCCCCTTTGGAAGGTGATTTAAAATGTTTGGTGAACCACTGACTGAATTTTGCTGTGTGATCACAACAACTTTGAGATTCCCAAGGCCATATACTTGAAACAGCCCCGCCTCTTCTTACTTCACCAGGGTTTGTCTGGTCTTTGGAATGAAAATTGGAGGCTGGTGTTACCAGAACCGTAGCCAGTTGCATGGCATCTGCTGATGGTGTTCTCTCTCTGTCCCTTTTGGCTTCTCTCCCTCGTCGTCCCCGTTCTGATGCACAGAGTTCCCGCTTCATAGGATGGCGACCTTACTGGGTGGTCCTCCAGGACGGGGTTCTCTCCTGGTTCCCTAAACAGTGAGTCCTCCTGGCCACTGAAGGGCACTATTCTCCCCTGCATTCCACTGCTGTGCATCTCTTGGGACCTAAAACAAATCATCATTATTTTTTGTAGGTCAGATGCAGCTGCCAATGTCCGTCGGCAGGGCTGTAAAGCACTGACTCAGGCCCGCTGTACGGTATGTTGCAGACTGACCTCTGTATGCAGTACACACAAGGATAACAAACGTACAATGGTCTCAGAATTGTTTCATTTCCTCCCGGGCCCCTGCCTCCTCCTGTTAGACAGTGGTGTAGCCCAACTCCATAGGCACTCGCACTTCACATGTTACATAAATTTCCTTGCCATGTTGTAGCCACAGAGTGCAGTCTGATCTGATGCCATCCTTGCTTTTCGCGCATTGAAGGTGAGAGAACGAGACCCCTGTTTTTTTACACTGAAATGCTTCGACGACAGTATCCACCATTTTAAAGTGGACCCCAAGAACGATCCGGAAACCACAAGAAAAGTGAGGCATGGTTTTTATTTATTTCATTTATGTTTATTTTGTTATGTAGCAGACTGTTTTATCCAAAGCAAAATGCATTTTTGAGAAAGTAGGGTCAGGCAGTCCCTGGAGCAACTGGGGATTAAGTGTCTTGTTCACCCTGCCAAACCTGGGATTTGAACTGGTGACCCTTCTGATTGTAGGTTTATGTACCTCCTTGTCTCCTGATGCTTTGAGGTTGAAAAATCACTGCTGGTTGTGTTGCCTGCAGATATTTTTAACCCCCCCTCCCAGATGTAGGATCAGAAAATCATAGCTGGTTAGCAGAATCTGCTGATCAGTGAGCAGCAGGGGGTCACAACTAACATTTGGGGCCCCACACAAATGTGTGCTTTGAGCTGTGGTAAACACCACCGCAGCTGATTAACCTGGCTCCTTAGGCCCGGCTCTCTGACCCCATGTGCGTCATGTTGGAAATGTAAAATGTGAATGTAATGTATATAGTGTAGCCAAATCCATGTAAAGCATGGAGATGGTCGCCGTGGCGATGCCATAACCAGAGCTGAAGGGCGTTTCTGTGGCAGCAGAGGTGGCTGGATGCCTTGGAGGAACATTCGGCCTACAGCACGCACTACTGTTCCCATGAGCAGGAGAGCGAGGACGACGAGGCCGATGCAGTGACCTTGGCTGAGCTGAGCGAGTCCTTGCAGGTCAGGAGCCCCCTCCCCATAAGCATGTAGCTTTGCGCGTCCCCTGGCGTCCTTCAGGGTGGGCTTCCCCATGTGCAGCAGTCAGGGGAGTCTCTGAGGAACGAGAGATTTACAGTATCAACAACCCAGAAGCCACATGATACAGATACCTGATTAATACCCCAAATCGGCCCCCACCACCCTAGATATGTGGTAATGTCATCAGGGGAGAAATTACTTTGTTCTCCTCTCAGTTTTAATTTTTCTATTCCCCATCTATAGAAACTCTGAAGTGTAGGAGATATTTTCAGATTTTTTTTTGTCCCCTCCCCAGTTGAGAAAATGATGACTTCCTGTGTAGTGAAGTTTCCTGCTGCTTTTTTTTTGGTGGGGGGGAGGGCTCATACTCACAGTTGTCCGTTTTTCCACAGTCCGCCCAGGCCAATCAGCAGAGACTGGTGAGCGAGGTCTCTGCCCTGCAGGCTATGGTGAGGAAGGACGAGCAGGCCCACCGTAAGTCCTCACACCCCCTTATCCTAAGATATTTGACTGCTTGTCTGGGGGTCACAACCCCCTCATGTGGGTCAGTGGTTCACAACCCCCCCTCCCCCTTTTCCAGATCTGCCTCCTCAGGTCCTGCAGAAGGTGAAGGAGACCTGTGCTCTCTCTGGAGATGTGTGCGCAACCCTCCGCTACTGCCTGACACTCTTCTCCCAGCATGAGGGGGTGCGTTACCCACCCAGGGTGCAAGGGGGGTGCTTTTTGTGTGTGTGTGTGTGTGTGTGTGTGTGTGTGTGTGTACCTGAGCATGCTGACGTCACTGTATTGGACAGATGGACAGGGCCTGAAACAAAGTCCCCATTTCTAGAAACAAGGGAGACATTTGAGTCCTGTCCGTGATGGGAGCGGCTCACAAAAACAGATTGTATGTGGGTGTTTGGGGTTATTAGGGTTCACGCCACACCATCTCTCACTGTTCTCTTTATTTCCCATCAAGGTTATAATCTTTTTTCACAGAGTATTTCCTTCAGCTTGAAGGCAGTTTAACTGTGTATTGCTCAGTCATCCTGGCTGGGGAAGAGCATGTGATCCTCCGTGTTTTGGTGTGTTTGACGTTCATCGCTTGCACTGACCTTTAGGAGCAGCCGGGTCGCTTGCTGTGTCCCTGATGGAGAGTTCCAGATAGTAAATACGAGCATTCTCTGCGCCAGGCCATGTGCTCTCATCTTGCAGAGTCTGGCTGTAAATAAACCAGCGGTGCAGGTTCTCCTGCCACGGAGCGGCAAGCCCTCCCTGAGCCATGAATCATCTGCTGGGTGCCCCAGGGAGGGAGGGGGTGAGGGAGGGAGCGGACTGGGAGCTGGGAGGTCAGGAGGGGGGCGGAGCTAGCGGCACACCACGTCCCGGCGGTGTGCTCTCGGAGCTGCGATCACCGTGGAGCTCGCGGGAGGCAGGAATGCAGCAAGCTGGGGGCCGCGCATAGGAAGGAGCCCAGCGGAGTGGAGCATGACAGGACAGAGCCCCTTCACAGAAGGTACCGTCTAGACACCCTCTGCTTCATACAGAGCTCGCCCTGAACGCCTATTGGCCGCCGCAGTGACACATCCTTGGGAACGGATGGAACAGCATGCGTGATGGGAACGGGTGCAGTGCCTCTTTCCCCCAGGGGGTGACTTGCAGGGAGGTTATGAAACAGCGGGACTTGCATGGGTAGTGGGACAGGGGGGAGATAGGTGGCGATGTGAGCCATGTGTGCCCATTTAGAGGTTTGACAGTGGACCAGGTGTGTCGTGGTGAGTTTTAAGAGTGTGTCCTTTGCGAAAAGAAGGGAACACTATGACTGATGTCCTCAGAGGTTAAAAATGTAAGGTGTTAAGAATGAGGTTAAAAATGTAAGATGAAATGTAAATAAAGTGAAGATCCTGCAGCCATACTCAGGCACATTAAGCAAGTCACGTGGGAAGCGTCTCCTGGGATATTGATAGCAGGCCGATTTGTCCCGTACAGAGTGCTCCACAAGCTCGGCATGGGAAACTGGAGATGCTCGGTAGTTTACTGTAGAAGATCATTGATCATTGATGATGGAAGTTTGCGTAGCTGTTGATTTGAACGACCCCTTTTGCTAACCGGTCAACACAGCTGCAAAGCCAGATGTTAGTTTGCCACATCTGCCAGCCTGAGGCCTTTAGAAGCGCACATCTGCAAACACCAAGCACTGGCTGCTTAATCTTCATGTCGCTGAGGTATGGAGTCCCTGATGGATGTGCCATTCGGTGGATGACATCACCACGTGTATAGCTCAGTGGGTCAGTCCTCTGTGCCTGTGATCAGAAGGTTGCTGGTTCAAATCCCTGGTACTGATACATGTCCAAACAGCTAATAAAGCATAATTTCCTTTTTTTTTCCATTTCTCAGGCCTCGTTGTCGTAGCAGCAGGGCCCTGGTGGCTTGATTAATGGACGACCAGGTTTTGCTCCATTGTTTTGCTGAATATGAACTTATAAAATATGGGGTAGCTGGCAAATCAAAGCTCCGTGCTTGTTAAAACGCTTGGCTCAGACCCATGCACTTGCTTGACCGCTCAGACCAGTCTGCTTCATTTGTCTCTGTTTACCGATTGGCACTTTGCAGACGCGGCTCTGAATAAAGACTGCTCTGCCTGGCAGTGCTTCCTCGGGGGGAGAGCAGTGGCCATCATTTGCTGGCTTTGTTTGTGCTGAGCTCGACCATTCTGTCTGCCTGTGTGTTTGTGAATCTGTGTGTGCTTGGGTTCTGAGGTGGGCCCAGTGCTGGTAGAGCAAGAACCTCATTGGCTTTGAGGTATTTACCAAGCGACTGCTGCCAAAACGGTACCCTGTTCATGTGGGGGTTGGGGGGAGGGTGGTCTCATTGGTAATACAAATGAGACACACATAATGGGGCCTCTTCATGTTTATGCCGGATTTCCACTAGATGACCCCGGGATGACAGCCAGAGAAGGGCACTGGGCACCTTCGTTTCCGGAAGCCTACTGTCCCAGGATTGGCCTCCCCACTCCTGCTTGCCATGGTTAACACGTCGGATCTGTAGCAAATCATGCGGCTGCCAGGGCCGGGGGGAGCATGCTGTGGATTAGACCTGTCCACAAGCCTGTTATTAAGCAAATAGTGCGAGGTACACGGGGTCGTGTTTCGCAGATTAGTAGGTTGTTTGCGTGGCGTTGACAGCAGCCCAGCTATCTCGGAAACACGGAAGAGCATCTTAGGGGTGGGGGTATCTCCCGAAGGCCTTTAGCACATGCACTCTTAGGCAATCCTTAAAATAGCACCGCAAGCCCTGAGGCGTGCAGGCGGGGGGGCTGAAGGTACACACCGAGCACGGCAGATGGGCCACTCCGGAGCGATCCCATTGGATGGGAATGTTTGCCTGGGCTGATGCAGGGCAGCCTGTGTGCACCTCCAGCCAACGTGCTCAGCTCGGCACGCCTTCCTGTTTGACGTACGCGCGGACAGCTGCTCCAGGCGCCTTCTGCCGGCTGCATGCTTGCTTTATCTCTGTTTGCGCTGGTGCTTGTACACACAAGAGAGCATTGCATTTTCACTCTTTCTCCAGCAGTCTGTGAAGCCTTGCACTATTAACAACAGAGCGCAATACTGAATGTGGATCTCCTGCCAGACATCCACAGGGCGTGGGGGTGATCGGCTAACTTTTGTCAGAGGTGGAGGGAGGCTTGTTTCACCAGTGACCGTGGTTATAATTGGGGTGGGATTGGTACAAACAACAGCTTCATCCGGTTTAGACGCCAGTTTGCCCAATACTGCTGTGTCAAGAAGTGAATTTAAACACTCGCATACACCTGCATGTCCTCCTTTCGTTAGTGTGTGTGTGTATGTATGTATGTATGTATGTATGTATATATATATATGTGTGTGTGTGTATGTATATGTGTATATGTATGTGTGTGTGTGTGTGTGTGTATGTATGTATGTATGTATGTATGTATATATATATATAGCAGATATGAGATGAGCTGGCCTGCTCTGGCCGGCTGTGAGCAATTCAGAAAGGGAGCGTGACTCGCAGTGCTTGGCTCGCGCTCGCCTGCAGCTCAGAAAAAACATGAAGCACTTCCCTGCTAGTGACAGCTTGCCAGGGGGATTCCAGGACGTTCAGCAGGAGCTCGACTCCAGCCAACAGGGGGCCTCATGGTTAACTGTGTGTCGTCTGTGTGCCTGAGGAAGCTGGGCTATGCCCGGTAGCCCATGGATTATTAGGTCCATGTGGTTCATCATTCTGCCATTTTGCTGTGGTGTCAAACACAGCTGATAGCTCTGTGATGTCATGACATACTTTACAGCTAATTTTTATTATTTTTTTTATTTTTTATTTTTTTTACATATTTTGTTTTTTTCCCTCTATCGCGTGACTGTTGGATTTACAATAATATTGTAACAGCTTGTAGTTTTTTAAAGAGATGCATCAACATGGGGGGGGTGATTGTCTTTCCTCCTGGGGGAGGAAAGTTGATGAGGCTGTAGACCTTTGGAAAGATGCTCTTTGTGGAGGACATGGATCAGGATTCCAGAGAACACTATAAATACCGTAGGGGACCTGATTCCGGCACAGGAGGCTGAAGGGCGCCATGTCCAGAGTGGCCACTCCACTGGGCCACTGTGCTTCCACTGTGTTCAGCGTGTCGTGCAGTACTTCCTGCCCGCAGCTGAGACTAGTCACCTGGGTCCCACTGAAGTGATTCTCCTCCCTGCAGCCAAACACGGGTCTGGGAAGAGACCTGTGAGAGGGAAGTCGGTCGGCGGATGGGGGAAAAAAGCAAGAGCCAGAGGCTCTTGGGGGACGGAGTAGGCGACATTTGCTGCCTTTGGTGCCTCCCATGGGAGAGAACTGGAAAAACAAGTCAGTAAATACAGCCCAGCCGTGTCGGACTGCGTTGCATGTTTGGAAAATGCTGGCTGATTTACAGTGTAATTCTGTCTGTAACCTGCTGCTCTGGTCAACACCTTTTATAAAAAAAGCATTTAACCAATTTAGCCTGCATGCTGATTTCACTTCTGCCTCCGCTTCCGGGGTGTTCTGTGAACTTTGTGGCCAGCTGAGCTCTGCCTCACTGGCTCACCCACTCACTCTGCCCTGTCTGCTTCCTCACCCTTTTTTGAATAATCCATCCCCTGGTGAGGATGTAACCTCCTTTACCTACGCAGGCAGCTTCTTATTCTGTGT
>JAODLD010000001.1:18452247-18468673 GCA_026781065.1 Mormyrops boulengeri
CCCCCCCCCCCCCCCCCCCCCCCCCCCCCCCCCCCCCCCCCCCCCCCCCCCCCCCCCCCCCCCCCCCCCCCGCTGGCAGGTAAACTTGTTTTCCAATTAGCCCTCAAGGGGACCTTACATCTCCCCCCTACCCACCCCCAGAAGTCTAGCCAATCAAAGCACAGGTCTACTTGCTCTGCTCTCTGCTTGGCTGCCTTGTCGTGGTTACAGCATCAGGGCAAATCCTTCCATGGAAACACCTCTCTGACGAGTGCCCCCCCCCACCCCCCCATCCCATGCCTACCATGGTCAGCAGGGCTTATTGTCCATCACGTTTCTCCTCATTGTCTCTGTGAGGAAGACTCCTGCAAGGCAAACTCTGTACCACTGCCAGGGGGTTGTTCATGCCCCCATGGCCTTATTTCACAGGGGTGATGTGTTTGCTGTTTTTCCGGCTCTTTCTCCGAAGCCACGGTGCCTGTTGTTGTTTATCTAAACACTTCAGTGATCAGTGGTCAGCCATTGATGACTGAGAGTGCTAAGTGGCCCGTAACCTGAGCACCGTGTTATCATTAAAGCATCAAGCTATAAAAGGAGACGGCAGCCAGGCGGTAATAAACGCGTCATATTGGTCCCCCCATTGTCTGTATGTCTGGTAGCTGTTGTGCTGTTTTAGATAGATTACAAGGATTGGATCGAACCCTGTTTCACCAAGACTGAGTTTTGCTTGTCATCCCACTCCTGACGTACATCAAACATTAAAACGGATTTGGTCTCGATCTTAGTACTAGGCAGTCGTTCCTTTTTTGGGATTCGAGCTCGCCCCCTTTGTCGCATGTTTACCTCCTGTCTGCGTTGAAGAACGAACAAAAACAGCCCCCGAGAATGTGATCCGTCCCTCCGGCCACATGATCCCGTCTGTAACAGGAGATTGAGTTCCACCGGGAGGGAACCGGAGACTCCAGGGGGCGCCGGGTATGTTGTTGCCGCCATGATAACCGGACCTGTCGTACACCTGGAACGCCTGCGTGCAAAGCACAGGCTGTTCCCGTGCGCTGCGTGTGCCCGGCCTCACTCCAAATGAGCCTCTTGTTCACCGCCACGTGTTTTAACGTTACCAGGCAATAACCAGTGTAGAAGGAAACGGGTGTAGGTGTGACAGCTGGGCCCTCTCCAGGGCCAAACCTGACAGCCAAGTCCAGCACGCTAAAGCTGTATCACTGCTGCCCCCCCACCCAGGTGCGTAGCCAGAAGCTGGAGCACGAGGTGGAGAAGAACAAGATCCTGTCAGAAGCACTGCAGACACTGGCCACTGAGCACCACGAGTTGGAGCAGTCGGTTGTCAAGGGTTCATCGCCCCGGAGCGCGCTCAGCGAGGATGAGTTCTACGATGCCATCTCTGGTGAGTGTTAACTGCGGCTGCTTTATTTTTCGCTTTATGACTGTAAACTTTCCCCTCAGGACAGTCCAGCGGCTGCGTGCTGCGTTACATGTCGATCTATATTAATTCAGTGTCATTTATATGTAGTGCCTTACCTTGAGATGATTCCCTGTTGTGTTTGGTATCTAACATCAGTGTTAGCAGGAGATATCTGGTGCCTGAGATTTGACTCACAGAAAAATATTTTGACAGTGAGCACTTTTACATAGCTATGTTTTCCCCTAAAATCAGAGATGTTCACGAGTCACAAAAGGAGAGTCTGAGTCAATTCTCAAGACTCCATCATGGTTCCAGTTTGACATAATTGTTTATCAAAAATTTAACTGCCTGTTTGATTTATTTTCTACAAGTAACTGATGCAATTAAATGGGAATCACCAACTGAAGAGTTCAGATACTGCATGCTTCATTGTTCCTTAGGCTTATGTACATTTTCAGAATAATCGCTTTTTCAAATGCCTTTGAAGTTTTTCTAAGAACCTAAGCACTTTTCTAATGTAGATTTAAAAACTAATCCTTTCTCAAAAATATCATTATGGTAAAAACATCCATTGAGCAGAACAGGTGCATTTTAATTAGAGTGAACGGTTACAAATATAGCCAAACTTGGCAATGACAATCAACTATGTAGGAGCCAGACCAAACCATGCTGGGCTCCGCCTTCAACTACATTAAAGTGATGTGATTGGCTAATGAATGAGTACGAGTATAAATGAGTATAACCAAGACCCCATTTGTTGTGCTGTTATAAATGTATGTTAAAGTAAATCGTGATGTTCATTTTTACACATCGTTCTAAAGCAAAAAGTCCAATTAATGGGTAAAATCAATTTGTCTCTCAGCTTGTGTGTGTGTGTGTGTGTGTGTGTGTGTGTGTGTGTGCAATCAAATAAATGATTATGCAAGTAATGCTGCAAACTCCATGCTAAAAAGTTAAATGAATGTATGCAGCCACGGTGCTCTCAGTTTTGGGAGGGCGGTCAGTAATATTACTGTTTAGTCAAATTATTTGCTGGCAGTGTTTTTACTTTATTAAAAACTGTTAAATTTGAATTTCTGACGTAGCTCCGAATAATTTAAGACGTAATACTACATGCCATACATGGGGCATAAAGAAAAGGTGCGGGCAGTTTGTAAGCTGTAAGAAAACACAGCTTGACTTGGAAGGGTATGTCAGAAACAAAAAGGTGTTTTTGGGACATATCTGCTAATTATCAAATTTATGGCAATCTGTGCTGATCTGTGTCACTGTGTAACAACACAGTGTATATACAGTAGAATTTGTCAGATCAGACCCACAATTTGTACTAGTGGCAAAACAGAAAAAGCATGGTTTGTTGATATCACTTGATGTCTTGCTTTTCCTGCTCCTGTTCCAGCCACTTTGTGACACGTTTAACACCTTAGTTTGGGGAGAGTTGTGCACTCAACGCTTTGCATGTAGAAATTTCAAAATGTCAACAGAGCCTTAAAGACTTATTGTTCACAAGTCCGCTATCAATGAGTCAGTCAAGTCCGGGTCAAAAAGTTATGGGTCAAGTCGGAAGTCAACTTAGACTGGAGCTGCACTTGAATTGCTCCTGAGTCACAAACTCGAGTCCCCGTCTCTCCCTAAAATATGTTGATGCACATACTAGCCAGACACATTGCTTGCTGACTGACGGACTAGGTCTGTGGCCTTTAGACGGACTAACCCCAGACACATGCTCTCACATGTTAAGTTCTCAGATAGGGTTATCTTCCGGAAGGATCTCTCTGGCTTTGCAGTGTCTAAAACGGCGTGTGGGAAAACATGCTGTACCAATGACGTTTTTGCTGATGCATCTTTAATCATGCGTGTGTCTGTTTGGGTTCTACTCCAGTTTGTGCTAAGTCTCACTAGGCAGAATGGCTCAGGTGCTTATGTTTTGGGTAGTGTCGGCCGCAAATGGACGCCAGCAACTGAGGGCTTCTGTTACCCCAAATAATCCAAACAAGCCCCAATTGATTTGTTTAGCTCTGATGTTTTAAGGACCAGTTTCAGAACCCTTGGACAGATTGGGTCTCTGGGCAAAGCCCCAGGGGTCTTTAGATCCTATCAATGCACCTACACAATAAGGAGTGTGTAGCATGTTGGTGGATGACCTGAGCTTGTTAGCAGATGCCCTCCAATACTGCTGTTAACATCTTTTTTGATTCCTGGCTCCTTATTGGCTGCCCATCATGACAGATCCAGATGAGCTTTGACTCAGTAATGACACTTTAATCACAATTAAATATCACTTGCCACAATTATTACATCATGGATCCTCTGAGACTGAAAGCTGCAGTCCAGCTTTTTGGGAGTCAAGGAAGTGGAGAATGGATTCTGGAGTGACGATCCAGCTGGAGGGATCCAGTTTAGTTCAGGTCCTTAGGTGGGCTGGTTAACAGGCCCTGTGGTGCTAATAGGCTTTGGTTCCTGAGTTTGGACGTCCGTGGGCTTATTCGCTAATTTGCCAGATGGGGCAGTGCTTTCTTCCTTATTTCCCGCTAGCCAATATCAAGTTTGCATGCAGTTTGTGCCATAGGAAACGTTGTTTTTCGTTCCATTGTCTGGCACCATATCTTGGCCGGAATATGAATCGGCGACCTGTGGCCGTGAGCATTGAACTGACGCGTCGCCAGGCTGCCGGTGATGATGCTCTTAGCGTCGTCTGAATCTATCCATATAAGCGTTGCCCGTGGTAGCTGGTCCACACAGTAGCCTGTGCGTGCAACTCTATCCTCAGATCGGATTTCTCTGGGCAGCGGCAGCCCGTGGGGGTAGGGGTGAGGGGCGGGGTACATAGGGCGGCTGCTTCTTGTGGGGATGTGCTGGCATTCGGCACAGACACCCTTCACTGGCATGTCGCCTCCTTCATTCTTGTCGCAGAGTCCGACTCGGAGCACTCCTTGAGTGGGTTTGAGACAGTCGCCAGCCACTCTTTCGAGGAGGACGAAGAGGAGGAACAGGAAAAGGAGAGGCGCGTCCGGCCGACGGGTGGCCGCAGATTTCCCGCCGGCATGTCACGGGAAGACGAGGAGGTCCCCTTGGAGCTCCAGGCCAATGGGGTCGGGAGGCACAGGTAAGCCACGCTTCAACCTGCTTGGAGTTCCGTTACACAGGCCCCAAGCTCGCGGACGTCCTGGAAAAAGTCTGCACAATGACCGGATATGGACCCTCAAAAAAAAAAAATTTCTTGCCAGGCAAGACTTTTTGTCTTTCTGTTACACCTGGTACTAAATCGAGCATCTGTTATGGATCCTGGTTAATGTATGAGTGACTAGCTAGATTTTTTTGAACAGGCGAGATGAATCATCCGAAGCTGAAGGGATGCTTTCACGGCGGGATGTAGCCTGATATGCCACACGTCTTATCAGTACATGCCCGGGGTTGGTGTGGTGCATTCCCTCTGTGAACCGACACATCTCGTTCCCTTTAGAGATGGCAGGTGCTTTCTTTCTCCCCCCTGATTATCCCTTGTTCAGCTGGCCTTTGGAGTTCATGGGAACTCTTCTCAGTCGCATTAGAGAAGCTGACCTTCTTTTTTCATGCATTTGCCAGTCTTTCCACAGAGACTGAATAATTTACAGCTCCGTGCTGCCTGAGGTTACGAGGAGCGGAGCCCACAAACAGAAACCTTTCTCCATCGAAGGCATGAAACTTTGATGAAGTTCCACTGTAACGTAGTAATTCTTGTAATTAAGAAGCATCCTCGGCTGAGCGATGCGCTGCCTGTGATGTCACAGGCAAAACCTTGCCTTGGTTTATTTCTGGTTTAAGCTAACTGGGAATTTTCTACTGAATGTTTAGGTTGCTGTAGAAGACAGTTCTGATAGGGAGACAGTTGACGGGATTGTAAAGCTTCTGGTTGTGATCTGCTCCTTCTTTGTGAGTGTGCCCAGACAGTCACACAATAGGAAGTGGCCCCATTCACTCCTCCACCAAACCCTCCTGTTTTGTGTCCAGATGTCCTCAGGCTGGATGCCAAGGCTAAGTAGGGTCCTCAATAGACTTGTCCTGCCAGAACATGGGTCCTGGATACTGTCAATGGGAAGGAGAGGCATGAGAGCCAGCTTGAATATCTGCGTCTCGGGTATACATTTCAGAAACACAAGACGTGTGTGTGTGTGTGTGTGTGAGCAAGCATGGCTGTTTATTTGTGACTTTTTAAGGGGTTTTTTTTGTTTTGGTTTTTTTTGGTCATTTCCGTGCTGGTCTTTATCAAGAAATTAGACACTTTTGATGAAGAGAGTAAAGATCTGAATGACGGTCATTGTTTGGGCTCTGCTCTTCACCATAACACGCCCACACTGCCTGCCAGTGTCACCTTCACATCCACTGGTGCCCACAGATACAGGCCTCTGGTAGTACTGAGCAGTGGTTCAACACACTTGGATTCGTACTCATCGGTGTCTGCCATGTTGTGTCCTTCAGGACGAGCCTTCCAGCTCCCATGTTCTCCAGGAACGACTTCAGCATCTGGAGCATCCTGAGGAAATGCATCGGTATGGTAAGAAACTTTCCTGACTCTTAGGTGACACTCGCACATTCCCGGATGCTGGAGAGGCCTGAAGTTTGGCTGGGAGACCTCACATGTGGCTTTGTTGACATGTCAGGTGATGGGTGATGAGTGCAGCACTTCAGAGTGTTAGTGGTGCAGCTGCCTGCTTGTTCTTCTCATATCTGCTCTCTACCTCTCTCTCGCAGGAGCTGTCCAAGATCACCATGCCGGTCATCTTCAACGAGCCACTCAGCTTCCTGCAGCGCCTCACTGAGTACATGGAGCACACGTACCTCATCCACAAGGCCAACTCCTCTTCAGACTGCATTGAGAGGATGAAGGTACCCCAGGGTCTGGGGATCTGATGCCAGTACGGTTTGTGTGCAAAGCACTCTAGGACAGACGCAGACAGAAATTTAAATTTCAGGTCTGCTTTGTGAGGGTAAACAAGGAAATTCCAACATAGTAACTGGGTTACACCAAAGTATATTGTATTAAAGTATAACCAGTGTTATCTTTAGGAGGGTATGCCAGCATCTGCCCATTTAAGCTTTTCTCTCGAACCCCTGACTCTAACCCTATCAAATACCACCCTGCGCCCACAGTGTGTGGCAGCCTTCGCAGTATCAGCCGTCGCCTCACAGTGGGAAAGGACGGGCAAGCCCTTCAACCCGCTGCTTGGGGAGACCTATGAGCTGGTCAGGTAGGGGCACCCCCCACCCTGCCTCAGGTTGCCCGTGAGTGCTGGTGTAATGTGTCTGCTTAGACCAGGGATCTAATTCCTATGACTGCCATATCACTGGCAACGGCAAGGAGCCATGGCCCCACGTCCCATCAGCCCTGGGGGGCGGGGGCCGCCATCATGGCTGACTCGCACATGCCCAGTGGGCTGCGGTGTTTGGTATAAGCAGGCGGAGCCATGCCAGAATCTTCTAAGGAGCCTTACCGAACATGACATTTCGAGAGCGTGCCTGCCAAGGCGTAAATGTGAATAATTAAACATTAACCTTTATGCCGCTTTGTCTGGCATCGGTACCGAGTTTTTATTTTATTGTTTTCTTGTTCCCCAGGGAGGACCTGGGGTTCCGGTTGATCTCGGAACAGGTCAGTCACCACCCCCCTGTCAGTGCCTTCTACGCCGAAGGGCTGAAGAACGACTTCGTCTTCCATGGCTCCATATACCCCAAGCTCAAGTTCTGGGGCAAGAGTGTAGAGGCTGAGCCCAAAGGCATCATAACCCTGGAGCTGCCCAAGTAAGCTGGTCTTTGTCCTGGAGCCCCTAGGGGGCAGCACCGAGCTGGTGCTTGAATAAAACGTAGTATTGTTGTAATTCTTTGGCTAATTCTTTTGGTTTCACCGATTTATTATACCTTTATAGTTGCTTCCTTAATGATACAGTAGCATGTCTAGTGTGACCACTAGTAAGTCACCGCAGTCTTTTTTGTGTCATGAGGTATGGTGAAGCATACACATGGACCAACCCCACCTGCTGCGTTCACAACATCATCGTGGGCCAGCTGTGGATTGAACAGTACGGCAACATGGAGGTGATCAACCACAAGTAAGAGAGGCTGGATCCCACTGCGCCTGCAGAGGGCACTGTGGAGGCACCCCTGCTGCATGGCCCTGGTCTTGTTATATAACTGTTAGCCCTGCCATTCAGGCAGCAAAATACAGGATACAGATTCACATATGGGTGTAATTAAAGAGCAACTGGAGTGTAGTTAATGTTACTGTTCAAAAAGTATTATATCCAGTGAAAGCAAAAGCATCTTGGAAGAGTTTAATAGATTTTTTTTCTTGACAGATCTGGGGAAAAATGCTGTTTGAGCTTCAAACCTTGTGGCCTGTTCGGAAAGGAGCTTCACAAAGTGGAAGGCTACATCCTGGATAAGAGGTAATTGCAGAGATGGGTGCTATGGCAGACGTGACCTCATGCCATCTGTGCAACGGTGCCCTCTTGTGTTGCAGCAAGAAGAAGCTGTGTGCCCTCTACGGGAAGTGGACTGAATGCCTGTACACCTTGGACCCAGTGGCTTATGACACCCATAAGAAGAACGACAGGAAGAATGCGGAGGAGAAGAAGGGCAAACATGTATGTAAACATCCGGGGGGCCTGTGAGTGGCGTGCCTGAGGGCTCCGGACAGTGACCTCCCTAAGGGGAATCCCTGACGTGCCGGTTCTCATGAGGCCGTCGCAGAGCAGTCGACAGGCTCCTCCAGCACCTCTCTGCTGACCAAAGAATATCTGTCCGTTTTCTGGCACTTCATAGTTTTTCTGGATGATGATGATGATCTTGTTTTTAATTGACTGCTGAGCAAAATGCCCCTTCCTCCGCAGGGCCCCGGTGCCGAGGAGATAGAGGAAATGCCCCTCCCTGACGTTGAGACGGTGGAGATGATCCCGGGCAGCCAGCTACTGTGGAGAATAGCACCGAGGCCTCCCAACTCCACCGAGGTTCGAGAGCGTACCGCATGGCCTCCTCAGCCTCCGACTGTCCCGCCCCATCCCTGACTGACGTCTCTTCCATCCAATCACAGATGTACAGCTTCACCCTGTTCGCCATGCAGCTAAATGAATTGGATAAGGACATGGAGGGGGTCATCCCCAAGACGGATTGCCGGCTGCGGCCAGACATCCGGGCCATGGAGAACGGGGATATAGGTAGGCCCGGAGCAGACCTCAGAATTTCATCTGTGTCTTATAGCTTTGGAAGTGACCTTTAAATACATAAAATTACAGGTTATTTTTGCATGTACTTTTATGTAGGTGACTAATTTAATCTTCTGGTGTAATTCGCTTGATCTTCACAGCTCTGCCTAATTCACCATCTCCCAATGAAGTGCTCGAGTCATTTGAGCAGTTTTTGTGAACGTGTTATGTATCTAATAGGTTTATTTTTGTCTGTCTAGCTTTGGAAGTGACCTTTTAAATGCAGAAATTTTACAGGTTATAATTATAGGTATATATGTTAATCCTGAGGTCTAATATCCTTGATCTTTATTCCCGGTCTAGCCCACTGTAACTCGGGTCGTTTGAGCCGTTTTCATTCAAGCTTTTTCATTTGCATCAGACCTGGCAAGTGAGGAGAAGAAGCGGCTGGAGGAAAAGCAGCGAGCCGCCCGGAAAGTCCGCTCAAAATCCGACGAGGACTGGAAGACAAGGTGGGTGGGGCCAGGGGCGGGGCACCACATTCATCCAGCCAATGATGTCATTAGCACACTGCTTGTCACATGATTCATTAGAATGTGATGTTGCTTTTGGTCATTTCATTGCCAGTGCCTTGTGGTCCACAGTTGCTGTGCATTTGCTAACACATCACCCTTCTCTCTGATATCCCCTCCTCTGTCTGTTTTTATGTGAAGAAGCGCCCCGCTCGGCCCCAGGTTTGAGTTGCTTCCTGCTGTCTGGAGTGCTTTTGGCTTGTGTTTTCTCGAACACCGCCACCCACAGGATCACCTGAGAACTGCAAGCGCTGCCTTAATTGTGCAGAAACAGATTGCAAAATCCCTACACTAAAATAATATAGTGGAAACTAACTAATTAACCGAAGTGGATGAATTAATCTGAGCACAAGACAATGTTTAGTCTGAATTTCATGCCTAGTCTTTGTGGTGTTGGTGTGATTGTTGTGATTTACATGATCAGATCATTCGGCTGGACGCTTTGCCCAGGAAAAGGCTTGGAATCCACAGGCTTTTCCTTTCATTCAGCTGTTAACGACCATTGAAACTTGGGGGTGTATCTGTGCTGTCTAATGAATTAGACAGTCAGCAGGGCTATAACAGTATTTTAATATACCCATAATTCAGGGGCTTATTTCCTTTTTGCATTTTTTTATTTTCACCTGTAAATGTTTGGCAGTTATTTTTGCTTGGGTGGGCAGTGGCTTTCTGTCTGTATTGGACTGAAGGCAGCACCTCCTAGAATCTTCCCCCATGAGAAGCAAGTGCTTCGCTATAGAGTTAGATTTTCTGGGCTTTCACAATAGTAATATTCAGAGGTACATTTTCAGAGCTGTTCATACTATGCAAATTTAATAAACATATCAAGATAAGGTAAGATCTTTACTAATCCCACAATTGGGAAATTTGCATCGTTACAGCAGCAAAATGGACAATACAAGAGAAGTTATAAAATAGCAATAAAAGACTATAAAATATGACAATGAAAACTATACAATATACAAACAAAATATATAAATATATATGTGAAAATGTATATATACAAAGGGGGCATTATCAGCTGCCTAGTAGCAACAGAACACAAATAACAGCATGAGTGGAATGTTTGATAACAGCAAAATATATTGGAAATTAGTTAAAGAAATGCTCTTGTTAAAGCCCATCTGTTTATACAGGGTGTGTCTGTGTTGTGGTGGTGGTTGGGGGCAGGGCCACTGCAGGTGGACGGGCATTCTGACCAATCATTGTTCTCTGCTTTTTTAAGGTGGTTCAACCAAGCACCCAACCCTCACAACGGTGCCCAAGATTGGATCTTCTCTGGCGGTTACTGGGACAGAAACTATTCAGGACTTCCTGATATTTATTAGTGTGCCCTTTAATGAAGTGAGGATGCCCGACATTTCTGACGTTGTCAGCTTCTGCAGTTTAATTCCTGTCCTGTGGGTGGTGCTGTTCTTTGTGTTGTTGATGTTGTGACCCCTTTTTTTTGGGCTGGGTTCTGTCTGTTTTTTTTTTTTTTTAAAAAGATTCCTCCCCCCTCTATAATTGGCCTTTAACACTTGTTTAATTTAAAATGATATGTATTTAAAGTATTTCCATTGTAGATGTGTATTTTTATTTTATATTTTAGCATTTAACCACACAAATTACTTTTCCAGTAAGGCACATTTAAATGAAGTCTGTCATATTATCCCAGACCAAGGATGAGATTTGCTCAGATTTCAAATCTCTGTGAGGAGTTAAATCATCTCTTTGCACAAATACCATGTACGCTTTGATTTTAGTTTTTAAGATGCAGTGTCTTGAGCTGAATATGAATCTGTTGTGGTGTCTTCTCTCCCTGTGCATGAGTAGCCCGGCTACAGGTGGTGCTGTCGTTTTTTTTTTTGCCAGCCTGTGTCATGTGACATACAGCTTTTTGTTTTTTTTTTGTTTTTTTTGTTTAATGAATGTTCTTGTTACCATATTAGCAGTGTAAAGTGCATTAAAGGAGCACTGAAGGTTCATGCACCTGTGCATGCAACGGGCTGAAGTTACTTGTCTGTGGCGTATTAATCGAGGGGAGTCGCTTCGATTTCATTTCCGACTGATGTCCACTGCTGAACTTCAGACTGAAAGGTTATCCTCTACCAAACCCTACTGCAGGGTTTGGCTTGCTTTCACCCCTGTGACCTTCTCAGGACAAACTGTCGAGTGGACTTGACCCCTCCTCCCCTCACCCCCCACCCACCTGGTTTCCGACATGGAGACGTCTCAGTATTTCCGGAACGTTCCCGTTCCATGTGGTTGTGGCAGACTGCCTGTTGGAATATAAACAGACTGTGAGAGTCCCACTTGCTGCTGACAGCCGTGTCATTTATGTGGAATGGCACAGTCTGTCTCATGTGGATTGAACGGAATTTAGTAAGGATCCGCAAATGGGGCTGGACGCTGCACCGCTCTTCCTTGCGTCACGAAATAACATTTTCAAGATGTGTCACCTATGCAAAGCAAGAAGAGGACTCTTGAGGTTAAAGGTCAATTATGTGTGGTCCAGCCCCTCCTACCGGAGAAAAGACACTCATGTGATCGCTTATAGGCAACCCTCCGGGACACTTAGTTCGTCATACTGACTGTAGGTGAGCTGTTGAGCTCTTAAGGTGTAGTTTTATTTTGTCTTGAAATCTGTGCATATTAAATGTTAGACTATAATTTCTAATGCTGCTAAATAAAAGCTTGTAATTAGGAATGTGTATGTGGCCCTGTTTTGAGCATGAATGGCTATGCCGTCATCTGCATATGTGGCAAAGACCGTATTCCCCCTAAATGCACAATCAATCACATCTATTTATTCAAAGCAATTTACAGTTGAGGAAGCAAGGGCAGCCAATACTTGGAGCAATTGAGGTTAAGAACCATGCTCAGGGGCCCAATGGTGAAATCATTCTGCCAACCACACGATTTGAACCTGTGACCTTATGATCAGAGGCACAGCAGCCTTACCCACTGAGCCACACACAAAGCCCTTTGAAAGACCCAGCGTCACAACACCCTGGTATTGCATACAGTAGCTACTGCTTTATTTTGCGTGATATAGAGTATTGCACCTTTGTCTTTGTACCTATGTACACATACACAGGCATGTTGACGTATAGGTAATTGTTCTGGACACCAAGGATCAGACACATGACTATCATTGTTCTCTTGCGGTTTATTGCCTCAGGTTACAGTCAGCGTCAAAACCTGTTCAGAAATAGAACATGCATGTGTCACTAAAGCTCCAGGTAGCCACTTATCTTAATTGCATGAATAGATCAAACAAACATGATGATGCAGGAAGAAAATCACTATGAAGATAATCTGAATTCTTACCTCTGATCCTGTTCTCCAGCATCTCTGACAGCAATTTGAAATCAAACATTTACCACTTGTATGTTCGTCACTGGGTACAGAACATCACATTGACCAGGAAGATGAACACGGTGCAAATGGGATCACCTGCAAAAATGCTCCAAGTTACGATTTCCTTAAATTAAATTTGGTTGCACAACTTAAGTATTAGACCAAGATAAGGAGAACAACTTGTAATCCCCAAATGTTCATGAAACAGTTGCACAAAAGCCCTTAACAACCTAAGTAAGGAAAACAACTTAAGGTACCTCTGACTGTATCTTAACCGCAACACAGCTGAGTTTGTGGAGATAAAAGAATAAAACTAACGCATCCCGACAAGATATTTCTTCGATGGAGAGAACCCAGTGAATACGATTAATGATTAATTTATTTTGCATTATAGATTTGTGTTCTAACGAGTTGAGCTACCTATCGAGACGTACTATCGAGCCTCTCTGCACATGTGCAGTTTCACCGTTTTAGGATTAGGGTTAGGTTTTTAGGGGGTTTTGGGGGTTAGGGTAAGGGTTAGGGTTAGGGCTATCGATTAGCACTACGGTAGTCTAACTCAACAAAGTAGCTCAACTCAACACCGGCAATTGATTTTGTTTATTTGGCCTGTGACATGATTCCTTATTAAATCTGGGTAGCAGACCAATCTTTTTTTCCCACAGAATTAAAAGCAACACAACGTCATTCTGCTAATAAACACTGGCAACTTTCATCACCGGTGTTCTATCGAGTTGAGCTAATTTGTCGAGTTAGGCTACTGTAGTGCTAATCGATAGCCCTAACCCTAACCCCCAAAACAAAACCCTAACCCTAACTCAAACCCCTAAAATCTAACCCTAATCCCAAGATGGTGGATCCGCACATGCGCAGAAAGGCTCATTAGCACATCTCGATAGATAGCTCAACTCATCAGATTAACTGTTGTCAGTTAATCAGCAAAGTTCATTGCCATATGCCCCCCTCAGTAGTTCTTTGAGCGAAAAGTGCCTATTTGTGGTGAACACAATACACCAAGAGAAACAGTTTACATTTATGTCAGATTTGGATGCAGTGATAACTAAATCCGGCTTTTATTTTTTTTTATTCATATTTGTCAGATATGTTTAATTTCATCAGTCATTAATGCACATTTTAGTCACATCCTTGTTTTAGTTTTTGTTACACGAAAAAAATCCCTTCGTCAGGCCAAAGTTTTGTCAACATTTTCATCAACAAAATGAACACTGGCGGCAATAACAGGTATCAAAAATGCATGAGTGCAACCAAACAAATGGTCTCCACTGAAACTACAATTTACTGCTATAAAATTTCTTTCAATAACGTAAATTCCTTAACGTTTTTCCTTAATTAAGGAACCTTTTTAAAGAATTCAGTGCAACACACTTAAATAGACTACTCAGCTACTTAAGGTGTTATGGGCAATGCAGAGTTTACGAAACTCCTCCAACAGGGAGATAGTCACCATGTGGGAGAGACTAGACATTCCACACACCCACCCGAATGGACCACCTCAGGTTAGGACTCAAGTGCTGTCATGTAGCGGGGGGGGCTCAGCGCCACACCAGTTCCAATCCCCAACGCCTGATTCCAGGACTCCTCTTCAACAATTTCAACTGCCTGCCATTTCGGAGGTGATTGTGGGTTTTATGGTGGCTGAAACTGAAATGCCAGTCCTGTCACCAACCCCCAATTTTTTTTCTGCAAGTTAAAGGGCCACTTGCACAGCTGAATGCAGTTTAACATCATACAGTTTAAACCCCATTTCAAGAACATGTCTTCTCTTCCTGGTACTATACTGCCCCTGGTCTGGTTTTGCATAACATTACATCAGCTCAAACCCCAACTCCTTCAGTTTCATAATTCCTACGGCTCCATGTGTTTTTAAAAAGAGATTATTTGTTTTCTTTCAAGTCTGTTTTATCGCACTTTTAACTGGCAGTTAAATATTTTGCCTGCGTACGATATTCTGACAGATCAAAAAATAAAATAGGCTGTGTTGAAACTTCTGTGCAGAGCTACTGCGTCATTTAATCAACACGATCGTGAAGTATTTAGCGTGTAGGTGTGTATTTTATTGACTACGATCAGATTCTTGGAATACTAATTGATTAAAAGTTATTAACTTTTGATTCCAAATATTCTGGCATTTCTAGCGACAGGCAGCAAGTAACGCTACCACAAAACGAGATCATCCAGCTGGTGAGAGTTGTGCTGTTCAGTCAGTCCTAAGATTTAAAAAAAAAAACTACATATCCTACCACAGAGACACCTGACAGGTACGATTTACCGCGGTACATAATCAGCTCCGCTAGAAAAGCGGACTTCATTTTCCATAAATTTCCTAGGCGGGACCTGAGCTGGGCATCAGCTGTATTCTGTGGTGGGTGGAGCAAACAGATCAATGGTGAGGACTACTGTCATTTCAGAAAACTCTCATTACAGAATACAATGTAATCAAAAAGAAAAAAAAGTGTTTGAAAGAATGCAAGTTTTTCTGGTGCTTATAACTGAATGACTCGGGGATGACTGGCCATGTTTTTAATCAGAAAATGATCTGCGCATAAAGGCTTAGCACATATAAACGTATGAATTACAGTGCAAGTGATTTGTTTTCTTACCATTTCATGCCTGACTCCGCTGACCCCTGCTGGAGGCTCCAAGAATATACCCACATCACAGGGACCAGACCAAAAACGCAACCACGACCCCCACAGTGGTGAAGGAGTGAAGGAGACACGGCCTGTCCCACTTGGTAGGGCAACTCTAAAATGCCATGAGACCTGGCCTGGGTTACGGCAGATGGCATAGCCCATAAAGCATGGGGTACAGGACACCGTAACACTCACTGGAAGCAAACCTGCAGCATCGAGTTTCGGAGCCACATCCAACCGGAAACTCTCACAGAAATGTCTGATCTAATGTCAGGGAATACGAAGAGCATGATGAACCTGCCTGGGCTGATAACATCAACAAGGTCCCAAGAAAAACAGGTATTTTCAGCCCATATTTTGCGCACATATTTTTCATAAAACAAAATTTTTCAGTATCAACATTTGAGGTTGTCTTTGTTCTATTTTCAATTAAACATGGGTTTATATGATCATTGCATTCTGTTTTTATTTACATTTTACACAGCGTCCCAACTTTTTTGGAAACAGGGTTGTACTGTAACTAATATTAAAAGTGCTTTCCAAAGGTTTATAAATACAAAAATGCCAAAAGTATTGGGACACCCCGCCAAATCATTGAATTCTGGTGTTCCAATCAGTTCCATAGCCACGGGTGTATAAAATCAAGCACCTAGGCATGCAGACTACTTTTACAACCATTTGCGAAAGAATTGGTTGCTCTCAGGAGCTCAGTGAATTCAAGCATGGTACCATGATAGGATGCCACCTGTGCATTTCATCTGTCCATTCGTGAAATTTCATCGCTACTAAATATTCCACGGTCAACTGTTAGCGGTATTATAACAAAGTGGAAGCAATTGGGAACAACAGCAACTCAGCCAGAAAGTGGTAGGCCACGTAAAATCACAGAGCGGGGACAATGCGTGCTGAGACGCACAGTCTGCTGAACTCTCGAACTGTCTGCAGAGTTGATAGCTACAGACCTCCAAACTTTGTGTGGCCTTCAGATTAGCTCAAGAACAGTGCGTAGAGAACTTCGTGGAATGGGTTTCCATGGTGAAGCAGCTGCATCCAAGCCTTACATCACCAAGTGTTCAAAACATTGGATGCAGTGGCGTAAAGCACGCCGCCACTGGACTCTAGAGCAGTGGAGACATGTTCTCCGGAGTGACAAATCATGCTTCTGTCTGGCAATCCGATGGACGAATCTGGGTTTGGCGGTTCACAGGAGAACGGTACTTGCCTGACTGCATTGTGCCAAGTGTAAAGTTTGGTGGAGGGGGGATTATGGTGTGGGGTTGT
>JAODLD010000001.1:18488665-18500189 GCA_026781065.1 Mormyrops boulengeri
CCGCCCCCCCCCCCCCCCCCCCCCCCCCCCCCCCCCCCCCCCCCCCCCCCCCCCGGGAGGGGGGGGAGGGACCGCCATCCATCCATCCATCCATCCACTTGACCTATTTAGGGTAATGGGGGTTCCGGAGACTATCCCAGAGGCTACAGGTGCAAGGCAGGGATTGCCTAAGGATGGGGTGCTCGAGTGCCCTGAAACAGTCATTTGTATCCCATTTCCCAGGCTTCTACAGAGAAGGGTGAGGCCACATTTGCAACATGACTGCAATGTGTCACATCATGCTTACTTGGCTAGCAGACTAATGCATTCAAGTCACACCACAGGTCTGAATGCTAGAAGGAAAGTGCTTTATCCAGAGGAAACCCTCACAAACACAGCGTGGACACCAGGACTCACACACAGAACTCAGACCCACTGGACCTCCATATGTACCTAAGTCTGCCCAATCTTTTAAAAAAAACTTCTGCCTGAGCTGAGTCTTCTGCAAGGAAAGCATTGTTATAGCAACCACAGCTGACCAACCAAAGTGTCACCTTTATTTAGAGCTGTATTTTACACAGGCAGCAGTGAGGAACATTTATGACCACAAAAGCGCTGTCCAACCTGGTCACATACTTGCCCGGTAACCCAATCTAACACCGCAGAAACAGACATCCCTGAGGAGGAGGAGGAGGAGAAACAAGTGAGGAGCGAACACACGGGGGCGTTATGAAGCACAACATCCAGCATGGTCATACGACGGGGTACAGCGAGTAGCTGGAGATGCCACAGGCGTTTTCTCTCTTCCTGGACATCCGCATGTAGCCACCCTCACCCCAGCCAGTTCCCCAACTGAAGACATAAGGAGAGATAAATCAGTCACATCAACCTCTGTAATCACTGGGGCATTTTTTTGAGAAGTGGACTCCGATTCCTAAAGTTGCCCGCCGGAGGATTCTGATCTTGCTAAGAAATTCATTCCTCCAGCTAAACAGACACTAAAGTAGGATCTAGAAATGAAGCCTGCGAAGTAACTCCCCCAGCCCTCACCCCAGTGGTAGTGCTGTGGTGTTGGGCAGTGCTTCAAAATGGCTGACCTGTTTTTGATGATCCAATAGTCACTTTTCCCTTCTCTACCGTAGCCCACAAGTAGTACGGCATGATTCAGGTTCTCAGGTCTGCAGTCGGGCTCGTCGTAGATTCCTGGAAACATACACTTTAATATTAATATGTTTTGGTCCAAATGCACAATGGAGAATTTGTAGAAGGCAAAGGGGGTCTTGCTAGGCTACAATTAGGCTACTATCCCACCAGGCATCATAGACAATGGAAGAGCTCACCAGAGCTGTAGAACAGGAAGCTGGGGTGGTCTGCATCCACGGCAACTGTGATGGGACCAATGGCGACCAAGGCATTGGCCAAGGCCTCGTCGTCACCAGCAGGAATGAACCGATAGTCCCTGATCCGGGCGACAATCATGTTGCTATCATAGTAGCAATGCTGGTTATCCTGAAAAACATGGAGAAAAAAGTACTGAAAATGTGTATTGATTCTTTGAAGCTTTGTTTATTAGATAAGCCTTTCCCAAAGCACTGTGCAGCTGAGCATTTTAGACAGAGTTAAGCATTAGAATTCTTTTATAGATGGATGCTTTTAAAATCATTTCAATGATTTAAAAAATGTTGTAAAACAAGTCTAAGGCTAATCCCTTAAAGCAGCCCACACTTGATTCCCTTAAAGGCGCAGTGCATACCACCGCAGTGTAGGGGTAAGAGTTCTCTGGCGGGAGCCCGTTGTTCACCACGTAGTCGTAAGCGTTGGCCATCCAGGCCCCGCTGCAACCGTACGTGCCATAGGGCCGCGAGCAGTCCATCAGGTGCTGCTCGCTCAGGGGCATCAGGCGGCCCGTCGTCTTATACATTTGTCCCTCAATGGCTCCTGTAGTGCTGAAGGCCCAGCATGAGCCACAGAAGCCCTGAGAGGTGTAGAGCGTATGACCTTTAAGCTCCTATGGGGGTCCTCAGTCGATGCCTCCAGAAATGTCATTGTGATTAAAAGTATTAGCGCGTTGCTAATTTGTGGCAACTATGGAGTATCACATGAGTAGGTACAGAGGAAAAGCGGCAACTCGAGTCACATGACCCCAGCTTAGGGCACCTTACCTGGTCCTTCACAGGCGTGACATAGCCTAAGGTCCGGTAGTCAATGTCGTTGGACTTCTTCTTCTTAGCAGCTGCTCGGAGCTTTGCAGCCGACACGGTCTTGCCTGGCTTCATCGTCCACCTGTCTATCATGGTCCCCTGCAGCTGTCTGTATTCCTGCTGGGTCTGAATGTCACAGTTGGGGACAGTTAAGAAACAGCGGTGCTCTGCATTGTGATTTAACAAAGAGTGTGACTCACCAGCGCCCCGTACTTATTCATGGCCATCAGGAAAGAGCTGGATCCCCTGTAGAAGTTCTCATTGTTGACCTTAATCATCTCCAAATTCTCCTCCCAGATGTATTTTCTCTGTTCCTCATTGCTCTAAACATAAAACGTTAATTATTTATAGTATTTATCATATAGTCCAAGGGCAATTAAAAAATGTTCCGCACGTATAATGTCACATACACAATTAGTTACACCTTGAACAGTTTGTAGTGGAAGGGGAATTATGATTAACTAAACCGTGATATTTGTGAATTAATTAAAAAATAATTACATAAAGTATATGTTAAATAGTTATCAAATATATTTATAATCTGCTTTTAAATGAGTGTAGAATATTATTCACATCTTTATTTGCTTTGCTAATGTACAAGATGCTAACGCAGATAGTCCCCTCTTCAACTTGAGGTGTCAACCTTCATGGTCGACGTCTTTATCTTCTACACTACTCACGAGCAGCAGCCATCGTGTTCAGAGTCTGACACACTTCACCTTCTCACTGTAGGAGACGCCAAAGTCCCCCTTCCACCTGGCCCATTGGGTCTCCATGTCCTCTTCTGAGCAGAGCACGGGCTGGAGCGAATGGTGGCGGAGCAGAAGCGAGAGCAGCGCGGCCCTCAGGAGAAGCCTCACCAGGCGGAACGCCGTCATTCCCAAGCGTCTCCTGTGGAGGGGGTTATATACCTGTGAGACATAATTCTGTGTTGCCCCCGATCTTGCTGTTCTGTGCTGTTTTCCTGAACACAGATGGTCTCCTGCATGACTTACCTTTACTCAAAACCATCCCTGAATTTATTGTTTCTTTGTTAACCCTAAAAATTCCTGAGGCATATCTTCCCATTCTATTTATCTGCTATTTCCACAAAAGCTTGCTAGTGTGGAATGCGGAATCCATTCCATATGCAATGGATGATGTTACTTTTCACTAATTTCACCTGTGTACTGATAGCTTCCTTATAGCTATCAGGCGACACACTGAAATCATTCAGAAGTCGAATGACAAACTGCGGCGGCCCGTTCGTTGTATTCTCACCTGCCAGAGAGCCTGACGTCTTCCTGGGGCGATGTCAGCTTTCAGAAGGCCCTGCTTGCCCGCTGATGTCACTCAGCTTGCAGACTGATAATGACACACCCCTCAGCCATCTTTTATTCCCCCAGTCGGTGGGTGTGATTTACTGTGGCCCCCATCCAAATCTCATGAGGCCAATCGCCAGCCCAACTGGGAGACGGAAAACAACAACGAAGAATCAAAAATAATGATATGGGTTGAGTTACTGTTGCTGTTCAGACATAGAAATGCTGCATTTCTTTCATAGAAGAGTACAACTTGTGACATAGACTGAAGTGAACAGGTTCCAGTCATTTTCCAGGTCCACACTTTCCAAGAACAGCTCAGCTAGAGAAACAGAAATACCACAAAGTCCATTCCACTGTAAAATTGTTCTTATCTTCAATGAGAATTGAATGGTTTAATATTCATGTTTAATTAGCAGATGCTTTTATCCAAATCAACATAGCATTAAGAATGAAGGATCAGCCAGTCCCTAGTGCAATTGGAGGTTAAGAGCTCAACAATGAAATCACTGTGCCGAGCCTGGTATTTAAACAGGCCACCTATCGATCACAGGCTCAGTGTCACACACCACCCTCCTAGACCTATTTTCATAGTGCATTCATCTTAATCTAAAAATCCATTACATCTTAGCCATTGACAAAAATACTTGTAACCTGTTTCATTCAATTCTCCCCAAAAATAAAAGAATGTAAAGACACATCAATAAATCCAAACGCTGAAGGTAATGGGTGCATAGCACACATATAATATCCATCCAGTGCTATTGGATTGGTCTAATCACTGCTGCACCCACAAAAACCCTTCAGTCTGAATTGATCCACTTATGGACTGTTTTCCATTCAGGTTCCTCAGGGTCTTACAATTTGGTTTGCCATAATGACAGGTAGCAAGAAGCACTGTAATCAGACCTGCAGAAGGACACAGACCTGTCAGGAAAAACACACATCGCATTTCTGTCCTGTCGCAGTCCTGCAGTCGCTTTAGCCCCTCCACATGCACTCACCATAATGCAGCTGGATCATTCTGAAAAATGACAGTGTGTGCCGAGATAAGCGCTTCTCTTAGTAAGCAGTTGGGGATACCCGGCTGTTAAGGTCTTACTTGTTATTGTTATTGAATGATGTAATCCATGGACTCTCAGTGGCTAGCCGTGTTATATCCGGAAGAATAGTAGGCATAAACAAGCTTAGCTACTTCAAGGCCTCTCCAAATGCATATTTCACGCACATTTCACCAAATATTACTGCACCTATGTTCACTAAATGAAGCTGCTTCTACATTTGAGTTGATTTTATTTAGACTGCATTTTATAACTTGAATAAGACTGATAATACTGGAGCCCCATTCAAGGTTCCTCCCATCTTGTTCCCTGTGTGTTCTGAGATAAGATCCTGGCTCACTTTGACCCTGTAAGGGAGGGATGGACGTTAATGCTTTCACTCTCTATGTTTTCAGCATTGAAGCAGTCAATTCGCACCTGTTATTCTGTTCTCCTTCGTGCACTTGTGCATACAGTACACCAGGGTGTCCTCACACTCAGTATGGAATATTCAGCAAGCCAATGTCCATAGTGTTATCCCATGTGTGCAGTTACACAGCTGACAACATTGTAGGCTACACGTACCGGCTGTGTGTGATTATGAGAAAAGTTATCTAACGTTCATCCTGTACCTGGAATAACAACTTGGACATTACTCCGAACTATACATTATAGGTCCCCTGCGCTGATCCAACGCTTTACGTCAGGGAGCAAACACTCATTATACGTAAGTGCTGACGCTCTGCTTTCCATTAGACACAAACGCGCACGGACTCACGCATCATGTAAGGAAGAGAGCAATAACTAAACTCTACCCAGTTTTATATAAATGATGATGTTATGGATTCCTTTGATTCGGTTTGACACATTCCGGTAAAAAAACCGGGCATTTAATAAACCTGAATTCCTGCAAGGACATCATGTTAAATATAACGTAAACGATTCTTATGCAACTAATGTTAAAGCCCTTTAAATTTTACTTTTTTATTTTTTATTATTCTAGGCTGTTTTATCTGGTATTTTCGCCAGCAATAACAATAAGACATAATAAAACGGCTATTCCACCGTAAAAGAACAACAGTAAAACTGTAACAGGGCGATAATAAAACGGTAATAAGATGGTAATATGATTGCGTCACTAGTGCAGGCGCGGGGACCGTGCACGCGCCGGAACGCCATGAGCTCGAGACCACGACGCGCGTGTCAGCGCGAGCTGCTGCAGCACTGCAGTGGCTTCTGGTTGCATGGCTCCGCGTCCCCTTCTCAGTCCGGACAGTAGCGCCGGCTTCACGGCCGTAAACTGAGATGAGTCACGAATGAGACCGGCAAGATGTCTTTCAAGGTAAACGCCACTTTCCCTTTACATGCTTTTTCTAATGCCCTCGCAGGTAAGTTTCGAATTATTTGGACGTGACGGCATAACGCATGCATGTGCACATTATGGTCGCAATCGGTTCTTTAATGTTATGCAAAAATGTGTGTACTACAGGGACAGTGCAGGGTGGGGTATTGCTGCTGGGTGGACTCCGGCGGAAGGGAAATATATTGCCTGACCTTCAGTTATGGGATGAAATAATGCGAGAGTCTGGCGCTGATGTACCGCTGATCAGCTAAGATGTTTGAGAGGAACTGCTCATATAAATTAATCATTTATAAGCTGAATTTAGCTCTTAATATATAAAGACGTGAAATCGAGAAGGAATTTCGCTGCACAGAAGCCTGAAGGTTCTGCCAGACTTAGAGGGAGACTGACATGGGGCAGTTTATGTTAACTCACATACCTGAGAAATACATAAACAGACTTAATTACATATAATTACAGTACCCAGTGTACATGTCTCTGTCAACAGTACTCAGAGTACTCCGAGTACTCAGAGCCGCCATGACTGAAAGTTTATTTTGGGTTGTCTGAGATTGTCCCATGATTATATCGCACAGGTCTATAACTTAATCTGTAAATTAATCTTAAATGGGTTACTAGTTACTGTTATGTCTTGCAGAAGGAAACCCCACTGGCCAACGCGGTGTTCTGGGCGGCGAGGAAGGGGAACCTGGCATTGCTGCAGTTGCTGCTGAACAGCGGCCGGGTGGACGCCGACTGCAAAGACAGTGTAGGGACACCGCCCCCGAGAGATACTCCTGAGAAATAAGACAGGGCGCGTGTGAGTGAGCGTGCGTTAGCTTCAGAGTGTTTCGTCATGTGTGCACTTGTGCATGCGTCCATATGTGTATGCATGTGCGTGTCTGCGTGTGTGTCCCTGCGCATATGTGTTTTTGGACGTATGAAATAGGGTACTTTAGTTTTAAGGAAGGTATTCAGCCGAAAGCAGCCAATGATGTTTTCTGAACAATTTTGGAATTTAAGTATAATAATAAAACTCTATCATGAAAAACAGCTATACCTCCCCGAAAATCATATAGTTTCCTTTAATTTATTGACTTTTTCCTACAAGACCATTTTTTTTCTTAAGAACATCTATAAAGGACTGGCTCTATAATTCAGTTTATTAGAAACAGTAAAGCACGATATGTTTTTATTTGTTTAATTTGTAAAAGTGTTTTAAAGCCATCAAAAACATCTTTCTTCCCTGAATCCTCGAATGTGTTTGTACTGTCTCTCTTGATGCAACACAAGTGTCCTTACAGTCCTTGTCAAATTCATACTGAGATATTATTGGCATTTTCTGAGTAGGGTTGCAGAGTATTGTCCATGTGTAATTTGAGAGATAACCAAAGATCTACTGGGAGTAATGGGAAAAAATAGCACTGACCAGTAAATAAGGTTAATAGAGCATTACCAAAAAACATTTGTTGTCATATGTACCACCACCAAAAATTTTGAGTTGAGGATATTGAATATTAAAGGCATTTTATATATTTACACTTAAATTACAGTAAAAATGAACAAAAACTTTCAAATCTAATGGAAATAATTAAGAATTTAGCTCGCTAGCTAAATATTAACACATTATACTTTGTATAATGTGTTTTAAAGAGCCAGGTGTGTGTGTGTGTGTGTGTGTGTGTGTGTCTCTAAGAGAGAGACGACATGCAGATGTCAGTTCATTGTGATGTCATTTCCTTTCCAGTACGGCACCACTGCTCTGATGGTTGCCTCCTACAGTGGCCACTATGACTGTGTGAAAGAGCTGATCATGCAAGGGGCTGATATCAACTTACAAAGAGAGGTACGGTTTGCCCGGGGGGGTGGGGGTGTTTTTGCTAGGGGCCATAGGCAGCTTACAGGTTACTGCACTGGATCCTTGTCAGTCAGCTAACAGCTTAAGGTCTCTGTGATAGGACTGTTTTGAATTTGTGATGGAGGCGCTTGGTGGGATTTCCATGCACTGGCAAACAGGAAGCAAGAAAGTAACTGAGTTAGATGGAGTTTAACTGTGCTAAACTAGTCGGGTTCCTGAAAGCGCAGGGTAATCAACCCATGGTAGGCTTTGTACCCTAATATTTCCCTTCCCTTGTCATCATCCTCTGATGGAATTCCTCATGTCTTCCAGGTTTAATTTTGACAAAATGTCAAACTGTGATTAGATCCTAACATCGGTTAGAGCTCAAGCTAAGCGCAAAAGGCCCCCGAGGATGTTTGAATTTTACGCCATGAGCTTGGTAATGCCATCAGTGTTTGACCTTTTCAGAAACACTCTCAAGCCTCACATTATCTGGGCAGTTCATGGAGGACAGATTGACATATTTATATCATAAAGCTGAGAGACTCTGAATCTTCTCACATGATGCTGAAAGTGGGTTCCTTGTCTTTATAATCCTGTTTTACTCTCTTCCGTTCATCTATAAAAGTTCAAAAGACTTTTTTCAGACTTCTGAAGCTTTGGGCAAGGGTAAATTGAGCCACATTTAGAGCAGAATTACACCGAGTAGTACTATAACAGTATATGGGACATGACCCCACATCCTTCTAAGTGACAAGACCATGTTCTTAACCACGACGCCACCTGGCTGGCAGCAGAGGAATACGCTTACTGTGTGGTGTCTTTTTCAGTCGGGCGCCACGGCTCTATTCTTGGCCTCGCAGCAGGGCCACAACGACATTGTGAAGCTTCTCTTTGAGTTCGGGGCCTCCACCGAATTCAAAACCAAGGTACCTTGTTTGGGGGGGGGGCGTTAAAGAGGGTGCTTCAGAAATGCATGTAGTGGGGAAAAAATATGTTACAGAGGGGAGGGGGCATTTTCTTCCTGACACTGCTCCGCAGTTCAGGTAGCAGCTCCATCTTCAGCGACGGCCTTTAAAGTCACCAGGGCGTCATGAATCTGTCTTGGTGAGCCGCAGTGTTTCACTGCATCAATGTGTCTCTACAGGATGGTGGCACAGCACTGTCAGCTGCATGCCAACACGGGCAATCCAGTGTGGTGGAGACGCTGCTGAGGAACGGCGCTGGCATGCACGACCAGCTGAATGTGAGAGCGCCGTGCCCTGTGCCGTAACCCCACCTCAACTCCGCCCCATGCCATAAACCCACCTCCACTCCATCCTATGCCATAACCCCGCCTCCACCCCACTCTCTGCCATAACTCCTTCTCCACTCTGACCCATGCCATAACTTTGCCTCCACTCCACCCCGTGCCGTAACCCCGCCTCCACACCATCCCATGCCATAAGCCTGCCTCCACCCCACTCTCTGCCATAACCCCTTCTCCATTCTGACCCAGGCCATAACCCTGCCTCCACTCCGCCCTGTGCCGTAACCCCGCCTCCACTCCAGCCTATGCTATGACCACGCATTCATTCCGCCCCATGCCATAACTCCACCTTCACTCCGCCCCATGCCATAAACCCACCTTCACTCTGCCCCATGCCATAACCCCGCCTTCACTCCGCCCTGTGTTGTAACCCTGCCTCCACCTCTCCGCGCGCTGTCTTTCCTCCGTCGATGGTTCATCCCTGAAACAAATGAGTGAATAACACCAGAGGACACAAACTACGTTTTTAAGGTGACAAAGGGACAAATATATCAGCAGAAGGGACCGGCCCAGAATAGTGGATGTTGGACTGTTATGGAATCATAGTGTTGTTTCTAAAAAAGATCATTTATCTCATTTAAATTACAATAAATGAACTACAGTGATGGATTACAAGGTGCTATTTGTAATTATGTTTGTAGTTATAAATACAGAAATGCTGCAGTCTGTGAAAAATGCCACTTGTGAAAATGCCTCTATGAAACACATTAAAAAAGACACAGCTGAATCTGCATTACCCTGTACCTGCTATATGCAGCCGGCCCTGCATTGCATGCGGGTCACCGCGTAACATCTTTCTCCGATGCCTAACATGGCCCCACCTCTGTTCCTTACTAAGGATGGAGCCACACCCCTTTTCCTCGCTGCCCAGGAAGGTCACTTGACAGTCATACGCCAGCTGCTGTCCTCGGGGGCCAAAGTGAACCACCCACGTGAGGTACGAGGCACAGGCACGTCAGGGCAGGATGTCACCTCCCACCCTGACCCCTTCAGGCAAATCGCGTAGCCCTACTATATGCAGACCTCCTTCTACAGGCAGTCACAAAAAGTCTGGTTGTCTTCTTAATTAATTAGCAAACACTTGTATTTGGTCACTTTTGTATTTTACAGTTTTATAAATAGATCTGTTTTACATGTTTAACCTCAGTGTTATATTCAGGGTCGGCCCACGGCATGAGCGACCTAACTTCTTAGGACCCAGTAGCCACCAGGGGGACCCCATCTGATCAGCCTGTGGGGTGTGTGTGTGTGTGTGTTAAAGCAAGGGCCCATAATTCAGATTTTGCTTGGGGCCCCAAACAGCAGCTTTCCTATGCTTCAGTTCCTCCCTCCACTAATTTACAGGATGGTACGACCCCACTCTGGATGGCCGCCCAGATGGGGCACAGCGAGGTGGTGAAGGTGCTTCTCCTGCGGGGGGCAGAACGTGATGCAGATCGAAAAGTACGGTCCCCGCCCCCACTTCGCACCTCTTGCAGTGACCGTGTGCGGTCCGTACCCTATCATGATGCGTTTCCATTGAGGTCTGTTTTCTGAGGTCCAAATGTTATGTGTTTGCGTCTTCTCAATGGCCAGCCTAAATCATATCACCAAATATTATATTTATTAATGTTGTATAACCCTTTGACATTAGGTACTGCTGTAATCTTATACTCCTACATCACATATATCATGTATTTAGTACCTGTCAAAAGTCTGGACACACCTGCTTTTAATGCATTTGTCTCTATTTTAACTGTTATTCACCTCATAGTAATAGGAGTCGAGGCAGTGAAGTAACACATATCAAATATTGCGATGACCAAGGAAAGTGTTCTCAAATTTCTCAAATTTTAGATTCTTCAAAATAGCCGCCTTTTGCTTCTATGACAGCATTGCAGACTCTTGGCGTTCTTTCCACCAACTTCCAGATGTAGCCACCTGGAATGCTTCTCCGACAGTCCAGAGGGAGTTTTCGCACGTTCTGGGTATGAGGTGGCTACCTCGCTTTTACCCTTCCATCAAACTCATCCCAAACCAGCTCTGTAGGGTTTAGATCGAGGGATTGTGGGGGGGCAGGTCACCTGTAACAGCACGCTCCATCTCTTGTTCACAATATAATGCAATACTTACATAACCTTGAGGTTTGCTTAGGGTTGTTATCTTGTTGAAAAACAAATGATTGTCAGTAGGTTTTTCCAGACTTTTGACTAGTACTGTATCTCAGGAACCACATTTTCCCTTAGTCATTATGTCATGACCCAAATGTAAAAAATTTTGAACTAAATTCATTTCCCAAAAAAAAGTACAGTAATAGTAAACAGAACATCATGCACTGCTTCATGCACTGTTAAAAAACAAAGTATGGAAATTTTTTAATCACACACTCCGTGACCTAATGAAAATGGTTCTGCAACCGACATTTGGGTCGCGGGGGGGCCCCCCCCCCCCCCCCCCCCCCACCGGCCGAGTCGGGGAGAGAGAGATACGAGGAATTGTCTTATGTATAGGAAGTGGATTAGTAATTTGAAGT
>JAODLD010000001.1:18503525-18523706 GCA_026781065.1 Mormyrops boulengeri
CTGGTAGCAAAATCCTTGTTTTCCAGTGTAATCTACCGACGCTTCACGGCAGCGTTATCGACAAAAATGTTATAAACGCAAACAGACCAATAACTTAAAAATGGGACGTGATAGACAAAAACGGTTTTCAGATTTAGAGTCAGCATGTGGGCTTTGATAAGGTACAGCTGACAGAACTCCAGTAGTAAAATGACTGTGGACCAGTGTAATCGGTGTGTCTATCCAACCCCCAGGACGTTTACTACGCATTATTAACATACTGTTGTTGAAAGTGAAAATTCCTGTGGGTGATGAGTTAGACTGTACGTGAGGGTCTTTGAAGTCTTTCTGCCCGTTGCTCTCTTTTCATACCGTGCTTTAATGTGCTGTCGTTTTACAGAAAGCTATAGAGCTGGCAAGCAAGGCAACAGATGAGGACAAAGCCAAAAACTACGAGGAGGCGCTGCGCTTGTACCAGTATGCCGTGCAGTCCTTCCTTCATGTGATCCAATGTAAGCGCTCCCGCACCCTGCAGCGTCTAAAGGCGGGCTTTTCAACCAAACCAGGGACCCCCCAAAGGGAGCGTAATCCGTCGTTATTTTAAGAAACCTATCTGCGCACCGTCTACAACTCACCAACGGACCTCTCGTCTACGCTGAGTGTGTAAAACAGCTTTTATTACCGTTTAACCTGCTTACATTACTATATAACAAATGGTGTTAGTTTGCTTGATCATTTAAGAGCGGTAAAACTAGAGCCAAACATTTTATGAGTACTAATGATAATTGACTGGCTTTGTGCACCCCAGCTTGGTTCCACGTGCTGTCTGGGATAAGGTCCAGGCACCCTGACCAGAATATGCGCTTAGAAGATGGATGATTTTTCTGCTTTCTCAGATGAGACAGCTGGTGAGAAGGCCAAGCAGAGCGTGAGGGCCAAGTGTCAGGAGTACCTGGATAGGGCGGAACAGCTGAAGACGTTCCTGAAGAAGAAGGAGGGCGTCCCAAATGCAGGCAAACAAGCAAGCAGCAATCAGGCGGATGACAAAGGGTGCGTCTAAGTGTCCCTGTCACACACTTTCAGTGAGCAGCCAAATATGATAAAACACAAGATTGCCTTATTCAGTAGATACTTTTGAACAAAGCAGTGTACAAGTAAGTTAGGTTTGAAGTAGCAGTTTGGTTTGAAGGCCTTGCTTAAGGGCCCAGTTGTGATACAATAATTCTGGCATCTTAGGGATTCGAACCCATAACCATCTGGACATGGGCACAGATCCAGATACCCGAAGGTGGGGTTGTGTTCTCCACGTGTTCTCGCATCTTGTCGCGCTCAGCTTATTTTCCCATTAAAATCCTGCCAACCTTCCCCGCTTATGTTCTCAGAAACGAGAGTGATCAGGTTGAAGATCCAGAGAAGAAGAAGCTGAAGGCCCAGCTGCAGGGTAATCATACTCCCCCCATCTGCCATCACCTTTCTGAGGGTGGAGGGGGCTGCACCCACCTTCCCAGTGTGACGTGAGCTTTTCACAGGAGCCATCGTCATGGAGAGGCCCAATGTCAAGTGGAGCGACGTCGCTGGTTTGGAAGGAGCCAAAGAGGCACTAAAGGAGGCCGTCGTCCTGCCCATTAAGTTTCCACACCTGTTCACAGGTATGGGGGGGGGGCACTTAATACTCTGAAATGTCTAGAAACACGTCTCCAAAAAGTGTTGCATTCTTGTGAGAGTAATACCTAAAAAAGAAAAGAAAATATGCGTATAAGCTCCTTTGATTAGTGCTTCATAAGAGTGCTGTCTATATGACAGTGTAATATAGTCTATTAGTGCTGTTAAACCGCTGAATTCCCTAATGCGTGCATGTGGGCTGGGGGGCGGCAATCAGGCTTCCCGAGTGAGTCCCCAAGGTGTTGAGTGAGATGATTGATCACTTGGTCAGATTGATGATTTTGGTGTAGCAGTCAAGCCTGGAGAAAAGTTACCAGCAGAAACACTGTATGTGCTTTACATCCTATGGCAGGAACAATTGTTGATTTCAGTTTTTCTAAAATGTGTGAAAAAATGCAACAAAAAAAATCTTTTTTACTTTCAATGTAAAGTTGTACTAGTTTGATAAAATCCATTGGTTTCTGGGGGGATACAATTTATGCAGGAAAATTACTATACGTTTTCAAACAACTGACCCTATTGAACAGTTTTCCCAGTTCTCCCCTAACTGTACTGTAAACTATGCTCAGCAACAGTAGTTATCAGTCACTGGCAGGGCTGCAGGCTCTGTGCTAACATTCAGCTAACATTCAGCCAGCTTCCGGTGTCTTTGCTAACCATAAATGCCCCCTGTGTGTGGATGTGTTTCTATGGCACCCAGGGAAGTGAACACCATGGCGTGGAATCCTGCTTTTTGGGCCCCCAGGGACTGGGAAGTCGTCCCTGGCCAAAGCTGTGACCACGGAGGCCAACAACTCCACCTTCTTCTCTATCTCGTCATCGGACCTGGTGTCCAAGTGGCTTAGGGAGAGTGAAAAGTAAGGATCATGGCGACCTGGTTTGGTCATTAGGTAGCCCGCTCGCTCTCCTCTAAGGGATCTCTTCTGTGTATCTGAAGTTTCTACAGATGATTTGAACCAGGAGTGGGGCCATAGGGGAACTGGCTGATTGGCACCCTCCCCTGTCACTCACTGATTCAAAGTATATCATTGGCTGATGATAAAGTTGGCCCCTCAGTATGAATTATAGTCCCTCTTATGCCCCTCACCTTAAAAAATCCTAGGCTCCCCTCTGCCCCCTAATAGGTTCTGTACGAAAATAAATCAGACGCTGTTTTGTAGATGCTAGCATCTCCTGATAAGCTGGTTCCCCCTGGGGTGCACATTCCGTCTTTTGGCCCTCCCCCAGCTCTCTCTCTCTCTCTGCCTCTCCCCCAGGCTGGTGAAGAACCTCTTTAGCCTGGCGCAGGAGCACAGGCCGTCCATCATCTTCACTGACGAGATCAACTCGCTGTGCGGCTCACGCAGTGAGACTGAAAGTGAGGCAGCCCGGCGCATCAAGACTGAGTTCCTGGTCCAGATGCAGGGTGAGGAACCCAGACAGACCGCGAGCGCAGACTGAGCCTTTGCCGTGTGGCGGGGTTGGATTCATCCTGACAGTAATGTGGATTTGTGCCCAGCACACGTCACAATCGGGCAAGGGAAACCCCTAGATCTCAACGGCACCATCTGGAGTCGAGTTGGCAGAATTCTTTTTAACCCAAAGTCCTCTCTGAGGGATGTTTCTGAGTTTAATTAAAACATGTTTAAAATGGCAAATAAAGTATGTGTTATGCTTGGTGTGTAAACAGTGCCTTATAGTGGTGGTTATTATCTGATTAACTCAGGTGTTGGGAACAACAATGAGGGAATTCTCGTCCTGGGAGCCACGAACATTCCCTGGACGCTGGACTCCGCCATCAGGAGACGGTAATGTCCACCAGTATCTCGAAATGATTTGGAGATGTTCGCCCCAGTGAATTCTGGGACTTGTTCCTCCAGTCATCAGGTTACTCAAATTTGCATTTTCTGAGCAGCAGGAGATAACTGGGAATAGCACTGTGATGAAACGCACACATACATGACACTTGACTGTGTGGTTCAACATGAGATCAATCTGGTCTTCTGGGATGACCCCTGACCAAGACATGAGTAAAGAACAGCCTCAAATGGATGAGGTGATGTGTTTTAAAGATGGCCCTTCTGTTTATGGGGGCTTTTAGTGAAATGTCATGACGCAGTGCTTTGCAGATGTCTCCGCTGTGGTACTGAGCTGGACTGTGTCCTGTAGATCAAACTTGAGGTCTTCCAGCTTTCTTTCTACCTTCAGCTCTTACCTGCTTAGTGAACTTCTGATTAGTGCAGGATTTATGAACACTTTTTGATATGGTTTTCATAGGTGAGGGTCCCTCACCTTGGTTTTAGATCCAAAATAGATCCTGCTCCAGGAAATACCTGGCAAACCTCCCCCACACCTCTGAGGCCCAGCCATGTGCCGCAGATTCGAGAAGCGCATCTATATCCCGCTGCCTGAGGAGCATGCCTGCTCCGCCATGTTCAAGCTGCACCTGGGCTCCACCCCCAACAGCTTGACGGAGGCCGATTTTTCAGCCCTGGGCCGGCAGACAGAAGGCTACTCCGGGGCGGACATCAGTATCGTGGTGAGGGATGTGCTCATGCAGCCAGTACGGAAGGTACAGTCCGCCACGCACTTCAAGAAGGTGTGTGCCCAGAGTGTGTTTCACGCTGTGAGACACAGCTGTGCATGCATTTCACAACGCACTTATCCTGTAACATTTTAAAAGTAAACTACTAAGTAAAAATGAACTAATTAGCTCCTGTAGCTCCAAGTAGAGCATTGTGCTAGTAACACAAAGGTGGCAGGCATACACCCCAGGAAGGGCACATGGAGGCTGTGTCCGAATTCAGCGGCTGCATCCTTCGAAGGACATGGTCTATGTAGCCTGTCAAAGGTCCACACAATGAATTTTGGGATATGTTGTGCTGTCTAGAAATGCGTCATCCTTTCACAGAGTTACGAAGGATCCACCGGATGGATGCATTCGGTTTTTGAATGCAGTCTTAGAAAGATGCAGCCCGTGAATTCGGACGCAGCTAAAATGTAACCATTCCGCTCTAAGTCGCTTTGGATAAAAGCATCAGTTAAATGCAATTAATCTTCAGATAACTTCTTAAGGTGTCCACATACTTCAAACGAAATCAGCATCATTTTAGCAATACGATGTCATATGAGCAGTGATCACCATTTCAGCGCACTGCCTGTGCAGGAGGCCAACTGTCTTATTTGTTATGATCCCACCTGCTGTCCACAATTGGCTGACAAAGTGTGACGTCGTAGGATTGTTCAGCAGGACTAATAATGCGGTTACTGGCATGCTATGCGTTGCACCATGCATATGTGCGAATAGTGTAAATTAAAGTGTATTTATTTTGATAGTAAATGTCGTAACTGCAATATGTTTGCCATGGAATGCATGTATGTCATTAGCATTTAAACGTGACGCTATTTTAAATGGTTCCTCAGTACCGCTGCCAGTATTAAACTAACAGGGGCTGTTAATAAAGAGAGCAACATCTATTTTAAAAGAGCTGTCATCTCCTTTATTGAAATGACCCACGCACTTGCACAGTAAGTTTGCACAGTCTGGGTCCGCTGCCTTGAAAATATTCTGCACCCTATAGGGTTGCGGCATGTGGGAACAAAGAAAGTGGCAACGACATGAAGTATGAGGCAGATTGTTCTCACAGAAGTGTTCCATCTTGTTTTGTCCGGATGTCATCTGGGGTATGTGGCTACCTTTAGGGTTATTGGGCAGAGAGTGGAGGGAAGGTTGAAGTCTTAGGAAGGAGCGTGCTGATGTACCTTTGAACATTAACCCGAATCCCTGAAGTAAATTATACTGCTGCATAAAATCTGTCTTTTTGCATTAAAACACCAGCTTATTGTTGATAAACTGGGATCATAAGGATGTTTATGACAACAATGACGTGTGTGGGATGTACAGGTACGTGGGGTGCCATGGAACAACCCAGACGAAGTGGTGGATGACCTTTTCACCCCCTGTTTGCCAAGTGACCCCAACGCTGTAGCAATGACGTGGATGGAGGTCCCTGGAGAGAAGCTGCTGGAGGCAGTGGTCTGCATGGTGAGTGAATCTGCCACATTCGTAGAATTCAAATGACATGTTGCAATGTATACCAAACACTAGAGGGTGCCAGATGATGCTTGCTCTACTAACCTAACGCATGGAGAACAACTGTGGTAGTTTGTATGCTCGGGAAACTTGGTGTTTCCTGTTGAGTGACTTATCGCCCCTGTGCAGACGGACATGTTGAGGTCCCTCTCAAACACCAAGCCTATGGTGAATGAGCAGGACCTCGAGAAGCTGAAGAAGTTCACAGAGGACTTTGGCCAGGGGGGCTGACACACGCCAGTGATTTGCCCAAACAGTTGGATGCTCTTTTGCTGTCCATCTCTCCTCTTCCTGCCTGACCTGCACTCTGTTCCATTTTGGAGCTTCCTAATTGTTCTCAGAAGGGCTTTGGCCCCATAAAACACTCTGTTGGGAAAGTCTTTAGGGGATCAGACTGGCAGGCAGCAGCATGTGTACAGGGATCTTTATGGAATGTTCTTTTAGTAGTACACTTGTGAGATCTGAACAGAATGTGTGGCAGGGCAAACTATGACCTAGTTAAATATTTTTTTCCGCTTTGTATTTTTAACGGGCTACAGTGTGTGACTTTAAGGTCTTTTTATATAGATCGTGGAAAAAAAACCTCAAAATAAAATTAAACACATTGTGTCTGGGTCACTTCTTATTCCAACCTGATTATGTCTAAAGCAGGTTTCCTTCCTAAATTCCCTCACGGTGGCGCTGTCCCAGAAGCCAAGGAGACAGGATGTGATGTAAACATCTGGACAGCATGACACAGAGTAATATGGACCCAAACACAGAGCAGTTTTTCTTGTGCATTGTTAAACCCTCAGCTTATATAATGGCGTCAATTCTGCCCAAGGAGCACGGGATTGTCTGTGTGTGGTACCCACGTGTGGCGTACACCACCTTCCACCTGAACACTGTACCTGCCTCATCCTGTACGTGTAAATAAAAAGTTGATCAAACGTGTCTTTGGGTGTGCCTCTCTGCTCGGGCTGCTGTTATGGCCCCTTATGCCCCCGGTGGCCATTTTGAAGGCATCTCATATGCTGCAGGTGCGATTGGTGTACTCAGGTATGTCTTACTGCAGTGAGATGGGTCAGCAGTATTCTCGATTTGTCCATTAACATCCGACTGAGGGCCTTGCTATTTTATAGCTTTGCCATAATTATTTGCACTAAATGCCCTAATGAGCAGGGACATATACAGAGGTGGGGGCCACAGGGGCATTGGTCTCAGCTGAAAGCTGATAGGTCCCTATCAGCTGTAAAGCGCTTTGAGACAATGTAATGTTGTGAACAAGCGCTATACAAAAATAAATGTTGTTGTTTTTGTTGTTGTCCCTGTAGTGGCCCTCCCCAGTCACTGGCTGATTCAAAACATCACTGGGTAATAATAATGCTGGCCAATCTATCAATTACAGCTATTGTTTCCACCCGTCCCATATAATACAGGATCGTCCCGCATAATACCGGACGCAGCAGTTTATTTCTCCAAACCGGGACGATCCCGTATTATAAGGGACGGGAGGCAACCCTAATTATACACTCTCTTATGCCCTCCCACCTTAAAAAACATAGGTTGGCGCAGGGGCGTTTCTAGCTATCGAAAGGACCAGGGGCTAAGTCTAATTTACCTGGGTCTTGGCTTATTTTTTGTAGGAAAATTTATCCGAGTGATCGGACCTAACGACGCCCATAGATTGGCCCCTGCTTTTGAGGAGCGCCTTTCAGCTCAATCTGCCCCTCCGATGCCCCCTCAGGATGAGGGCTGTATTGTATCTTCCCCATGCCGCTCGTCGTGTCTGTACATTAGCGTGGGAGCCTGGAGCTCCAGTTGGCGGTGAAGTGATGCAGGGCAGGCTGCATCTCGCTCCGCCGCCCGCATCCTGCGATGGCGAGCACGCATGTTTGTACTGCTCTATTCTCTCATTTTCCATCGTTACGCTCCCTTCCTTTCCACCATTTACCGGCTGGCGTTTTTGCGTGGGAGCGGCGTCGACCCACCGAGCGCGACTCAGCCCAGAGAGCCCGCAGCACAGCCGTGAACGAGAAATCAAATCGAAAAAGTTCGAGTTTCAAACTGCTGTAGTTCGTTTAACTGCTGCCCTTGGGACGTTATAAATCACCGATTCGGGGAAGTTCCATTTTCCGTCACGGAGGGGACTCCCCTTGTCTTCCCCGTGTTCTTCCTAGTCCCGAAGCCTGTCCTCCATAAAGCTGCTCCGTCGCTTATCAGTTATCACAGATATCCTTTTAACCAAGTTACACTACTCCACAGATCTCGTCTCTGCGATGGGTGTTGATATGTGCAGCAGACTGCACCTTCGCGTTTGGCTTGGATTCTCTCTAGGTAATCATTTATCAGACGGCCATGGGGGTTGGAGGCACAAACTTCACATCTCCTTTTTAGCATTCAGGCGGAGGGCTGGAAACATTATTCCGTCGACGATTTAAAATCCTATCTGGCCTCCAACGCAGAACGTGGGAAATCTACTATTTTGCAAACTGCGTTTTCAATATGACAAAAAGACACCGACTTATTGACCCAGTTAGCAAAATGTTTTTCTTTCTTTCTGTGCTATGATGAGCTGCCTTGAAAAATATAGTTAAGGGGTTGACATCATTATGTTTAACACTTTTTTTTAATGAAGAACCAGAAAGCACTATCCTGTAGTCTTTCTGGCCTGCTCGCCCGTCTGCCTGTGACATCTTCCCTGTATGCCAGTGACATCTTCCCTGTATGCCAGTGACATCTCTCCTATATGCCCTGCTGCTGTACCACTGTTCATCCTGCCATCTGAAGCAGCACCAGCCCTTGCCTGCCCCTCTAGTCTAGGGAGTTTTTCCTTGCCGCTGTCCCCACTGGATTGCTTACTGGGGGCTTTGGGCAGGGATGCTGTAAAACACAATGAGGCAATGTAATGTTGTGAAAATGCGCTATACAAATAAAATTAAATTAAATAGTGTGAGGGTGGCGTGGTGGTGCAGTGGTTAGCACTGTTGCCTCACACCTCTAGGACTAACGTTCGAGTCTCCACCAGGGCTACATGTGTGTGGAGTTTGTATGTTCTCCCCATGTCATTGTGGGGTTTCCTCCTGGTACTCCAGTTTCCAGCCACAGTCCAAAGACATGCTGAGGCTAACTGGAGTTACTAAATTGTGAATAGTGTGTGAGTGTGCCCTGCGATGGGCTGGCTCCCCATCCTGGGTTGTTCCCCACCTTGTGCCCATTGCTTCCGAGATAGGCTCCGGACCTCCCGTGATCCGGGAGGATAAGCGGTTTGGAAAATGGATGGATAGATGAATAGCGTGGAACAAAAGTGAAGAATCTGTCTTGGGTCTGCCAATCAAGAAAAGCTTATTATTATATGAATCTCTTTTATTCATAGATATGTACAAGCACTCCACTGACCTTGGGATGTGAACCTATACCCTTCTGATCACAGTCACAGTATCCTAACCCACTGAACCACAAATGAATCACTGAGTGTCTCTGTGTATCGTCATATATAACCCCCCATGATTTTAGGTGTATGTGACACATTTTGCCAAAATACCCCTGTAAGTTCATAAAATACTTTAGTATTAGGTGTACAGAGTCCCCAGTATGCACACAGTGGTCTCCATTGTTTGGAAACCTTGCCTTTCAATTTCATACATTTATGCAGATGGGTGTTTGTGATATCGATGACACTGACATGTAGACTTTTAGAATGTAACTAGAAACAATTTCTGGTGTTGAATTATGTCCGTATATCTTATTAATATTACATGCGCTGTCTAGGCCAAATTACAGCCTGCAGCACAAATTATTTCAACATTTAAAGTTCATAATGTAATTCAGTATAAAACTATACTGTAGAGGGCAGTAAAAGCCTTGCTCACTCATTTTCTAAATATTGGGATACCCCATAGAATTCCAACTTTTACCACTCATTTGTCAAAGTGAAATAAAATATATATTTATCCATTCGTTATATACTTTTTCGCTATACATACTGGACAAATTCACCAAAATTGACTTTATTTCTGCTTTTGGTAGCAAATTGATGTCTTTAAATGTCAGGTCATTCTCCAGTTATTTTATTCTTTCATGCATCCATCCCCCATCCATTCATCAGAAATATTATCCTCGTTTCGCGCGCAGGGGAGCCTAGAGCCGAATCCAAGCAGCTTAAGGCAGAAAGCGGCGGTAAACAAGAGAAGGCATTTCACTATTTCAGCAGATTTAAAATACTTTATTTAAATACAATATTTTTTTGCATATTGTTTGTATAATGAATTAACCGCAAATACATTATCATTAAATTTCATCCTGTTTCCATCTCATTAAAACGTTCTCTTCGTTTCTTAGTTTGTCTTTAAGCGGTTATTTGTTTGAAAGACATAAGTAAATAATTTCAACGACACCCCCCCCACACGAAAATTCCCACAAGCAACAAAAGCTTTTACGCTACATGTAGCTCTTTTGTGCGTCATCGGCCGCTCCAGCAAGATGTTTAAGAGATTAAGACAAATCCCTCCATCCGCTCTCGGCACGCCACGATTATGATTATACATGCAAAAAACGCATAGCAAACATACAAGCAGGAGACGTAACATAATAGAGATCTAACAGATATTATGGAATATATCAGGAGGATTGTTTTTGAAAATATGCAATTTTCTTTTAAAAATATGTTATAACTAGAGCGCAGTTAACTTTCTGTGTATCTGAAACGGCAACACACTGACTTTACACACTTGAGTTAAGTTAAATAGTGGCTCTGATATAAATTACTTGTTTTATTTATACAGATATTGACAGACCTGTGATTCCCAAAGGTTACGGCCACGTAAAATTATAGAGGGGTGGCGTCATTTATTAATGTAAATTATTGTAATTGTTTTTACAAGGTGACAAAAGATGACGTCATGTAACAGCGATAAAGGAAACCTAAAGTAGACACTTTGCCGCTAATAAATCATTACAGGCAGCAGGGTAATCCTTCAAAGCACCTTGTGTAATTAATCATTTAATATTCTCCAGATAAGACCATAATCAGGTTGTGCTGAGTAAGGAAAACGCTTCTAGCTTTTAAAATATTAAGTATTAGTTTCTGTAGTGCCTGTATAAGTAATTGCATGATTAAAGGGAAATTGGATTCGATTTCTCTGCACGGAAGGAATAATTAATGAAAAAAATCCATCCAGAAAGTCCAGTGATTGATAGTCTGTTCACATTTGTGAATAATTTCTTTTAAAATGTAACATAAAAAATTGAACACCTATTTTTTAATAAAATGATTTCATAAATGTTTTGCCATCAGCAATGAACTCTTAAGAAGTAAGGCACAAATCTAAACAAAAAAATACTCTCCACGGAGCCGCTTGTACTGTGATGTAAACACGCTTTGTCTCCCAGGATTTCTGGTGTTACGGTATTCCCAGTAGTTCTCCCCGCAGTTTACCACAGCATGCCGCTCATTCATGACACGGCTGTCATTATCTCGGCCCCCGCACATCCCCTATTAACGTCGCCCGACAGCGTTTCTGTCGGTATCCCATTAAAATAACCGACAAAGGGGTGGGGGTGATTTGCTCCCCTCCATTGTTATGAGATCGACTCGGGGAGTGGCCTCGTGCCCCCCCCAGATCATCCCTGCATGCTCAGAAGAAAAAGCCCTCTTATTCAGATTACAGCGGGCAAGCACACTGTTATCCGCTCTTCGACTCTACGCGATTTGAGGAGAAGCACATCCCAGATCCCGCTTGTGCCTGGGTTAGATTTCATGGGGCTATCTCTACCTGCCTGGACTTGAGACCCTGATCTCAGGTTCTGGCCGTGGGGAAAAAAGTATTTTTTAAGCAAGAAATCCTCCGTTCTGTATGGTGGATAAAGTAGGTAAGCCTTACAAGCAGGCTGTGGGGGATACAGCATGCAAGGGTGGTGTGAGATTTAGAAATTCCGTTTCTTATTAGGAATTCAGAGAGGGAGCATTTGACGTGGAGAGATATACTCAAAAAGCAGCGTGCAGGGACCAATCGTAAATTAACTAACAGAAGTAGGTAAAAAAAAAAAATCACATGGTATTAAGAAAACGGGCAAAATCCAGCTACCGCATGAACAGCCCGGGCTCCGTGACTGCGGTTCAATGCGGTCCCTGTCCGCATATCCCCATAGATACTCGGGAAACTTGCTCAGCTGCACGCCATCATGAAAAACGTGGCTGCTCCACATACTATTCTGAGCTACAGTCTCATGCAAAACGCACCGATCACCTAGCCTACACCAAGCACACGAACGTTTGAAACTCGCAATCATTTTTTGAAGAACCATCCAACGCAGCGGTTAAATGCTACTTTATCAGTAAATAATAATCCGCTGTAATAAAGTGGCGAACGGGGAGGCGATCCCCATCTCCGCAGCGGGAAACGCGGCGACAGGTCCTCCAGCACAGAGACGGAAAAAAATGAATGGCGTGACGCAGAGGAAATACCTCACAGCATAAACCCGTAACAGAAGCCCGGAGCCCGGGCGAGCACTTCCAGACGATCGTCGGTGCGCTTCTCTCTCTCCCTCCTTCACTCTCACCCTCCCTCTCGCCGAGGTCGTGAGCCTAATGACTGTATGGTGACTTGGGACTTGGGATTTTCTCACAGCCTTAAACGGGTTTTCAGATTGGACTTTCCTTGCATTTATTCTTTTTCTCCTCATGTGGATGGGATATAAGTGCATGTCGACAGCTTGCCTGCTAGCTAATGCGCTCTCTTCCGTTTTTCGCTCACACGGCAAATGTCAGAGGAGTAATTTAACCCAGAAAGGAAGCAACTGTTTCGGGCACAAATACACATTACAGAATCTCGACCGGTGTGTCCAAGCGGGCACTGTACTTTCCAAAGGGCTTGACAATAAGGAGGATACATTTCAAACGGTACCGGGAAACTACTTTTCCTAGGATTTTTCTGGTTGCTGGAAGGGGCGTATCATTAACCGACATCGGGCATTCCTTGCGGATTTCGCTTTTACTGCGCTGGATTGAATTTGCTCCATAAAGTAAGTTATTTAGCTGCTGAAAGTTACCGCGATCTGGCGGGGACGCGTCTGCGCTCACACCCCCCATCCTCGCCACCCTAGGTATTTCACCATGTTTGCATATTTATTACATTTGCGGCGGAGATACATTTTAGCGCCTTACTTGTATTTAAACATTTGATTGCGTATTCTTGAGGAACAGGAAGAATACCGCACGCCTCCAAATGTCTGAAGAATTACAAAACCAATACCTTACAAAGAATATCCTCCGGTGATCCCAACAGCGGATTATAAGCATAAAAAGTAATTGATCGAAATTAATAGGGGAAATGAATTCTCTGTGATAAATTAAAAAGGAAAAATTGGTTTTGTCGGACCAGTTTGAAGCCGTGATGGCAAACGACGTCCCATACGACAGCCGAAATATTGTAGAGATCTATATATACCATAAACTGCTGAAAACGGGCTATGTGTGGGAATTCCAGGCGGCCGGAGACACCGATTCTCCCAATAATGGATCGGTGGACTCCTTCCCTCCCGGCTCTCAAGTTTTGGCACGCCGGTCCCAAGCAGTTGCCGCCGGGGGAGAGGACGCGTCGCCTGTCCGCAGCCGGACGCCCCGGTCTGATCCACAAGCCCGGCTGCACAGGGTCCTGCGCGAAGCGGGGGACGAGATCGAGAGGATGTTCCAGCGGGACTTCTCAGAAATGCATGAGGAGCTGCACATCACGCCCAGCACGGCGCAGCGCCGCTTCACGGCCGTCATCGAGGAGCTCTTCAGCGACGGCGTGAACTGGGGCCGTATTGTGGCGTTTTTCGAGTTCGGCGGCACCATGTGCGTGGAGAGTGTCAACCGAGAGATGACGTCCCAGGTGGATAACATTGCACACTGGATGACGGAGTACCTGAACGGACCACTCCATAACTGGATCCAGGAAAATGGTGGCTGGGTATGTGTCTAATTAAATTAAACTATACGGTTAACTTTTAACCCCCCCCAAAAAAACAAGAAAACCCAAATCCGTGTCCGAGTGTGAGTCGCTGCGCCGTGTATATCCCAAACAATGCCATTGTAATCAAATACATATTTGAAATACCCGCCTTATTGTTTCTCGAGTTCTACTGAGGGTATATATTATCCACCTACCACACAATATAATTATGCATCACGTAAGCCTATGCATTCTTTGATTTTGCGCCAAATCAAGAGTAAATTATGAAACTATGTGCGCTTATCGTACAGTTTCCCATGCAACCCTCATAAACTGCAATAGATGTACTATAGTATCGTGAATACCGAATTTGTCTTTTGCATTAAATGTCACCGTTTGAATGGGAGTGACACCGTGTAGCTTGGGGAAATACCGGACACCGCTCCGATTCCTTATCTAGGCTGTTTCTCTTGTTGTGGGTTTGAAGTCCGCCCTGTAATTGCTTTACGCTGAGCGTAAGTAATTGCGCAGCGGCTGTGTGCAAAGCGTCTCCGTGGCGTCCCCGACAGGCTGGGGATTTTTTCGGGGCTCCTCCGGGTTTATAGCTTTCACTACCGCTAAGGATAGGTCTGATCAAAGCACGCGATTGAGTAAATGCGTGATACAGATCCGTTATGCCACAGACGAACCGGATAAACCTAATCGGACATTATTGATGGAGAGAGTTATATCTTAAAAAAAGAAAGAAACTTGGTAAAAGGTCTGGCCAAAAGCTTGCAGGATTGAAGCCCCAGAACCTCTGTCTGGTGTATAAATTTGTCGGATGTGAAGTAAAGCTGGACCGCTGGTCCGTCAGGGTCCAAGCCGTAACGATCCACCCTGGGCGGTTGTGATCTGGGTGTGATAGCAGGAGGCGAGCACTGTAATCTCGTGTTTAGTATGTGACACTGTCGACGTGACACCAGTCCGAATGGGTGACAGCTGGCGACAGCTTTGCGGAGACCCCTCTCACTCCTGGCATCACCTGAGCTGCATCCTGTAAAATAAACCATGGGAAGGGCGTAGGGAAGGGGGGCTCGCCAGGCGTGTCGTTTATCCCCGAGGGTCATCGGCGTCCTTGTGAACAGCTCACGTTCGTTTTTTTTCCCCCTCCTTCATCCCTTCGGGTGACGAGCTGCATTGCAATTGGGTCATAATCAGCACAGAGTTGGTTTAAGGGTATTTTAATATTCATTTGCATTAATTATTATTCCCCGGTTCTTTGTCTGGGGGTGAGGAGCAATCAGCTGCTAATTTATGGCTCTTATTTCATTTAAGGTATGTTTTAGCTGTCATACAAGCAGGCTGAGTCGGCTTTGGAGGGCAGGATGCTAAGGTTGCTGATGCGAATGGTTCAGTCAGAGCGGCGTCTTTGATTGGCTGCCTGTTTCGAAAGGAGCCCGTATCACCGTGATAACTCGTACGGCTGGTATCTGGCTTTTCACGGAAATGCACATTTGTGCTGCTGATTTCACTTTGTAGGGTGTTCCGTCCCTGATCCCATTAGGCAATTCAGGCTGTCAGAGTCAGTGCATCAGTGAGACAGCGGGAGATCAGCTCTAAGCATCTTTTTTTGGAGGTGCAGGTGTTTTCTTCTTCTAATCTGATTGGCGGTTCGGGACGAAGGAATGGGGGTCTGTTTCAGCGTGCGTCTTGAAAAGCTGACATTCTGCTCTGGTTTTTCTGCAAGGATACCAGACTCCATGCTGCGTTAAGAAATGGCACTAAGCCTCTCCCTGTAATTCAGTGTCTGGAAATTTCTCGTTTTGTCTAAGGTGAGGTAATCTGCTTAGCGGCACATATGCATGTAAACGAAGTTAATCCTCTGTAACCGAGTTAGGCGGAATATGCGTGCGATGGTAACAGTTTGAAAATACCCCCTGAAATGTTTTTGAGATCATGATCCGAGATGTCAAAGACATTTTTTTCCCTTGCTTATTTGAGAGCAATCTGAATAATCGTTGATTGTTCAAGGTCAGGTAGAAGACATGCTCATACGTTGGGCGTGAAGCTGAGTAGCGGGTTCGAGCGAGAGACGTAAAAACAGCACGCATGAGTGAAACATGTTTGGGTGGATTCCGTCTGGGGCAAAAACGTTCCACCTCACCAGTAATTCATAGTTGTTTCCACCTCACAGTTAGTGATGTTTGTTAAACCTTGTCTGGAAGCTTTAACATCTAATTATCTCTGTGCAGAAGGCATGACTAGCACCATAATGAGACATCTACAATTATTTTGACCCACTTACCCATTGTCTTATTCCTAAATTGATATGATTTTTCATTTTTTAATCCATTACTGCTCCATACTTTTTTGTTAAGGGTTCTGCTCCTCAAAGCATCACCTGAGATTGACTGCAGTCATTACAGAAACCAAAAAGGTCTTGAAAATGACAGTATGGTATTCATTCAGTTCTCCTCCACCGGTGATGGCATTCGGTGGCTGCCCTGTCCGGCTCATGGTGTGCAGATGTAACACATGTAGTCCAGGTATTCCCAGGAGTCATGTGACCAGGAAGAAGATCACATGATTTTACTAGAGAATAGGCTTTGGGTTTGGAAGCACACGGAGGACTATTAATGCCTAAGGATGTCATTCAGTGGGGAGACACCACACTGTCAGAAAAACGAGTACGAATTTGTACATCTGCTTTTCACTGGGGCTGTACCCTCAGGGGTTAGGCAATTGTACCCTATAGCTGTAGGTAATACTACCTTTTAAGGTACAGAAATGAACTGAGGAACATCCCCAAGGTACAAACAACATTAATGTACCCCCAATGGTACGAAAATGTTCCTCAGAGTCCATTTCAGTACCACAGCTACCTACAGCTAAGGGTACAATTGGCATACCCTTGAGGGTACAGCCCCAGTGAAAAGGTACAAATTGTTACTCTTTTTTTCTGACAGTGGGGCATCAATCCAAACACATGCCTCTGTCATAACTGGCACAGCCACACCCCCTCTCCCTCTTGATGGAATCTTCCAGACCAGCATTTCATCCAGGCCAGGGTGGGTAAACACACATGTTATTCTTTAACTGAGCTGGCTAAGAGTTGCCAGCCCCCCGTGTGAGCACACCGGTCACGGCGTGGCCTCGCATCTTGGAAACCGAGAGCTGTAGTTTCGGAGCGCAGTGTGGGTCGAGAGCAGGCGGGTGACGCGTTTGAGATCCTCGCCGCTTTCACTCACCCACAAGTGACTTGTCGCCGGTTAACCCTGAGATGCGTGAAGTCTACCTAACAGAGGAGTAGAGAGCGACACAGAACACCGGCACCGCAGAAGAGATGCCTGGGACTTCAAACAAGAGCTCAAATGCACAGCTGCTCTTCCGTTCCTTACCTCACGTGTATCCTGAACACGGAGGCTTTTCTTTTCCCACTGGAAAAACCAACGACAGATCTGATATGCGGAAGATGTCTCGGAGGACCTTCCCCGGTTGGCGTGTAGGGGCAGAGCCACGAGTGGCCGCTTTGTTGCCGTGCACGGGCTCCTGCGCACGTGCTCAGTCGCGGTTTTGCATTCCCATGCCTGTGATAGGCCTTTGCTGGTGTTATGCAAATTAAGTGGGCGTGGTCATATATGTCTACAGCAGGATAGGCTCTGACTGCTGCAGATTAGCTGAGCTCTCATTAGCGAATGTCTTTTTTTGTTAAGAGATATTCAGGTTTCTGTTAGTATTAATTACTTCAGAGCTTAATGGTGCTTAGTGAACTAAGTTGAAAAAAATCAATTTATTATTACAATAATAAGGTATGTAGAAAAATGAATGATAGACCTATATTCTGTAATCCAGTACTCTTGTTTTGGGGTCCTTGTTGTCAGTGAAACAGGTAGCTTTTTACAGTCTCTGTTCCCATAATCCAGGGGTTTCCCAGGTCATCTGTCTCATTCCTGATCTTGGCAGTGATCACGGCGTACTTGCAGTTTTGCGTGTGTCAGGAGTCTGGGCTCCATTGTGACTCATAGGTGCTGTCGGTGAGTGTAGGATGAATCCGGTGCTGGAAAGCGGTAATCTTCATGCCTCTGTTTCAGAAAAGGACGGCGAATGTGTGTTTTATACCTGTGTGTGGGCTGGAAGGGTGTGTGCGCGTGCGTGTGTTTGTTTGGAGGGAGAGAGCAGCATTTAATGGAGACAGCACACACTGTCATCTTCCCATTCCTGTGCCTCCCACCCGAATTTTTGTCTATGACATGAGCTCAGACTCAGCAGTGCAGTGAGAGCATGTGGGAGAGAGAGACAGGGAGAGGGTGAGAGAGACAGGGAGAGAACAAAAGAGAGAGTATTAGAGACGGAGTGAGAGAGAGACAGGGAGAGAGTGAGATAGACGGAGGGAGATGGAGACAGGGAGAGGGTGAGAGAGACAGGGAGAGAGACGGAGAGGGTGAGAGATGAGTGAAGGATACACACAGGGAAAGGGAGAGGGTGAGGGAGACGGAGGGAGAGAGAGACAAGGAGAGATTGAGGGAGATGGAGGGAGAGAGACAAGGAGAGGGTGAGGGAGATGGAGGGAGAGAGACAAGGAGAGGGTGAGGGAGACGGAAGGAGAGAGAGACAAGGAGAGGGTGAGGGAGACGGAAGGAGAGAGAGACAAGGAGAGGGTGAGGGAGACGGAGGGAGAGAGAGACAAGGAGAAGGTGAGGGAGATGGAGGGAGAGAGAGACAAGGAGAGGGTGAGGAAGATGGCTTTCTTTTCCTGAGACCGATGCCTTCAAACAGACCTATGTCAAGCATGTTATCTGTCAGCCCAGGCTGATGCGGGGGGAGAATGCTGGCTGGGCCCTTCACAGAGGAGCAGGTCGGGCTGGAGGGGGGACAGAGGCACTCAGCATGTGGAAAACTTACCAGAAGGCTACGAGTTCAAGTCCTGGAAGGTTAAACTGAATTTGTGCATGCGAAGTTCGGCAGTGAACATTTGTCCATGAAAACTGCAGTATAATTGTGGTTATTGGCAGTAGTATAATTCTGTGTGATTACACATAAAAATCTGTATGTGACTGGAACAGGAGCAGAGGTGACCTGTAACATAGCTTTGGGGGGGTGTGACTGAGTGCGTGGGAGATGGGTGAGGATTAATATGGGGGCTGTATAGAAAATAACAAGGGCTTTGGGGTGGGAGACCTTCAGTGAACTGTGCCATTTTATTTTTTCTTTTCATGACGTGTTTGTCTGTTGGACGAGGGTCTGCAATAAAGCCTCTCGCCATGGAGAGAGCTTGTGTTGTTATTTTGGTTATCATAATAATAATTATTGAGCTTTGCAACCAAAAAAAAACTTTTAGAGGAGACAAGGATTGCAAGGACAATAGATTCCCCCTACGTTCCCTGGTGACTAAATACACCCAGAGCCTTTTGTAATATATATATCATTTTTTTATGTGCGTGGAGTCTTGTTTGTCTAAGAGGCAGTGGGTGGACTGGAACCACTGTCCCCAGTATGGAAAACCAGAGCCATATGCATACAGTCATGGGGGTGGTGCAGGACTGCCCCCCCACACACACATACACGTGATGGAGCATGTGGCCCGTATGCTGGGGGCGTTGGCTGGGTGAGTGGGTGTGACCCCCCCCCAGAGGAGACGTAGGTTTCGAGCGGACCCTGTTTCCTTTTGGCTGAAAGTGCCCTTTTGTTTGACAGTGTGTGTTTGTTTGTTTTTGTGCATGTGGGGAGTGGAGGGGCGTTTACGGGGGCTGGGGGTGCACACCTGGAAAATGGGTGGGGGGGTGATTCAGGGGGACGGGGGTGGAGGCCACCCATGCCGTACTGACATGTGACCACACTGCTCAGCGAGCCGCATGGCGGAGTCCAACCCCCCCCCTCCCTTTCGGGGGCCCTCAGCGGCGGGAGATGATAAATCACCTCCTTTGCACGCTGCCTGGCACAGCCAATCAGAGAGTGGCGGTGGAGGGCTGCCACCTTTTGTTTTCAGAAAGAAATTTTTACTCATCAAAACATGAAAGTGATCTGTTTTTCTCGGGTGAAAATCCCTTCGGTGCTGCAGTACAGTGTGTCTTCCCCACACTTCTGCGTGTAATTCCCCCATCTTGGGGTGTTTTTTGTCTCTCTCTGGTTATCTTGTCCGTGGACGTTAAATGTAAACACCAGGCCGTCCTCCTCCCGTATTTAATCGAGTCATGCATCCACACCTGTGGGTGAATTTGCTTAAGGATAAGATGATCAAATCACTGTAGCTCTCTGTTTTTTGACATTGTAGCTATTAGATTTGGGGCCGCATGTTTGTCCCTGATGGAAGATCACTGATAATGCGGCCCCCGGAGCCGAGGCCTGGCTTGATTCATAGGTGAGTCGCTCATGTAATTTGAACCCGCTGCCTCTGTATGGTCAGGATCCACCATTATGTACGGTGTGCTATGCTGTGTAATATGAAACCGGGGGGTGAAGCTTGGGAAGGGAGGGTTTTTTACAGCAACCAAGTGTGGGCAAACACCACCCACGGGGGGGGGGGGGGGGCCCCCCCCCCCCCCCCCCCCCCCCCCCCCCCCCCCCCCCACCCCC
>JAODLD010000001.1:18533814-18546066 GCA_026781065.1 Mormyrops boulengeri
CCCCCCCGCCCCACCGCCCCCCCGCGCCCCCCCCGCCCCCCCCCCCGGCCGGCCCCGGGCCGGGCGGCGCGCGCGCCGGGGGGCGCCCGGGGGGCGGGGGGGGGGGGGGGGGCGTGGGCGTATAGGAGCTGGCAGGGGATGAGGGGCGGGGTCCCAGCAAGGAGGATCCGGTATCAATGCGTTTTACAGGCACCCGGTTCCACCGGGCATGACCTCATGGCGGAGGAATGCGCCGTTCCGGGCTGCCACCCACGCTGCGTAGGCCGGGGAGGCCGGGGGTAGATGGAGAGGGGGCCCCGGGTGGGGTGGGGGGGGGGGCTCTTCACAACCCAGTTTTCAGGCTTCCTACCTGGAATCCAGGGGGAAGGGGTGGATTTATGAGATTGGGCGCCGTAATACAGAAGGAATGCAATTCCCCTGCCGGGCTGTGATCCTAGGAATGAGGGGTGACTGGCGAACCCTGAGGTTAAGCTGAGGGCTGTTTATGTTTCCTCGCTGGGCTGTCATTCCTGCTCTGCTGTGATGCATTAGGATGCATGTTAAGGAGGAGTCGTTTCCCACCAGCATGCAATTCTAATCTCCTGCATTTGCTCTTCTGGTCTGCTCACAAAACCCACCCCCGGCCCCCCCCGCGGGTGAGAGCCCCCCCCCCCCTCCCCCCATGCATCAAAAGGCCAGTCTAAACAGACAGCCTGTGATGTCACCCGCCACCCAGTGGTGATTCAGTCGGTGCAGCGTCACCCATGGAGTAAAAATTTCTGCGATGCTTCACCACTGTGTGATTGGCTTATAGTATTGAAATGAAGACTGTACCCCCCTCCCCCAAATGCCTGCTACACTCTGAAGGGATGTTCCCCTTATTTGCATCAGCACTAGGAGGAGGGGGGGGGTTAGTTGCTGTTTTAGGGCTTTAATTGTCATTTTTTTATAAAGAAAGGGGAAGCTACCCACCGAGGCGTGAAGCCACCTCGGCGTCGTAGGACAGCGAGCGAGACTGCAGTGCCCCATCGCTGCGGTGTCACCTGGACGCCGTCCACTGCTGCCACTCCACGGCGAACCTGTAGCCGGACGTAGAAATCAAAAATGACAACATCAAATCGCTGAGGCCAAGCAGAAATGTGGATAGACCTCGAAAAGGGCCCGGGAAGGTCACCTTGGCTGCACCTGTCTGTCATGCACACGTACAAGAATTCTCTGGATCATATGCCAGTTCTCACCTGCAGCTACGCACAGTTTTCCGGCGTGTTTTTTTCCCGAAGCCCCCCCCCCCCCGCCGTGTCCGCATTCTTTCGGTTTTGGGGTTTTGGAGATTCTGCTGCTTAGCAGAAATAACCAGCTGTTTGCTAGAAAACCACGTTGCTTCAGAATAAGGAGTCTTTATCCACGAAAGCAATTTATGTTTATTTTGAGATTTAATTTGGTCTTATTGTTTGGCTTCTAACAAACTCCTGGGATGATCTCCATGTCTCTATGATGACAGATATCATGAAAGGGCTTTGTGCATTTCATTTGTGCCTTTCTTTGAAGGCATTTCTGCTCTGCCCTTACTGTGTCAAAGTTGCCAGCAGCTTATCCTGTTTGTTTATCAAGCCAGGAGCTCAGGCCCTATCTTTAAAATATAAGCAATGAGATGTTTCAGATCATTACAAGGTGGCCATCATATGGAGGAAACTACAGCCTTTTTTTTGCATTCTTTTTTGGGTTTTGCGGTCTAGCATCGTTTATCAGGCACTTAATTAGAATTGTGATCGCTTTAGCATTACCAGGAAAGGCCTTCCGAGTAAGGGCTGGCCCAGCCAGCCAATCAGAGTGGCTAATGGGTCTTGCGGAGCACGCCACGTGGTCCGGGCGGGGGGAGCAGAAGCGATTCACAAGTCGTCAGTGCTATTTCGGAAGAAATCGCGCCATGCATTGGTGTCATTGACTTTAAGAATGACAGAACGCGCACACACACACACATGCCCGCATGCACGCACACACACACACACGCCCGCATGCACGCACACACAGAGCACCAGACACCTGAAAAGAGAGCGAGAGCGTGTCGAATGCAGTTACCACCATGTTGTTTCAGGCTCCCTTCTCTGTCACAGATACACTAAAGGCATAGGGTGGGTGGTGTTGAGGGAGCATAGTACGTCTATTTTTGTGTAATCGATTCACAAATGTGCGGTTAAGGAAAAAAAAGTGCGGACCGACTACTAGCCTCTATTTTCATCCTCTCATGGTGTACTCTAGTCAGGAGCAGAGAGTGAAGAAATGCACTTTTTAAGTTTAAAATATAAATTCAGCAAAGGTGCAACAGCAAAGGTGCCAGATCTGCACCAGAAGATGTGACGGGGCGTCCCACCATGTCCATTACCCTCAAAATCTTCTGGAAGTGTGGCCAGCGTGCTTACTGACCTGCTGTCATGGCACAAAGTGTTTCATGGGCACCAGTCACCGGTGACTCAACCAACAAGTCAAGCGGACTGCTGGAAACGATTCGTTTGACAATCGATTCTGACTGCGATAAAGAGGGGGTGGGGTGGTTTTCCTCGGGGGTTCCACGTGCCCATTCGAGTGCCCCTTAATCCCTGCAATTTAGCACTTCAGCCCCCTGTTGTGATGGCATGTAAAAGAAAACTAAATGAACGCGAGGCCTCAAACATACATTGAGAAATGTCGCTATATTTAGCCAGGGCTAATCGTGGATCCAAGCGAGCCCTAACTCTAAGAATACCGGTTGTGGTGAATACTTACATTCTAAGAACTGGGCTGAGGTTTCCAGAAAATAAAAGAAGTCTGACATTTAAGAAGATAAAAAAAGACGAGCGCAGACATGGCGCGGGATGCGACCGGCCACCGTGCCACATCCGCGCCCCCGCTCCGGAGAGAAACCTGGGGGTTACGGACGCGGCAACACGCTTGGTTCTGGGAGCTGTGGAAACGCATTGTTGCGGTGAGGTGTGCTCGCATTCTCGCGTTCCCTGTGGCGCTTTTTTTCACACGCATTTTTTTGCATTTTTGTCTTTTCAGTGAGACGTTAAGGAGGGGAACCCAGTCCGTATTCAGACGGAAGAGGATTTGAGGGTTTCTGAGTGTGTCTGTGTCTGTTGCCCTCTATTCCAGTGCGTTCCTGAGCTGTTTCATCATCGCACTGTGTCTCTCCGGTGCGCAGAGTAACACGCCCTTAAATGAAAGTCTTTAACATCACAGTTGTGGTTTTTAAAGTGAACTGAACGAAGACTTTTCTCGAAAAATGCCCCCAAGCTGGTGTGTGCAAGCAAATGCCTGAGTGTCTGTGTCTGTGTGTGGGTGTGCGTGTGTATCCGTGGGTGTGTGGCTTTCTGTTTCCTCAGGTCGCCTTACTTTCCTTTTTTCGTCAGGCCTACTAGACATTTGTTTTTAGTGTTGAGGTGGCATGTGATCGCAGGCGCCACCAGAGGGCCTCTGGGGCCCACACAAGACTGGATGGTTAGGGGACACTGTCCCTCTGAGCTCTAGTCCAGCTACTCCCCTAACCATTTAAGGAGCCAGGGGCACTGAGCCCAGTTGAAAGCTGATTGGCCTTTGGTGTGCCTCTCCCCCATCACTCACCGATTTAAAACATTTCATTGGGTAATGATAAAGTTGGCCCCTCTGTATTTTTTATGGCCCCTTTTCCACAGAATCTCTCCTGGAGCTGGCGTGCGTCAAGTCAGTGCATAACAATATAAGGTATTCACTGGGGGCAGATTCTGAGAGGGGCAGCAGAGGGTAAAAACAAGGGCAGGACCGGAAGAGGCTGAAGCAGAGTTTTGTTCTGCTTCCTTAGACAGGAATTGGAAGCTCTGGGGTGACATGTGATCCTATCACCTGATATTTTTCTCCAAACAGATCATCTCTAAACACTGGCCAATTTCAGGGGGGAAAAAAAACAACTTTAATTTGTGAACTAGCTTACGTGTGGAGATGAAATAATCATTATTATTTTTTAATTATAAATACCATTTGAATATGCTAATAAATTTCCCTCCTGTGATAACAGCTGACGCTCACAGACGGGGGGCGTCGTTGCCCAAATCTGACACATTTTCATTCCTGTTGTTTATTTCATGGAAGCAAAATCGTGGGCTATCTGGGGGTCCCAGAGGACCTTACTGAGAAACACTGGTTAATTTATTTGTTAGTTCTGTATTTCTCTTCATTTGGTGAGCAGCTTATTTTCAGCATGTCCCCCCCCCGTTTCTGCTGAGGTCGAAGTCAGTTAAGGTACTTGTAGACCCTCGCTTAGCAGTCGCCCCCCTGCAGGCCAGGACGATGGCTGCCAGGGCCTCCCCAGAACAAGCGACAAGGTTGTGAGTGAGTGAGTGAGGGAGGAGGGCGGCAGGTAAGTCAGTATAGCCATTGTCATCATAAGGAGTGTATTCACTTTCATATATTACAATATCTCCATATTGTTTGATTTCAAACTTCACTTTGTGATGCAAAATCTCAATCAAGGGTGTTAGTGTTCTCAAGTAGAATTGAGCCTAATTCTTTTTATAATCACTGTTGTTTTTTTTTCATTCAGAAAAAACAGGCCGTGCAGCCATTCCTATGGGAACATGCAACATATCGTTTCTAGCCAAAAGGCAACGCGCAGATCCCAGAACTCACATAGATCCACTCACTTTGCCGTAAATGGATCCAGAACCCAAATTCCAGCACTGCTATGAGTCTCCTGTTTCCAGGGCTGCGGTGTGCACTGAGTGAAAATAAATGGGGTGGTCTGCAGGTGTGGTAGGCCCTGTGCCCACCCCAGGCCCTGCCCGCCCTGGGGCCTATGCCCACCCCAGGCCCTGACCACACCCGGGCCTGTGCCCACACCGGGGCATGCACCCTACCCAGACCCAACCTGAGAGCTTTGAATGAAAAACTCAAGGAGCTATACGAATATTCAAAGTCTACTCCCAGTTACACCCACCACTGGACTGGAAATAGGAAGTAATCATCCGAACATGGTATAAGCTCTACTATGAAGGTGGCCATCTTTCCTTCAGTGTGTGTGGGCTGTCTTTCCCTCCGCCTCCCTGGGAGGCCCACAGGGTGGCATGCTAATAAGGAGGCTAAGAAGCTACATCGCTCTGGTTTCCCAAGGAGCGAGCTTTTGGACCCGTCTGACCCAAAATCAGCCAGACCAACAAAATTCAGACGTTCTTCCAGGGGCGGCCTGGTGACTGCATCTGTTTATTGTGGTAATGATAACACAAAGGCTTATGGTTAACATCATGGGGGAAGGAGCCGTGTTTGTTTTGGATGTTCGTGTCTTGTTTCTTTGTCTTTTCTTTACAGTTGGAAGTTTATTTTTTTTCTTTCCTACATGGATTTTGGACAGGCTAAGTATGTAGTTGAAAATCATTAAGCTGCAGCTGTGGTAACATGATGGAGTCCTTGGTTAGCGGCACTACGCTAACCGACGGACAGAATGACAACTTAAAATGAAAGGTATCGGTGTGTCGGTCAGCTTCCTGTCAGCAAGCCAGAGAGGTCACATCAGGAAGGAGACCTGATTCGCCACATGGAGAAGCACTACCGACATGCAGGGAAACTGAACATTGCAGCACCCTTGCTGTATTGCCATGGCAACTGCGATGTCGCATATTGGGGTGGGGGGGGGACTTCACTAGGTGTGTCAAAACCCCTGAGGACTCCGTGCCGCCATTTTCCTGCTGAGATGGTAGTTTTCACAGCAGAACACACAACACGGCTGTGCAAAGTCTGATGACGCTGAGGGAGTTCACAGTGTGCACTTAGGACGTAAATTCCTGCCAGACACACGCAGAGCGAGAGATCGATACTTTTGGGATTCCTGATATTGAGTCACTGAGAGAGATGCAGACTTGTGATATGATTAATCAGGCTGGTGAGTCACTGCTTGACCAATGCTGAGTAAGATCATAAATGTCAGTCCTGGCATTCTGTGGCAATCTGTTCTTGACTTTGCCCCAGGTAACTAACTGCAGTCGTGGGTCTTACCAAGCTTTCTCACCTAATGGGTCGCAGTCATTGGTCTTTTTCAAGGCTTTCTCACTAATGGGCCGCAGTCGTGGGTCTTACCATGCTATCTCACCTGTTGGATCTCAGTTGTAGGTCTTAGCAAGCTTTCTGTCTGCTCTGGTGCTGGGTGTTTTCACACCATCTTGGGTCGTGGGTAGCGCACCACGTCCCTGATCACTCTCGCTTGCTCACCGTTGGTTTCCTGGAAGCTCGTGCCGCTGAGTCTTCGTGGCTGCTTTTCAAGGTCAGGTCTGCTGCGGGAAATACCGGGAGCCCCCCTGTTACCTTGCTGACTGAAATAGAAAGGACCAGCAATCAGGGAAAGGCCAGTCCCTTTCAGGGGACAGTCCTCAGATGTCGCAGGAAACTGCAAATGGCTTTTTCAGTTCCCTGAACTTCTCCTGACCCTCGGATCCACAGCCTTGCCTGCAACTGCGGCAGTAATGGCTCTGCAACTGAACCCCACCCACTCATGAGCGACATCACAGTTACCAGTGTGGGCCTGGGGCTCGAGCCAGAAGCTTCTCCATGAACCTTTTGGCAAAGCGAGGGGCACCACGGGTGGAAATGCTCACTCCCTCTCATTGGCCGGATATCAGCGCTATTGCCTTTAAAGGACACCCCCCCCAGCCCGACATACAAATGGCCTGCTTTTATTAATAGCAAATGGTGGCTTGGAGAGCTCTCTCCCAAGGCCGCTGAGGGGGACTAGTGGCAGTAGTGGGTGGGTCATGGAACAAAATAAAATTTGCAGCTGACCTTTTATACAGTTGCGTGTCAGAAGGATGTAGATGATCTGGAGGGGAGTACATGTAGTGGATGGGTGTCAGGACCAGAAGGTGGCTGGGCTTTGCTCCCCAAGAGAAAATCTCAAGGAGTGACACTCCTAGGCTGCTGTGCACTGTGGCTAAATCACCAGATAAATGACGAACGGCTCTAGACTCCAATAGCCTGTGTCTGTCCATGTCAGGTGAGTCGTGAGCAGCACCTTCTTAACTGTGTGTCAAATAAATATTTTATTCCCTTGTAGCTGCTGAATTATGGAGAGCCTCGGCTAACAGGCAGTCGGTAAGGGCCCGAGGATGGATATCTAAGGGGGGCGGGGCTACAGAAGGGGGAAACACTCTAGGTTTGTTTTTTGGAATTTACTAATCTACACATTTCCCCAAATGTACCCTCACTAGGCTTGGAAAACACAACAAAGCGTTATCAAAGATCTCCCACGCATCTCTCATTGCTCCCCTGTGATTACGAGCTTAATGTAAATGTATGTACACCCTTTGGAACCATTCGTCAGGGCACATAAATCCTAATTTTCTGTACTCAGCCAAAAAGCAAATATGCAGTTATATTCTTGTACTATAGTGCCCCCTTGTGGTGCAGCATTACATCCACTTCGGCATTTTACATCAAGGCACAGCTGTGTCCTGAACTCTTCTGAAAGGCCAGATTGAGTGAAGACGAGGGTCAGGATTACAGTCAGTTCAGGTTACCGAGTCACTAAACATTAAACAAACATCGCTTTATGCCTAGCCATGTGGTACTGATATAACCAAGAGGCATAACCAGGACAGACAGCCCAACAGCGATGCCGCTTCAAGTCTCTTCTTATCATGGTCTCTGTGCCTGGGCTTGAGAAATTCTCACTTTTGCCCCAGCATTGTGCACTCCCTTGTGGAGTTAGGAGGGTGTGAATGATGCTCAGTGCTTTAAGCACACAGATGAAGATGATGCATTATCAATGCCCCCTGGAGCTGGAATATGACACAATGTAAACACCAGGAAATGTGAAACAGAGCAGCTTCAGGGTGGCCACGCCAGATCAATATCTTCATTGGCACCTTGATGGGGCAAACCGGCCCAGAAACCACCTGACCTTTTACGTTGACGGGGGTCTCCAGGGGTTGAACTGAATGGGTGAGCAGTTGTTGACATCTCAGCTAAGTCTTGGCCAAATGAGCAAAACCCATATATTTCCTGATGGTTCACTGACCCACTTTCACTTGACAGTCTCTCCCTCCTCCAGCAAATCACTGACAAACTGTCAGTGCTGAGGTATAACAGTCAGCTGATATCTGAAACATCATGTTAGTCAACCCAGAGTACAGAAGCATGTCATCCCCCATATCCATCCATCCATTTATCCTTGTCACGGTCACGGGGAGTTGAGCATACCTCTCATAACTCGACTGTCTTATTGGACTACAGGAAAATACAGAAATGTCACTCACCAGAATGACAGTCTGATAAAGAGACAAAAGAGGAGGTACAGAATGAAGAGAAGAAAGCTGTCATTTAAATTCATTTACTTAAAAAACATACATCACATTTTTACAATAGATACTCTTTTAAAAACTTTACAGACCACCCCCTTAACAGAACAGATTTTGAAATATAAATTAATTCTTCCATTGTCATCAGACAACAGTGACACCAATAACAGATGTGCGGTTTACACTCAGATTTGTCATCACAGAGTTACATTTACACAGGGTTACAGGGAGTATTCATGAACACTGAAAGCTACACTAAGGCAGAGTGTGTGAGGACACGGCATGGGCGTCGCACCCCGGTCTGGGAGGGGGACCCATCAGAACCCCACTCAAGCATGTCAGGCATCTGAACAGACACGCCACCACCCCTATCTGGGGGCATGATGTCCCACTAAACAACTTCTCTTGGTGCCAGAGAGACCTGACAAAATCCTAATACCAGGACAAGCTCCACCAAGATAAAATGTGGATTCCTCTGTACACCAGCCCAAGGTCAGACAGGCGCCATGGGAACACAACCAAAAGTTCTCCACTCACTCAGTCACTTGTCAGCACAAACCCACTGGAGGTTCCAGCCACAGGAGTGAGCAGAAGCCATCATGTAACTGGCCAAACCGAAGCTGCATCACCATGTGCAGGGCTCACGCCCCCATCACCAATCACGCCCAACCGCATCCCACCTTAATCAAACCCCCATTATGGCCAGGCCCAAACCCTGACTGGTCTCCTGAGTACATACTGCAGGTGATTATAAAATAAACATTTGGCAAAAGCTTTGTTATCCATAAATGTGTGAGGACTGAATGCGGGCAGGACCGAGCTCTGACGATGAGAAGGTACAGGAGGACATCGACGGTCACACATCGAGGGACGGTCAGGATCCTGCTTTTCCACGCTACCAAATTGTTGTTAATAAAAACACAAAAAACGTAGAGGAGGCCAGCACAGGCCACTGTCTGCTCAGACCTGACGGGAAGCACGTGAGAATTTGGTAGGGAGACATAACCATGGTAACACTGTAGGTCAGCACATGGCTTAGCACTGAATTCAGAAACGTTAAACTTTCAAAAGTCCAGCTTTTAATAATAACAACGCTTCGAGGGCAAACTCGAAGAGCAGATGAAACAAAATAAGGCAATGATCTGTACTGACCAAATTAGTAGTAATCAGACGATAATCTAATTAAGCTAATTTTTCACCTTTAAAAGTAATCAGCATCAGTTTTAATTCATTTACTTTCTTATGCTAACAAATGATGTCTGACTAATGCCTGTATCAATTACCTCACCTCCAAATCTATGCCCCTATGATAATGTCCAAGAGGACATGCAGTACACGCCATTAGGTGGAAGGTTGGCCCACTGTACAACTGACGGTCACATAAATACTGTGCAGGAAGTCCCTAACAGGTCAAAGTACACTGGGCTGAGCATGTCAAAACGCCTTATGAGATGCAGCAGTTTACACATGTATAACATTTGTAAAAACAGATTATAAACAAGCTGTAAAATCCTGGGTAATAATGGTTTTGTACGTAATCCAAAAGCCTCCCGTTTAGATTTCCTCTGCATAAGGATGTGTGCTTTAGTTAGGAAAACATTCAGTAGATCTTGGATTGTAAAAAAAAAAAAAAAAACATAAAAAATTCAAAGGAAAGGCCATATGTAAAATATTTTACAGGTTATACTAATAGTAGCACCGGTCACTCAGGAGTTTACTGGTAACCGGTGACAAATTAGCGTTACTGGTGATCCTCTCTCCATCCGTGGGGTGCAGAGTCCTTCTCAGAGTCCCTCGCAACAATGGGCATGGTGATGACCAGGAGGCAAAGCACATAGCTCATCAAGCCAGTACCAAAGAGCCAGAGCATCCAACGTACATCTACATCAAGTAACAGGATGGGGCCGCAGGTGGGTAGGGAGATCCAGCCCCCCCACCGCCATGAAACATCAGTCTCCAAAGGAGCCCTCCAGCCCAACCTTTCCGCAAAAACAAGGAGGGAAATACCCAATTGCTCTGCCCCCTGCCAAGCCCACATCAGATGACCAGATGGAGAGAGCAAAGGGTACGAGAGAGGGAGATCAGCCAGAGGCCCAAGCCCCCTGCCCCCCACCACCAGCACAGTCGCTCAGAGGCCAAGCCATGACTGGTAGAACTTGCAGGAAATTGCCCCCGCCCCCACCCCCCAGCTTCCTGGCCGCCCGTCCGCATGCCGCTAGGTGTCCGGGCTGGTGCTGGTCACAGTTTTCATGTACTGTGTGAAGATCGCCTCAAAAGCTTCGTCACGGTGGATCATGGCGCCGAACACGAGGGGCTGGGGGACACAAGAAGAGAGAAGCAGAGAGTCAGAAAGGACATAGTCTGGGAACGAAGGGGCTGGGGGGGACAGCAAGGAGCAGAGAGTCAGAAAGGATACAGTCTGGGAGCACAGGGGCTGGGGAGGACAGGAAGGAGCAGTGAGTCAGAAAGGACACAGCCTGGGAGCACGGGGGCTGGGGACACAGCAAGGAGCCAGGAGTCAGAAAGGACACAGCCTGGGACCACAGGGGCTGGGGGGGACAGGAAGGAGCAGAGTCAGAAAGGACACAGTCTTGGAGCACAGGGGCTGTCAGGGACAGGAAGGAGCAGAGAGCATGAAGGTCACAATCTGGGAGCAAAGGAGCATTCCCCCCTCATACTGACATGCCCCTGTAGACACACCCCACACAGACACACCTCTGTAGACATGCCCCTACACACACCCTCACATAAACACACCCCTACACGTTCTCACACAGGCATACACCTTAGACACAGACACACACCTCTCATACTGACAAGCCCCTTAGACACACCCACAAAGACAACTCCCCATACACAGATACTCCCCAAGCTAAAATATCCAGACAGACACACTAATTTTCACTGGTGGCTTCCCCAGAGTCATTTTCTCACTGAAGAGGAGGGCAGTTTTAACACTGTTCTCTGTTTTAACTTGCTTACTGAATCAGAGTCCTACCTTCTGGGTGGCAGGTGTAGCGATCGAAATTCCCATTCCGGATCCGGGCAACACAGACAAAACTTTGTACTGTGAGAGACATCAGCATGTCGGTCACACGTTACACATGGGAGGAAACGGTCGCCACACAGAACGTAGAAGAACGGCTAAAGACGGACCTTCTGGACGTCAGTGATGTCAGCCAGTTTGATGACTTTATTCTTCTTGGAAGAGCCAGAGCGGGAGCTGGAGCTCTCGAAGCACAAGTAGCTGTGGAGTTAGAGACAGCTTGAGTACAGTGTTGTGCATGTGCTTGCATGCATGTGGGTGTGGGCACATGTGATGGAGACTTACTTCTCGGTGACGTACAGCACCCCATTGCGGATGTAATCTGTGGGCATCTTCTTGTCCCGGTTGATCAGGCAGCACCTCCAGCCATTCTCACACACTGGAATGGGCCAGCGGGTCAACATGTAAGCATATACACCATGACAGACCCACATGGTACATATATACACACTCTGCTGTGACAGTACCCGGCAGGGGGCGCTCATTCTCAGACAGGTTAAAGATCTCGTGGAAGGCACCCTTCTTGGTGCTGTGTGGTCGGGTGCTCTCCTCGTCACGGCTGACGCCACATGGGATACTGGTTGCTAGGTTACCACGGGAGGTCACCGGCTGGACCTGTTGGGGAGGTGGTCAGGCAACAGTCAGGGCCAGCCAGGTCACATGACACCACAAGCTATAAGAACCCGTTGCGACAGTAAAATTAGAACCAGGAATCGTTTAGTTAATACTGGGGTATGGCCTAGTGAATGCTGAAGGGCAGTCTCAAGAACGCTGGGGTGCGGTCTAGTGAACAAACAAGCCAGCACAAAACAGAAGGGGAAAAAAAACACTTATTCACTGCAGACACACTTCACATGGAAGAGGGGGGTACCTAACATGTAGAAGCAGTACAGATGGGGGGGGGGGGGGGGGTCCAAAAAGACAACCAAAAGG
>JAODLD010000001.1:18558676-18578672 GCA_026781065.1 Mormyrops boulengeri
CCCCCCCCCCCACTCTTCTGATGATCCATGCCATTCATTTCTGAAACACAGAGCATTCTTTACATGGTTTTTGACCACAATTCTTTGACAGACACTTGTCCAACAGGATTATGGGAAAACGTTTCTCTAGGCCTCCCTTATTTATTTATATATTTCTCCCAGTTAATGGTCATCTTAGAGGGCAGCAAAGCCGCGACTGTGTGAATGCCTTCGGCGCTCCGTGAAGCGGATTGAAACTGGAGTGAATCCATCCTGTTTATCATCCTACATGGACCTTACTGTACAAAACATATGTAGCATCAATTGCAAGACTCCAGGAGTGTGCGAGCAGTGGCAGGGGCCCACATGGAGACTCCCTTCATTCCCATTTCATTAGGAGCAGGGGGTGAGCTATCTCCTGTAAAGGCCCCCCTTCCCCTGCTAGCAGTTTCGGGGAGATCATGCGGACATTAATAAACAGGTCACATGTTCCTGGTTAATAAGAGGATGACTGCCTTCCTGCTAATAAGGACCAGAGCTTTTCTTAGACATGGCTGTCATAATGGGGGGGGCTGGGCTGCTAGAGCAGGTGCTGCTGCAATGTCACACCGTAACCCCGGGGGTCAGTGAGGCGGGGGCTGGTTACGATCTCACAGGTGTCCTGCCCTGTCCTTTGTTTATGGCCTGGACCTTGTTCAGGGCCAAGCCCGTGCTGCTTTGACCTTTGACCTGCTCGGACCTCTCCCACTGGCACCCTGTTTACGCAGGACATACTTGCCGCTTGCTGGCCTCCCCATCCTGTTCCTTCCGTGTATGGTCGTGGCTGCGTTTGTTGGTTTGGAAACAGTATTATTATACACCTGCCCGAACCCCCACACAGCACACGTCCCTCCGGATTGAGCCAGATGAGACTGGTGCCAGACCTTCAGCGTGCTCCGATTGGACCCCTGGGGCAGCAGTACCAAAAAACCTGATCCCCTGCTTCCGTTCAGGGAAGCACTTCATCGATGGCCTGGGGCTCCGTCCAGCTGTGTGGGTGGGGGTATTTTCCATCCCTTAGGGCACTGCCGGAAGTTCCTAGTATGTCCTCAGTACAGTCTGCACATCTTAAGGACACCATTCAGCATTTCACACACCCAGCCCATCACTGCCAGATCCATAGCTTATTTATAACATTGTTTTTTATTCATTTTATTATTTTATTTTCTAGAGTTTCTACTATAAACAGTATTTCTTGTATTTTTCAGGCCAAACAGATATCGGTTAGTCTTTGCGTAGCTCAGGGGTCCGGTACGTTTCAGGAGCGACACGCCCCCCACCCTCACTCCCACCCCATGATACAACACACTGTTGGGACTAAGGAACCAGAGGGTATTTGAAAAGGTCACAAGAAGAGCCCTGCTATATCCCTGAATGAGGCACCTAGTCTGGATTTCATCGGTCAGTATCTAGTTTTAGATACATGCTCAGCTTTAGATAAATGCACAAATTTTAAATGTTAAATATGTATGCAATTTGTATATAATCATCACAGTATAATGTTTAAATAGGGTGACCATGCATCCTCTTTCCCCAGGACTTTTTTTTTGGCACCTAAAAATATCAGAAATGTCTGGGATTTAACTCTGTGTTATGACATTTGCTTTCTACAGTCAGAATTCTGTTTGCATGATTGCATTGCTTTGACGCCTCTCTTTGCCCCTCCCCCCAAATGTCCTCTTCTTCGCAAAGCAAAATATGGTCACTCTAGGTTAAAGCATACATGATGTAGCTGTGAAGTCATGGGGGTCACTCTGCTCTGAAAGTAAGGGGGGAGGATCAACTTCCATACGATATAATGAATGACTGTAGGGTGTTCCCCTGCTGTTTGGTGGTCCCCACGCAACTGAGCGCGGAAGCGACTGGAAACAGTGTGCACAGCCTGTGTTTTTTTTTAATACGCTACAGCCACCGGACTTTGACAGCTATCATATGTTTACATCCAACAGCAACATCAAATGTAGTGCATCAAATAAAAAGAACAGTCTAGTTTCTATTAAGGAGTCATCTACTTAGCTACTTACCGTACTAATTTTATGGTTTAATTTATTACAAGGTACCAAAATGTTCATTTACACATCCATATCTACCAGCTACTGAATGGAAGCACTCGCAGCAATACACTTGAGGGTCTGTTACTCATGCCTACACCAAATTTGCATGTGTGTGTGTTTTTTTTTGTAAAATATGTAATTAAATTACATTACAGCTACGATTTCAGAAAAGCATTGAGGAAGGGGAAAAATGCTACTTGGCTTTTTTGTTTCTCTTAAAGTAAAATAACAGGTGCAAATTTTGCAGATGCAACGGTGTTTGAGGAAAGCCCCCCCCACCCTGCTGGGGGCTGAGGTACTGTGCACATTTGCTCTTGGGTCTTTTTTTTTTTAGTCGTGTATCGTGTAACTTGCAGCTGCTAATGGATGATAAATGAGTAACGATAAGATTTGCGCTTGGTGATGTAACACGGAGGCCAACTGTCTCAAGCTGCTTACAATGAGGTTTCAGCGAATACTGCCAGCCACAGGTGATTCTCGTCAGACAACACATGCACTCGAATCTCTTTCGATTAATAAAAGGACAATGCTTAACCAATCCCAGAAAGGACCTCTTAACCATTTGCGTATTGAACTGTAGTGAAGAGAGGACAAAAAGATCTACGTTGCCATTGGAGGAATCAGTGTCCATCCCGAAGAACATTGGCGGGATCTCTGCAACTGGCTTGTGATATCTTCGAGGCAACTTGGCACCTTATTGACATAATGGACCTTTTTGATATTATTCTCAAGCTTTCGTCTTTTTCGCGGAGATCTTCTGGCTGTGAGGAGATGGGGCTGCGTAGAAGGTGTTGAACAGGATGGAGTGAATGTCCGTGGAATTGGGGGAAATGGCAGGGGCTGACTTTGGATGCCCTTCGCCAGCTGCAGGCACCATGGTGAAGATGAGCCAGTGCGTAAGGAAGAATGGAGTTGAGAGTTTGAGGAGGGTGACAAGTGAGACCAGGGACAGGAAACCATGAATGTGTCCCTTGTAGGTCAAGCAGGATGAAGTTCTGCTTTTGAAGTATAGGAGCAATTCTGATGTGTCTCTCTCTTATTTGATAGTTTCTGCCTGGTTCCTCCCTTGTTTGCTTAAAATTAAGCTGTGTGGTCTTCTGATGTGTGCAGTGATATTCCATTGTGGGGTCTATCTACCAATGGGGCGGTTGGTTCGAGGGAAGGAAGGCAATGGAGCCGAGGTAATGATACCATAGCTCTGCCTCGATGATACCAAAACCTCCTGATTGGTCACCGTTTGGGTCCGAAAGGTGGTGGTCCTTCCCTTCAACCAAGTTCAAGCTCCAGCCCTCTGACTCTTCAACTTGGAGTGTTCTGCCCTCTCCTGCATACATTAATGCATGTTCTATACGTTTCTCTATGATTCTGTTTTCTTCATTTAGTATTCATGTAAAAAAAGAAAGCCTTTGTCACTTTTTTAAAAAAAGGGAACCATCAGCCAGACTGACTTCTAGCTTGTGTCAGATGGACCTTCTTGTATATAATGCTGAGCCTTTCTTTCTATGGCCACTCTCAGTGCCTAGCTGTACATATGTCTATAATCATCCACTGACTCTCCATCATATTTACTTTGAGTGAATGAATGTTTCAGCTGATTGAAACCTCCATTTTAACATTTCAATATTCAATTTCCGTGTGCCGTTTCAGATGCGAAACTGCTCGAGCAAGCAATCCTGCACCTAAAGCATTGCACATTATTCTAATTAGATGGACAGCAAATGATCCACGGCCGTGCCAGGTGGGAGGTTAACGCCTTTTTACAGTCAAGCGCGGCATGGTCAAGTGGGGGCAGCTAAACAGGCAAATTAAGTTTCAAGTAGGAGAAGCCATTTATAAAATGCAGAAGATGATATTTTACATTAATTGGCGTGTAAAGAGCATTACATTAATCCCTGAAACAGCACGTTTGGGTTTTATAAATGGGGTTCCATTATATCGAAGCTTGACGAGCAAGTGATTATTTTAAAATATAATGAGAGCTGATCTTTCATCCCCAGCTTTCTGCTTTTTTATTGCCTGACATTTCATTATAGAATCTCTGAGTTTTACTTTATCTAAAACATAAATATAGCTAAAACTCACTGTTTAGTCAGCGCAAGTTAAACATTCTATGCTTCTGAATGCTGTTTGGTTGTTCTCTTGTAATGTCTTCTGCTTATAGCACTTATGAAATGAAATGCGTTATCATTTTCATTTTTTTTATGTACAAATGTGATAAGCTACTTGATATAATGTGTTTTAATTAAAGTCACCTTTTAATTCTCAGATCTTTTGTAAGATAACAATTTGTGAAAAAAACCAAATGCAGATAGATCGATTCACTTCCTTTTTAGCGATAGCTATGGAGATGCCGTGGCACTGTTAATTATGATAAGCACTGCTAATTATGAAAATAATGATTGGGTTTACATCTCATTACACATGCAAAGTTATTAAACTGCTTCAAAAACACAGCAGAAGGTGTGAAGGTCAGTGAACATTGGGTTCAGGTTCAGCCTGTGTTACACCAACCCAAAAACAGTAAGAAAGCAGGCGGCTTGTGGATCAGGAGCCACCGGAGTGAAGGACAACGTGGGATTTGTGCTGTCAGCTCTTCCCTGGTGCCAACATATGAAGCAGGAAACCACTTTGCATTTCACATTAATTCTTCCCTCATATAAAAGGGTAACTGTGTGTGCGCGCACTGTTTTCAGTCAGAGTGTGTGCTGAGTAACGAAAACAGAAATCTCTTTACCAGCTGGCTGCTGTTAGGGAATTTTCTTTCACAACAGGGAATATTGGAATATTTTATTTACTTGGCCAATGCATGTGGGCCAAAGATTTCAGCTAGAAATTTTCTGCAGGTGCCCCATAATTCATTGCACATCATGTTACACTCTGAAGGTGTGGTAGGTTGTCTTTTGCCATCCCTCCAGATATCATTGGCTTTGAGAATACAGGTTTTGAGAAAAGCACAAAATTATATTAATTCTCTTCTGTTTCTGAGGCGTTTCGGGTCTCACTGGCCTAAACATGCATGTCAGATTGGCAATATATAGCAACCATCCACCACCCATTGACCAAGGTTCTGAGCTCCCAAAAAAATCAAGAAACTTCCATCAGAACCAAAAGGGTAATTATAGAAAACAAGAACCAGAACTGAGCTGAATGACAAGATCATAAAAACCGACAGACTAGAATTCGACTAATTCAATGCTCACTGAGCTTCACTACAAAATATCAAGACTGATCATTGAGCTCAGCAGCTGACAGCATTTCCAGGTTTTGTCATAGGTCACAGAGGGCATCCAAATGACAGTGGGCAATCAACCATGGCTCCCCCTGCAGGACGGGGATAATTAATTATAGGAAAATAGGAGTTTATGGTAGTCCATACAAATATAGTAATATAAATACGTGTGTGTGGTACAACAGAAGATACTCTTATCTTTTGGTATTTTATTTGTAATTACCATCGAACTATAAATAAAAAATAAACTATAAATAAAAATAAAATAAATTTCAACTGATTTTGTTCTGCTGTGGTGTTGTGAGGAATCGGAAATTGCGTTTGAGTTAATTGGAGTTGCCCTTAAAAAGTCTGAGCGTTTTGCTTGGGTGTGACTGCACAAGTGAAGCAGGCCCAAACATGAATCACAGGGAAACCAGGATCAAGCAGCATCACACCGCCCACTTCTGGGTCAAAGGAGCAGGAAGTCCAGCTGGTAGGTGAAATGACGACCCGAGTCTGGCATTTAGGGCTGGAGATTTTTCTTGATGTGGGTATTGGGTCAGCGGAGATCTTCAATCTCATACATGGTATGTGCAGAGTTTTGTTGGAACATAAGAAATTTACAAACAAAAGGAGGCCATTTGGCCCATCAAGCTCGTTCGGGGAGAACTAATAGTTTAAAGTTATTAAAATCTTATCTAGCTCTGATTTAAAGGAACCCAGGGTTTTAGCCTGCACTAGTTGAACAGGGAGACTATTCCATACTCTAACTACACGCTATGTAAAGAAGTGCCCCTCAAATCCAATTTAAAATACTCTCCCGCTAATTTCCACCTATGATCATGGGTTCATAAGAACAAAAAAGAAGCTTACTACTGAACCGTGAAAGGTACAATAGAATGAAAATCCGACTTTACCTTGGCATAGTTGAAAAATGAGAGTTTGGTACATGGAAGTTATATACAGTGAATCTCAAACACTGCTGTTCCCTCTTTCAAATATAATTCCTAAATATGTAAAAAGGAAGTGAAACAGGCTGTTTAGATATTCCTACACTGTTATGCAAGTCTTAACCATGCTCCTAAGCTTAACATATGCCAGCCTCCTTTCAAGCTCAGTTTTGCACATGTTGAGAAGAACAAAGCGATGGACAACAGTAAAGATGGCAGGCTGTATGCATCATGAGTGTGCCTTTCGAGGTTGTGACTGGAATGTCAACACTTTTCATAACCAATCTGTCAGCAGGCATGGCTGATGTTCATCTTTAGCAGGTAAGTCAGGGGTACGTTTCCCTAAGGCTCCTGTTAGCTACTTACATAGCTGGAACCGCTCGGTTGACTGGTTCTAACTATGTAAGTTGCTAGCATTGCTTGCAACTCTGCTTTTGGGAAAATATATTCCAGATTAGCAGGTGAGTAGTAAACAACATTATGAAGTCTGGGATACTGACACTGACAAGATGCTTCTGTACTTCCTGTAGCCTACTTTTGGTTAGCTATACAAATATCTAATCAATACTGCAGTAAAAAAAAAGAAAGAAAGTGTAACTAAATTCATTACAAACAACACATTTACAAGCTACCCATCTTGCTATTTGGAGTTCTTGATAAAACTTGCATGACGAAGCTAGCGTCATAAAACCTTGCGTGAGACGAAAAATAATGTGGGTTACAGTGCGAAAAACAAAGTTATGATTATGCTAATGTTGTGCCTAGGCTGCAGTGGGACTATTACAGTTATTTGCAGCAAATTGTTCCTGGAAACATTAAATGACAAAACTTAACACTCAGACAAGTTCATTTGCAACCTCCAAACAACTGACTGTTCCTCAACATCTGATTCTTCCTCTGATACAGGCTCAGACATAAATGGTAAACACCTCATGTCTATCCCCTGGATCTAGAGCTCTACCTCTGAGATGTTACAGGTATGTGTCCTAGTCATGTACTTAATAATTCAACCAGATCCATCCTTGGAGTCTTAGCTTTCACCTGGAAGGAGATATGTTGGTGATATAAGTCATTATATACAGTATGTAAGGGTGCTTTTCCACCTCACCAGGTATCATAGTTTTGGTACATCAAGGTGATGGTTTTCCATTGTTGCAAAAACTGGTACCAGCATTGAATGATATCACAACACGAGTCAGGGTATTCTGTACTGAATTTGAAAAATGGCTACAGTATATTATAGGGCTGGATGATGTGTGATATTAATACCAGCATCACATGTTATGTACATGCAATTTTTTGCATTGCTAGTCAGCTAGATTAAAATCAGGCTTTTTCTTACCTTCATACCATGCAGACATTATAGGGCAGGGGGCTAAAGTTTCGCTAAAATATTTTAATTCTGTCCTAAGAAAAAAAAAACTTAGCAACTTTGGCAATTTTAATGATCATTCCTTTTCAAGATTATTTAGTATGTTTAAAAATCAGTTTAAAGTGTACTTCAGCTGCTTTTGTATGAGAATGCATTCTCCAACACAATCATAATCATTTTTATCCTTGCTGTTCAAATCACTCCTAGACAGGTTTACAAGAAATTTACGTTGAACTCCTTTTTTGCTTTATAAATATCCAATTATTTCTTACAACAAAATAATACCGTGGTGTCCTGATATATTACACAAAATGAATGTATCGTTGTCTGAGTTTGCAACTTTTTCCAAGACGGCAGTTCTATAGTGTTTCAGTGACAGGGTATTTCCATAACCAATTGACGAAGGCGGCGTTTCAAGTCCCACCCCAAAGTGCTAAGGTATCAAAAAAGTACCAGTCGCTTTGGCACTGTAGGTACTGGAACTTTTGGTACTGGTGCTTGACTGAAAATCAGTACCGAAAGTACAGTGCCAGAAGTATGGTACCTGGCGCTGTGGAAATGAGTCCTAAGACTACTTACTTAAAAACGTACTTATTTGGTGCTATGAAGAACACACCTAGTTCCCATTTAAAGTCCTTTATTCTTATGACAGGAGATACATGTAAAGGCTGCAGCACCTTCCTGACTGATGGGCCGCAGTAATCGTTTAAGGTTGCCCCTCTCTTCTTCTGGCCGTCTACCTCCACTGCTTCTTCTCGTAGTCCCAATGGGTGGCAAAGCCCTGCACTGGGTTGATTCTCATGTCCAGCATCCGTTTGGTCTGCTTCTCCACCCACTCGTCTGACAGAGTATGCGGCACCTCTCCCATGACTGTGAGATGGGGGGGGGGGGGGCTCCATTATTCTGGTGCAGTATAACAAATTCACAACGCTACTCTTGATCTATGAAACCTAACTTATTGCAACACAGGAAGTCCCCAGTAACTATAATCCGAGTGAGGTGTTGGTGAACCTCTGTGACTTTATCACTGTTTCTGTGATCTGAGTGTGAGCACATGAGGGCAAACAAGGACAACCATTTAGGGTCCCAAAACAGCAGCTAGGTGATTGGATATTTCAGAGACTCAACCGCAGGGGCAGGGTCCCCGAAGCAGATCTGCCAGATGACCTTCCTCGCCTCCGTTCGCTCATGTTTATTTTTGCATTTTAGATACTCGGCACAAGCTGGGGAAGCCCGATAAAACAAAAATAAAAAATTGCCACAGAAACGGCCACCTCGCAGTGTATTGTGGGGACAGAAATGGACCTTGGGTTTTATGAACAGGTGAAGGGAAAGCACTCGACGTTTGAAGCGCGCCTTTCAATGCACGGGGCGTCCGCTGCCACCGCATGTGTAGTGACAGTTAACGGTCAATCAACATCCTCTACAGATGCCTTGTTGTGCAATCCTCCCCACACACCCGCCTCCAAAACCAACTTCTGTTATCCGAACTGCCAGCAATTCAGACGAAAGGGGAAAGGAACGGGCCAGGACCTGACCGAGGCCAACGGCAGCTCTCGCTCTTTCCTTATCCGCCGGGTGTGCAAAAGCGGCAGCTTGATGCTTACCCCGTCAGAGAACAGGAGCCTCACTCGGGGGAACCGTGGGTAGAGCAGGAGTGCAGTGCCTCCCCGATTAGGCCTGTCAGGTTTGCCGTTTTCAAAGCCGGTTCCGCCATGCTGGGTTACTGGGGGCGCCAGCTGACGAACGGCACACCAGCGTACTCATAAATGTTTATCTTTCTCTCAGACATCCTGTGGATGTTTTCTGATGCTTACATTTCTGTGAACATTTCCGACACGTTTTCCTGGCTTTGACGCTCCCCAGAGAAGGCTGGTCATTTTTATAAGATACACCTCATCGTGTTCGCTTTGGTACCCCCCCCCCCGAGCATTTGCATGCTGTGTGTCGGTTTTGCGAGCCTCTCTGCCTGGGCCAGTGCTTCTCTCTCCTTTCCAGCTAGACATTGATCCAGAGAAGCTTTGCACCTAAAGGCAAGTCTAAATAAAGGAGGACTATGTTCATGTCTGAAATGGTCCCACATTTCTGAAACCACTGTGGCACATCAAACAGGCACAGAAAGTAATACTGAATGTAGAGGCCGACTTGAAGACTGGAAAGGTGGCTTTCAGCATTCCAGCGGGGGGGAGGGGGGGGCGCAGTTAACATCAGTTAACAACAGTTAGCAGCATTTAACCACCTGCCCCTCCCCCGTTCTACAAGTGCTGGATTCTTGTGGCAGAAGCTCAATCTCAGGCAGGGTCTTATACCACATTCTGGACAGGAGTCCGTCATCCCGGGAGATCCTGCCATTGCACGCCTTACCTCCCCTCTCCCCTGGCCACTTGCTCTCTGCTCTCCCGCAATATGAGGCACTGGGTCAGAATGATAGAACAGATATTTTAGCCTGTCTCGCCCCCGTCTCGCCCCACTGCCCCCTCCGTGCCCCGCCTCCTCCCCTCTGTGGGGTCTTGCTGCATTGCAGCAGAGAGGAATCAGAGGCTGTGCAGTGTCAGACGTGGATGCCGGGGGAGTCGGGGGAGATGAAACCCCCGCCAGCTAATTCTTTTATCTCTACAGGCTAACGTAGGAATTGTTTCGGCGAACGCAAGGGCGGCGTCATCGTCGACGAGACGTCGAGACGAGACATGGCTGTGAGCATCCTAATGTCAAAGAAACGCAGCGCAGCACCATCATCAGGAGCGTCTGCTTGCATGAAAGGAGTAGAGAGGAGGATGAAGGCAGCTTACAGGGAGGGGCCTTTGGGAGGGTCTGGGGGTGGGGCCTTGGGGGGGGCATGCAAACGACACTGATGTCCTTCTATAGCGACGGGTGATCTGGGCATATGCGACCAAGCACAGAAGGTTTGGTGGGATTTGCGCGGAGGGGGTTTTTCGGGGGTGGGAGCGTTTGTACCGACCGTAGACACGCTGCCACCACACCAGCACCCCAGTGAAGCCCAGGAAAAAGAAGACTCCGCCCAGTATGGTTTTCCACTCGTTGGAGCCCTTCCTCATCTCGGCATAGGTGAGCTCGTGGGTCATCCGGTACACTGTGGGCGGTGGAGAGAGCGGCATTGGAACCGGCACCTCTTTGCATTCATATCTTATGTCTGTGGAATGTGGGTCAGACTGCAGCTCAGGCCTGGGAAAAAAAATCGAATCTACTCGAATCTACACTTTACTACATGCGGCTGGCAACGAGCAGCCTTATCATTCAACCCATACGGCCTCATATTGATTCAATTTACAACTCTGGCGATGAAAATCATTTCAGTTCGTGGCAAAATGTATTAATGGGTTTGAAATGCATCTCAGATTTTCCGTGTGTATGCTTCGACTTGTGTTAGACAGCCATCTACTGGGGAAAACTCAAACTCACATGTTAAATAACCTGACATTTAATCATTAGTTCACCGACTGGCAACTTGGAACTGGTCTTGTGGGACATTTTCTGGAACATTTTTTCCACTATCTAGTATTTTAATGAGGCCAAACTACAATTACTTCTACAACTACCCATAATCCCTCAATTTACAGCTAAATGATTTTCGGGCCATAGTAGAAAAAATAGCACTGAATTAAATACTTCTATGCTTAGATCTTCTGAGGCTGTCATATAAAAGACAATATTCATAATATAATGGAATATACCACTATTTTTCCTTCAATAATATACATCATATACAGACGCATACACACTGCGGCCAACAGCAGAACTCTTGGTTTCAACTACCTTTGCTTTTATTAGCTCTAAGGAATCAATAAAATACAGCAAGAAACGATATAACTATACTCTATTTGTGACTGTAATGTTGATCAGTATTATTAATGTACTTTATCATTTTGTTTTCAGAGCCAAGGAGGATGAAAGCTTTTCCTCTGCTGTTTCACTGGGAGCTGGGTTCGGGACACACATAACTCCTGACAGCTCTTCTTTCCCAGAGCAATGTCTTGCAATCAGTTTGAGAAGCCTGAGTTCCTACTTGTCATAATATGGTTTTGTTAAAAGATGCAGCTGTGTGGCCTTTTTTTTTGGCCTTTAATGAGCCAAAAATCCTGGCAGCTGACAATGAGAGTATTTTCTGAGTTAAATCGCAAAGGTGGCGGCGGGCAACTTTACATGCCAGCTTCTCCTCCATGCTAAGGCTGGTCCAGGGGCCCTTCTCCTTCTCCTTCAGCTTCCTCTGTTCAGGGCTCAGGTTCCGCACGAAGGGCACGTCTGGCAGCGGGGTGTCCAGACGGTTGTTGTACTGCGGCTGGGAGCAGTCAGTCACATCCGCGGTCACATCTAGGACAGCAGACAGTGGCAAACACAAGGCAGGCTGTTTAAGGAGATCCTCCTCCTCGGCTCAGAAAACCTCCATCGCGGGGGGACAGACATGCAAAGATACTGCGATCATCATGGATCTGTAGAGCAGGAATTATAAAATATGTCACCGAAACATTGACGATTTAAATCCTAGGAAGGAAGTGTATACCTCAGTGACCTGAATTCATCTCCAAGTTTAAACTGGTCAATATTTTAAAATGGAATCTTTTTGACAATTGCTTTAAAGAAATACATCTTACACAATTTGCAGTAGGTAGTATTTGGAAACGTTTTTATGGGATCAGACAGACTTAAGTGTTATTATCACCTGGGTGCAAAATAAGACTTGAGAAAATTATGGACTTCCTGCAGAGAAAATTGGTGATGCATTAATAGAATGATGAAACAGAATTAATATTTTATCTATTTTGCCTGTCCCATCTTGGTCTCGGTGAGACACACAGCAAGGTGTGAGGAAGCCTGGGGGGGTCGCAGTGCAGGGTGAGGCAGCATTCAGCACCCCTGGAGTAAATGGGGGTTTAAAGGCCTTGCTCAAGGTCCCAATGGTGGCATCAGTCTGCCATCCCTTTGATTTAAACTGGTGACCTTCTAATCATGACCACAGGTTCCTAACCTGCTCAGCTACACCACTCCAAAACAGGAGTAAAGCATAACAAGATAACAACTTCCTATTAAAAGGCGGTACAAAAATGGATTAAATGAGGTAGCCCAGTTCATTGATGGCTCCTATTCATAGCAACACATATCCCATTAACTTCAGTAATATTTTTCCATTTTCACATTTTTATACAGTACATTGGCGAACAGATATTTGCACATCAGCGTCCCCTGCTGGGCAGAGTTAAGGTTTCGCACCTGCTACAGTCCCATATGCACCGATCTGCCGCACTTTTTTTGTAAAGCCACAGGAAACTTTACAGAGACAGCCCAGCCAGTCATTCATCCAGATAAACATACATTTGTAAACAAAAATAGTAAATACTAGGGGTGTATCGAGATCTTGTGTGAAGAGATCTCGCGATGTTACAATATGAGATTTCTTGTCGGAGTGAAAATCAGTCTCGCGAAGGCGCTGCAAATCAGCTGCTGTAAGCATGTCGGCGTCTGAAGAAATTATCATAGTAGATTCCCCAGACACTTTTAAATCTTTTGTGTGGTAGCGTTTTGGGTACCCGGCGGAAAATATAAACGGCGAAAGGGTGACAGACAAAACACGAACCATCTGTAAGCACTGTAGGAAAATAATGCCGTACACTAATGCTACTACCATGCAAAGCCATTTGCAGCACCGTCATCGCTCTTTACTTAAATCCAGTGTGCTGGTGAAGAAAACATTAAAAAAAGTTTTAGGTTTGTTATTTAAATTGTTTTATTTATATTCTATTTTATGTTCAATTGAGAAGTCAAATAGGAGAGAAGCCTGTCATCTGAGTTTGTGGTGAAATATTTTATGGTCCTAGATATTTGTTCTGTTCTTTACTGCATATAATGATGGTGATTATTTAAAACATTTCACCATACATCTGCATTAAATAGCATTTTAGTCTTTCAAATAAAAGGTTGCTTTCCAGTAATAAATTTCCTCTTTGAAAATATTGTTAAAATATTGTCTCATCTCGTTCTTGTGAACCCAATATCGTGTCTCGTCTCGTGGGCTGAGTATATCGTTACACCCCTAGTAAATTTATTTACCATCATTTATTATACACACTGATATGACTAACACAAACCATGTTTTCAAATATAAATTTATTTTTCATTTTATGGAACTAAATGTGGTCATATAGCATTTTCATCTGACCAGAAGGGGGTGCACTTGCACACCTGTATAATCGCATCTGAGTAAACTCGGTAAAGCACTGGCATCTGACTTGAGATTTAGTAGTCCAGTGAAACCGAGAGCGTTCACGCGCGCCACTGCTACGTCACCTTTGCCGTGAGCGGCCTGCGTCCGCTGGCCTGCGGACAGTCCTCTCCAGAGCGCGCACCCCCAGGTGGACGGTCCTCTCCAGAGCGCGCACCGCAGACCGTATGCAGCTGCTCTAGACGCCAGCATCTGAACGGGGAATGGCGTTTCGATCCAGTTTATGGTTGCGACGTATGGAATCATCATTTACCAAAAGAATACTTTACTGATTACTAGAAAACGAGTTTAAGTTAGTAACGTTTCATTTTGTTAACGTTTAAATTGCTTGTTATTCTTTATTTATTTAAAGGATAAATAATTAATAATAATCAAGGTCAGTCTGGAACTAGCCCAACCAGTTCCTAAGTAATGCGTCCAGGTATGTTTCTTGAAAAAAAAAAAAATTATTGCTATGACTTCCGCAGACAGTCGATCACATCCCCTGAGAAAGCGCAAGGCAGCAAGGGCATCCACGTCGCCCACATCCTCTGTAACGTCTGCTATGCGTGCGCTTTTTGCGGCCCACCTACTGTATTAACAGGTGGCTGAGTCAGATTCAAATGTGCTTGCATATGGTGTGCAAGCCGGCACGTAGCATTCAAAGTTACTAAAATTACGCGGATGGAGGACATTTAGCATGTGATAAAGTCACATCACATCACTTAATACCTTTAATACTTAAAATAAACCATTTTCCCCAGCCCAAAAATTTTCTATACAGGTGCAAAGTTGAGGAATGAATCAACAACAACAATTAATGCCACATTAGAGCCCTATGCATTTTATAGAATATATGTGTAAAGAAATATTAGACCATACTGGGGTCTAAGACCATAATGGGTCTTTTTTGCATGACGTACACTTCTATATTGTCGAAGTAAAAATACATCAATACTTTAATTTCACCTACAAGTGTGCAGAGTGAGTTTTATTACGAAATACGCACTATATATAACGGGATACATCCAAACACCGCAAGAACTGATAATTTTTAAAGGAATTAAATGTGTTACGGTTTTTTTTACGGGCAACGCAGTTTTAGATTCCCCCAAACGTCTCAGGAAGGATTAACTGCTGCGACACATCAGAAGTGCCTCCAGAATCGATCAAAACCATTTATGAAACTTAGTAACTCACGTTAGTTATCTGAACATATATGGTAATATCAATGTCCGCTTATACATTACATAATATATAGGTATAGTTTTAACTTATTGCGTAGAAACAATTGAATTTTATGCAAAGACAATTGCAAAAGTACTGACGACTAGTTAGCTGCTATAATTAAAAGTAAATACCTCTGGTTCGATTCGTCCTTGCTCTCAGTGAGTGTCTACGTGCATTTGCCGTCGTGCTCTATGGTCCGTGTTTATTTATTGTGCAGGTTTAAAACTGAAGTCAGGTGTCTTTCGCCATCAAGTCAAGCAGCCAATCGGAAGCTTTCCTGCAGCCGTACAGCGGACCTGCGGACTATTGCCAGCCCTCATTCCAAGAGTCAGACGCGCCCGTAGTTTTATGCATCATACCGTTAGAGGACGAACAGTTTAACGTGGGGGATGCGCTCACATTTGCGGAACCATTTTCCATCAAACGACATTCAACAGGAAAATATCTAACTGTAATAATTCTTGAATTGCGCATTCATCAGAAAATATGAGTAAATTTAACGCAAATGAAAGTTTATGAGTAGTCAGGTTTTTACCCCACTGTTATTTTCTTACATCTCTCGTTCACAGCTGAACTCTACGTCATAAACAAAAAAAGGTAAACAAAACCAAAGACGCGCGCTTTGGGTTTTAAAAGCGCACGGACTTGTGTTCGGATTAGACTCCGGTAACCGGAGCTGCAGTAATTTAATAGCAATTTTAATTTACAGTGGAACCCCCATATCCGCTGATTCTGTCACCGCGGTTTCAGTTAACCGTGGTTTACCGCAGCTCGAAAATATTACTAGGAGGGTGGGAACAGACAATGGGCTAAGGCATGTTTCAAGAAAAAAAAGTACACATTGATGTAAAAATATGTACAAGATATTTTTCATTGCTCTATCGTAATGTTGAGGGTTAAGCAAAAACGTCAGAATCCCATTCATTCGATTGAGAGAGAGAGAGAGAGAGAGCACGTTCACATCAGATCCCGGCAGATGCATGCGCTGCCTGTCCCGTGACACAGAAGGGCGCACCGGCTGTTCCTATTTTTGGTAGTTTCCTTCCTAAAATCTTGGCAAAGCTAATTTCTTTCCAGCATCGCATTACCACAGTACAAAAGGGGGATGGAACAAGAAATACAGAGACGCTACTCGGCCACCCGATTGTTACGCTATGTATAGTAAATACATCATTACAGTCAGCCAGGTGTAGATGGACAGTAGGACAGTAGGTCAGTTTAACCTGTGATCCAGGCAGTATTAGCGGTCCTATATTGGTTCTTCACAGGAGCTATATTACCCTTCTGTTTGAATGCATAGGCCTACAGATCAATTTGGTTTTTACAAGTAGTTTTACAAGGAAAGTTTCGGTATCAGAATTTCATCTTCTTTTCTGGATTAAAAACACTTCCCATTTTAGACATCCACTTTCGTATTTAAGACGTTGATACAATGGGTTTGGCGTGTTTATGTAAAGATACCATTGTGTGGGGTTTAGTAAAAGTCACATTTCACCAGCAAGTAGCTTAGCAGGTTTGATGTTACACAGGTCTTTGCACTGTAACTTAATTTTATTGATCAGAATGGACCCTGGACCGGATCATCACTCCGTTACCCATTATCTACATTGAGGGGCATCAAGGAGGTTCCCACGAGCCTCCTCCATCATAATGATTGATCAACAAGTGAGACACATACTTCAGAAACAAAAGATCAGGGAAGCAGCTGGCAACGATTACATCTCACCACCACTCTCACTGCACAGCACTGTACCGATCCACTGGCCTCCATTTTTGCTCCTTCTAAATACGAGTCCATGAGTAACTCTGTCTAACCACCCACTGTACAAGTTTCATACCATTATTCACTCATTTGCATCATATATCCAAGCTTTCTGCACATTTATTAATTTCTTTGTCTACATGCTTGCCTCATCATTGCAGATCTCCCAAAAGACACTTTTTTGCCCTATTCCAATTTGTATTTAGATTTTCAGTTGTACGTTTGCTTAAATCATGACACAACCTGCACCAAAAGAAATTACTTGTACTTCTCTGTACTTGGCAGATAAAAAATTCTGATAATGCGGGAAAGTAGTACAAATCATAAAGAATGATGCCAAAAGATCACGGATGTGGTATGTTGGTTCAGTAGCATCGTTTATTTCTCAATCAGCAAAATAAAAACAAAACTACAATACCATTAAGGTCATCTCCATGCCAGTTATGTGCATTTCCAACGAATAAAAAGTTTCCCTCTTGTAACATCATACGGCACAATAAAACAATAAAAAATCTGCAGTTTTACAAACATGATTTTACGTTTCCGTACACAAAAAAATATACCTTTCTCTGGCACTTAAGTGTCCTCAATATGAACTTTTCTATTATTTACAGTACAATCAGTACTTTAAAACAGTAAAACAGACGCGTTTTTGCTGCATGCCCCGAACAAACCGAAGAACAGGTGCACTGTGGGTATTCAGACAGCGGCTGCACATTGCATTGCATTGATCGTTAAAAATCCTACACTAGTATTTTAATGCATAAGACAGGTACAACCATCATTCCCCTCCAAACCCTCTGTTAATTCAAATCCGCAACTATAAAAAAAAATAAATAAAGCTTTGAATGATTATCATTTTACAGCATATTTCAAAGACATTTAATGAAAATACAGACCCAGACTTCGGGGAGAAAAAAAAAAAAACCTTCAGTCTGAAATCAGGCAGCAGTCGTATCCACTGTACAGTTTTGGATTCTTGCTTTAAATCCACGTTCATATTCATCTGAACGATTCGCAAAGGTTTTCCTTCCTAGCAGCACACTCTGGAGGACAGAAGGCACTCATGACACAGAGATGTGGCCAGTGCCCCCTCACCGCCCCCTAATCCTGTATAAGCCTGGGGGGGGTGGTTGTTGGGGATCCCATACATGCCCTAACATGTGGGCCTCAATCTGGACAACTGCTATCCCGCTCCAGTCCCAAAAATCTCTATGTCCCCGTGATTCAGGGTGGAGGTGAGAATGGAGTACAATGGTACTAAAAATGGCAAGGTTATCATAACAGACTCCCCCCTCCCAAAAGGGACAGAAGCCAGAAGGGGGGATCAAAGAATAAACGTCCAACAGCTCTCTGCTTCATTGTTCCAGTCATCCATTGACGTTCCAGACCCTGCTTTCTGGCATGCCACCTGAAACTAGGGACAGCGCCCTCCGTTTCCCCCCAGCCAACGCTCCCCAGCAAGGCCCCGCCCCCTGTCTCCACTCTCGACGCCCCCACCCCCCACAGCAGCATCACATGTCACTCAAGTCATAGCAGTCTATCACTCCACTTCGCTCCCCTTCCTGCTGGCACCTGTGGGAAAGAGACAGGAAGGAGGAAAGGGGACGGTCACTAACTATTCAGGACGGCATTTTAGAACAATCACACTAGAACAGAATTAGCGCAGCCTGCGACTGGCCTGCCGGTGGTCGTGTGGACAGGGTGGGAGCACCGACCTTCAGACCGTCCCAAAGTCTTCGTGGGTGGTGGGTCGAGCTGTAGGAACAACATCTATTTTAAAGCAACAAGACTTTGTTTGATTTATGAGAACAGTGTCTGTGTGTGTGTATGTCACCTAATGAAACCACTCCTATAGTCGCAGCCAATCAGAATAAGGAATGGGAGAACATGCAGAATTTGAGCATGTGTGTGTGTGTCTGTGTGTACATACCTCTCTGCAATTCATATTCATGTCTCCCCTCAAAAGAAAGAAAACAGGCTGTTAAACAGGATTGCTCACCAGTGCCCTCCTGGGTTAAGTTCTGTAACAGCAATGCCAGACACGGGATGCCTGGAGAATGCCGATCCGGGGGCAAGATGGGTGTGTGGGAATGGGGCATGGCAAGGTGGTAACTGGCTGGAATTTCGTTTGAGGGGTGTTGTATCAATGTGTTCACTGGGTTCACCACGTCATGGGGCTGGAAGGTGTGCGTAAATCCAAAACAACACTCTCACAGCTGCATTCTCTGTCTGATGCCCACGTTATTTTGCATGGAGATAGTAGCCCTTCACTAACAGCCCAAATCATTACCATTTTAAGCTTCCTCTAGACTTCAGGTTAAAGTTTAACATTAATGGGCTGTTTACAATTTCCATGCAGCAAGATGTACCCTGCGCACCCTTCTGCGCCCTCACTCTGTCCGTTCACTGCTCCAATCTGCCCTTTCCGCTAACCAGCTGTTCCCTGACTATGAAGAGCTGTCACCTGCTGGGCAGCTGCCCCTTGTGGCCAAAAAAGGTTAATGCGTTGGTTAATAAAGAGCTCTGCTGATTTCACGCTGCAGACAGTTTCTGGACCTCAAATCAATTAGGGATTGAGAGGTGCTAATTTTAAACTTGCTGCACTGGGACACTGGAACTTCTGTTTCTATATTAATACATTTGCAACACATTCAAGCTGATTAAAGCAGCACTCGCAGAAGCCAAATGCCCAGAGCTAAATTGCACCGTATATGTTCTTGTTTCATTTAAATCCAGTAGTTTTGATTATTATGACCCATCTTGTTTACACCAATGTGGCCCAGTTAGCCTCCCTGGAATGATGTAATAGCCAAAACGGGTTACTGTGAAGGTTAGTATCTGGCGAGAACCTGCAAACATGCCATAGCAACGGCTTAGCGACAACAGCCAGGCAGGCAGGAGCTCCACTTCAGGCCAAGGTGCCAGGCGCACCCCTACCTGTGGGGACCCATGGGGTGGGGTCAGGGAGGGGGGAGGAGCTCGGTTTGGGTTTCCAGAGGTTCAGGAATGCTGAGCGTCTATACCTGCCGGCGTGAGCACGAGGGCTTGCAGGATATCCGACAGGGACACAATGCCCACGATTCTGGCCTTTTCATCCACCACCACCAGCCGATGGACCTGGGGGGGGGGGGGGGGGGGGGTTTGAAAAAACAACAATAAACCAACAAAAAAAACACAAAAAA
>JAODLD010000001.1:18585229-18596106 GCA_026781065.1 Mormyrops boulengeri
TTTTTTTTTAAATTATACAACAAACTTGTATTTTTTTTTTTTTTTTTTTTTTTTTTTTTTTTAAACGGTCTGGCAAAATTTCCATTTTATTCAGCGGATGGACACATGATTCCAGAGTGTTTTCCACCACCTTCATCTACACACAGGTCACCAGGTAGTGGCTCGTGTTTGATAACAGCCAAGCATCTGCAAAAAGGGGGTATCAAGCAGACATCCGGATCAGCAGGCTGCTTGATACTCACCTACGAAACTCTGCTTCTTTGTCTCCCACAGAGGAGCGGCGCGGACGCCATTGGCCACCAGGGCGAAGAAGGCCTTCTTAACCTGCGTAAGAAGAGGAGACACTGAAGGTTCAAGTACCTGCTGCCAAATCTTAGAGCTCGCCTCACACATCCGTCTGTCCCATAACCCAACAGACATCAGGCAAACGGAAAGTTTGCAGAGTAAAGTCCAGGTTTCGTTTTGTCAGCGGAAAACCTAGTTGTGTTCGCGACAGCCCAGCCTGACCATCTCCTCCCCATTCCTGAGCCTGATCAGGACCACCAAGTGGAAAGCAGGGGGAACCCTGACCACAACCAGGCCACCAGAACTTCCAAACATCTGTCTGATTAAATTGACGAAACGCTCTTACCACACTAAGACGAGCTTCCACATCACCGTTGGCCATAAACGGGAAATAGTGGGAATTCGACCAGGTACCAAATCAAGAGAGTCAGAGACTCTCGCCAGTCAGGAACACTTCGGTCATCTTACCTAATCGAAGAGCAGCCTAAGGTGGTTTAGTGAGGCGTTTTGCGAGCTCATGGTTACTGATGGGCAGGAAAATCAGTTTCCAGGGCAAACAGCACCCAAAATTCCCTAGCAACAGAGAACACATATTCCAAGAGCTGAATCACGGGGGCCCTGGGCCGCTGCTGCAATGACATACACGGTGTTGCATGGTCACATGAAAGTCCCCGGACCAATGCATCTCTTCAAAGGCCATTTGACAAGTTTATGAAGGTCCATCCACGGTCTAGACGCAACTGGCAGAACATAACCGAGCCTCTCTCAGCGCTGCCTCTGTCTCACAGCCTAACTCGTTTGGGACTCGTCCAGGCTGCTGTAGAGAATGCATGCTACGTGTTGCTGTGTGCCTGTAAGGAAACGATCAGGAATTTTGGCTGCAGCTACCACAGGCATTGCAGCACGCATCAACATTGGCTGAGATGCTTCCTCCTGCGTGACAACATCCCCCCCCCCATTCTGTACCAGAAAACACCAGCTTTGTTTCCTTTAATCAGGCCTCATCCGACTGACCTCTCTCAGAGATGTGCATTTCGGATTAAAAGCACACCCGTACACGGCTTGGCTGACATCATCCTTCTCGTACACGTCTCTCAGATGAAAGTAGACCTCTCTTTGGTCTAGCGAGGGGAAGGCTCAGCATGTACATTTCTGATACAAAAAACAATGAAGGCCGAGAGGAGGCAGAACATTCAAGACCAAAAAGAATGTTGGGAATCTTCGGGCCAAAAAACAACACTGCCAAAAGGACACACACACACACACACACACACACACACACACACACACAACTGGATTGTATAAACACAGTTTCATGCTTTTAGAAGAGAAAGTTGGGGGAGAAAAACAACTGAAAAAGTTTTATAGGTCTATAAATTTATAGTATGGCCTTTATCCCATTAAAATATGAATCTCAAAACCCCTTAAAAGTTCATTAAATATTAACCAGCCAGGCTTGAGAGGGTCATCAACAGAGGGTCATTTTGTGCAATGTACACACAGAAAATTTTATTTTGATTCCAGTCAAGTTTGTCGTTGGTGTCATGGTAGTGGAAAGAAGCTACATATGTTTAAATGTATATTCTGAAATATATTCCTTAGACAACCATTGGTGTTTGATGAAAAAGATCTTGCCCTAATACCCAAACCTCGAGGGGGTCCACAGGGCTGACACCCTTAGAGAAAATGCCCCCTTCATGTTAGTGTCTCGAGCGGTTTAACCACTGACGCCAGTCAGGTCACATGGTGCCGTTCAGTCACAGGTTTTATAGATAAGACCTTCCAGACAGAGTGAGAATCACACCAGTCAGATCACAGGGGGCTTTCAGCCTGTATGACCACATATGCGTACGAGACGGCTGGTCACGCCCAGTACTCACCTGCAGTGTGGTGTCGAACACCACCAGCTTGGAGCTGGTCGGTACAATGTCGTAGCACTTGTGGGACTTCATGAAGCGCATGTAAATATCGCTATCTGACTCTTCCACAGCTATGAGAGAACAGATGGGCCAAATGTTAGAAAACTTGTACTCTTTATAGACCTGGGAGGGAGGGGGGGGTCAATAATGCTTCCTGGGATTTAATTTAGACGTTATTTCAAGACCGGTGACCACTGGCTGCTTTAATGGCGCTTTTCCATTGCCACCGAGAACCGAGCCGTACCCGGAACTGATGATTTTCTATTGTAACCTATCTGAGCCGTACCCAACCTGTACCTGCGCTGTCTTTACTGAGACAACCCTTCTGCAGTGGAAAACTGAAGCAAGTGGGAACTGCCCTGTAATAAGTCTCTCTTTGCCGTATGGCTCAGGTACAGGTCAGTTCCTGTATACCAGTGGAAAAGCACCATGAGAGACTAAGGTATAACACTGATGACTGGGTACAGAAAGCACAACAGGACCTTCTGTTTTAGTGAGAGATGCATTTTAATTACTTTTTGAGCGTTAAATGAGGAGCTGGTTTCCCAAGAGGCCCTTCGATGGATGAGGCCCTGTAGGCTTTTGTATAATTCAGTTTAATTTGTACAGCACCCGTCCCAACATGGCCACCCCAAGGCAGGGAGGCTGCGCCAGTCCGGGAAATCATGATCTAGGCCTGCGGTTTGGCAAAGCCGTCAAAATGGGACCTGTAAGAGTGTGCAGCTAATTAAAATATCTAATTTAAAACTGACTGATTCGTGTTCTTCCTACATACCAGCCACACCAGACGAACAAGAGCACATTCCTGCAGCTTCTTGGGGGAAGGGTACCATCTACATGGCGACTGTATTGCCGGTCACTACCGAGCGGGAGAAGCGAGGGGGGATTTCTGGTAAACACAGAAACGGTGGCATTCGTGGTCAGGAGCGAGAAAGACCGTGGCTCTTGTTTGTGACTCAGAAGGCATTATGGGAGGCCTGGGGGAACCAGGGCACTGAGACAACCGGAAGCACGACTTGGGATAAATGCCATTTACAGACGCGGTTACATGGTCAGTCTAACTGAGCAAGGTCCCTGGTGGTGGCGTCTAATATTATGAGTTCCTGGTATTAAGTTCCAGACTTTAGTAGTATTAAAATAGAAGTAATGCCTGATCTGGCTCCCAGGCGCAGATCGGGACCAGGGGTGGGCTTCCTTGGATGCAGACCAGACCTGCGGGGAGCCAGCCCCCTGGACAGAAGCAAAATTTGCATACAGGCACAAAAATGAAGCACCCAAGACATTATGACCCAATCAGAACAAACCCTGCCCTCACCTTGATTTCACCACCAATCTCTGCTGGCCTCCCATTGGTTACCTTGTGATTCAGAGTACACTCCCAGAAATGGGTAAGGCAACAGAGAGGGGTTTAGCCTCTGAGGAGGGGTGAATTATCCATTTCACAACACCCCTGCCATAGCTAAAAATCTCACACAGCCTGCCCCCCAGGCCTCAGGCCTGGGAGAAACAAAAAAAAAACCCTGCTAAAATACTTCCCGCCCCCCCCGAGTGTCAATCTGGTGAACTCCCAGCAGGAAGACAACTGCCCCATATAAACAACATTAAAAATAAGCCTCAGAGAATTTTCCCTGTGGAAAATATGAGCCGTTGTTCAGAGTTGGCACCAGAGAACTTGGTGCCCAGAGATTCTGAGCCATTAGCACCAGGCCGAAGGGGCCAAACAGGCAAACCGGGGCAGAACTCCGGCCAGGAGCCCGTGTGAAATTCTCAGCTGCATCAGAGACTCACGAGCTTCGAGGAACAAGATTCATCTCGGCCCTGCGAGTCTATAAATTCCCTGACTGTCTGCCTGCCGGTAATCACTTCTGCCATCGGGAAGCCTTCCTAAAGCTGCCGCAGTCTTTTTTGATTGGTGGCGGAGTCAAAAGATTTGAAATAATCCGGCCAATAGCATGGTGAGCTTTAATAAAACACTGAACAGACTTAGCTGCAGACACCAGGAGGGCAAATGTACCCCACTGAATCTGGCAAGCATGACTTTTAGTTCCTTAATTAGATTACGATAATTAGCTTGCCGCTCAAATCAGGCAGTGAAAGGCTCACAACAGAGGATAACGAAAAGTGAGAGATCCAATCAAAATTTAACATCTCACAGCGTGCAGGGTGACAGCTTGGACCCAAGGGGGCACTTCTCTGTCTGTCTGTATGACATGTACTGTTGATATCTGCCATGAAGGAGGTGACCCTTCAAGGCTGGGTTAGCTAGCGCTTTAGCAGGATGCTAATAGCCATCATTAAAGCATGTTTCTTTTTATGATAATTCTGAAATGGTCTGGGGCATATTTGCTGTCTCTCAGGGCCCTCTCAACAAATTCACTTCGGACCCCATGTTAGATGTTTCAAAAACTAATTAAATTCCTAGAAAGTAAAGTTAGAAGATCGTGGCCAGGTAGCTGGTTAGCATAGCTAGCTACATCAGCGTATCCTAAATAAGGAACATGCTTAATATTTAGTGTAGTGACTACAGGGGGCCCCCAAACCTCCAGAACCCCATGCAAACATGTGGTTTGAGTGGTACACAGCACTGCAGGATATGGTATACGGTGTGGTGAGCCATTTCAGGCTATTTAAACCAGAAGCTCAGCTGCGAGTGACTTCGGCCTCAGGTTCGACTGGACTTCAACAGGCTCTGAAATTCCATTAATTTTCTCCACAAATGGGGATCTTCTGCTTGTTATTGTTATCTTCCCCACATTCCCCTGGCTTTCATCTCATCCACCTTCTGGGCTCTGGGTGAGCACACGGGGTGTCACTGTCTGTCCTCCATTGCCCTTCGGGAGGGGGGGGTTGAGACCCCACCAAGGATCAAAAGGACCCAGCAGTGGCCACTGAAAACCTCTCCGAACATCTGCTGACTGGTGGGGCAGTGGGGATGGAGACACAGGCATCAGACATGACCCGCTCCTCTCATGACGTTCAACTAGGGAGCAGCAGCCAGCTGAAAACGTGGCCATCGCCGAAACCTCGGCAACTGGAGGCATGAGTCGGCCTTCTGGACTGAAAATCACAGATGGGTACTATCGCTTTAAAGCTGCCATCTTTAAGACTCTTGAAACATCACAAACAATACGTGCGCACAGCCTGTTTAATCAGCTGCAGGTCTGTCTTACATTACATGGTTGTGTTAGCACATTTATCCAGTGACATACATTACTGAGAAAGCAGCATCAGTCAGTCCCTGGAGAAATTCAGGGTTAAGGGCCTTGCTCAAGGGCCCAACCATGACATCACTCTGCCAACCCTGGCACTTGAAATGACTGTCTGATCACAGTGACCCTAACTCACTGAGCCACCCACCGCCCCATGAGAATGGTGTGGCACAGTGGCTCGGTGGGTAACCCCAACCCTCCAGGGCTTGGGTTCAAATCCTGGCTCCCCTTGGTGTGTGTAGAGTTTGCATTTTGTTGCCATGTCACATGGGTTTCCACCTGCAGTCCAAGCACTTGCCCTAACCCTTGTGTGCTATACTACCTGCAATAAGCTCCAGCACCGCCCTCCCCCAACACATACCGCTACCCTAATCAGAATAAATGGATAGGAAGGCGGGTGCAATGCTGAGAATAAACATCATTATTATAATCACTGGAAAACAAGTAAGGAGCAACTTGTACACTGACTGCGTGGATATTTGTTGCACAAATAAACATTACCAGGCACAAACATTCATGCCGAAATAGATTATTAAAAAAAAAAAAAAGTCTCACACAACATAAATAAGTCTGGAAGTCATTAAGCCTGGAATTCACCACTGATGGGTAACAGCTTAGTGCCCCTGCTTGGCCTGACGTAAATAACGAGTATATACGGGAGGCAGACGCCGGTAAGGGATGCCAGCCTCCCCCTCCCACCCCGACGCGGAGCGCCGCTGTATGGAGAATGCGTGCAAACACCCCGGACGTAGAGCTTTCGTCTAGGTATTAAAAAATGAACAGTAACTCAAGTTCATTCCACAAACTGGTACTTCACTGAAATCATGGCGATGTGAAATTAAAAATAAAGCGCTCTTTAAATAGTGCGCACCGATTTCTGAACAGTCCACCACAAGGAGAAGCTGAGTACATACGACTACAGTTTACCGTTTCATTTATCTCTGAATTTTAAACTTTGACTAAACAATTAAGCTTCCTACGATCTTTTTGTGTCATATTTGCAGCTCTTGAGGACAACGTGGAGCCAGATGGTTTGTTTTCATCCATTCGCATGTTGCGCGCAACAGCACCAGGGAGACGGGGATAATCGGTTTTCAGAAACTGTCGATTATTAACGCAAAGATTTTAAAAACAAAACTTATTCAGCACCAAAATTTTGCCAGCATTTCTGCGCCGTCAACAAGTCATTAAGCAAACTGTGATTCGGCTTTTGGCGTTAGAATAGAAATAAATCAGTGAATAATCCCATAAACCTTATCAACTATACACATACTCAAAGCGGTCTGATCACCAGGCACCTCCAAAACTACAGCGCCTCGCCGTCAAAAAATACCGGTAAATCGTAAACCTTTAGTGGGTCAAAAGACTAGAATTCACTATGAAAACAGCAAAACATAAAATGCCAAAATCGGCGGCACAAAACAAGCCGCTGAAGTCAACAGGTGATGGTGGACGGGATAAGAGGAATCCCTCCATCGGTTACATCCCCAAGACACTACAGCGCATCTATGATTTAACCTGCACTAAAACCTCATCTACACGGCAATTCAAGAATGAGAGCCCGGAATAACACGAGACAAATGTATTAAATAATATGTGCAGGTTGACACGTGCACACATCATTTACATCATAAACTATTTCCAGTATGCCACGTATAAGGAATATATAGAAAGGCTGTAAGAGGCATGTAAAAGAGATTCTAAACTTAGTTAGCAAATAGATTTAGAATACCCAGGAAGCTTAAATACGTAACCCGCAGCTCAGCGGTCAATGGTGTCATACCACACATTATCTGTCATGGTAAGGCGTTAATACAGTAAAAGATGCCAGTCCACACCGGACCTGGCAGCTTTTTCGGCTCCGGATCGCCCGTTTTAAAGCGAGCTAACGACCACCAGTCTGAAGCCATGCTATTGCCCACCAGCTACTGATCGGAGCAAGTAAACAGAGGGTCTCACCTTCATCTTCCAGTTCAAGCTTTTCCAGCATGCCTTCAGCCGATCCGTGGACCTGTGGGCGAAAGGCAGCACGACGGAGTCAGACACGGACTTTCTGCGGTTACGATTGCCCACCACCCCCGCTGCCACTGCGCCCACCCGGCGTACTCGCTCCACACCACGGTGGTCAGCGCCGTCTGGAGCTGGCAACCCTGGAGCAGCCTGGCGGAGCGAGAATACGAGTACAGGAGCGGCGGGATGCAGCCGAGCAGCCGCTTCCGTCAGAGAGAAACAATGTAACACGAAGTAGAGTAACAGAAAGTAACAGTCCAGGAGCAGCTGAGCTCTATATGGCGTGGAAACTTGCTCTGCGGACGGGCGACTTCGCAGCCCACACCCCCCTTACGGTACAATACCAAAGCCGAGGTAGAACCTTTAACCTGCACCGCTTCTGGATCGAAATTGCTCAGCTTATGTCAATTTAATCATTCTTGGTGGTTTTAGATGCATCGAGTGCAAATTCTCTTTCAGCTTCTCTACTCTTTTAACCATTATTTATTAACCGGAGCAACCCGCTTAGGGCTCCCCTATCCCCCCGATTCAGGTGTAAGTGGAACATTCCGGTTTGCTGCAGCCGTAGTGAACAATGCCGAAGTTTGACTGAAATGCTCAGCATTGCCGGCAAAGCGGGACATGTGCTTATCTAGACCACTTCGCTTTTCCCATTTTAAGTACACAAGTGATCCGTGCCCGTCCCCCCAAAAGCAGCATCTTTTATGCGATTGTTACCCTGACTTACAACTACTCTACAGTTTACCCTATGCCGAGCGCCCCCTATCGGCAAATCTTCTCTTAACCATATTAGGAAATGCCCAGTACCTCCGTGTTGCTTAGCTGCGTGAATCTCTGAACCACCACCCCCTACGCCGGTGATTATCTCTGAAATTAAATTATGTTCCCCCTTCGTTTGGGTGTGAGAAGTTAGGCGGGGAACGTGCATGCAGCGTTAACGTGCGCCGAGTTTTTAAATTATACAACGTAGCGAGCGCACCCGCAGCTCCGAGATGCCGTGCAAAGGCTGCAGTGATCAGTGCAGTCACCAGACTGGGACACCATTCCTGCCCATCTCACAATAGCAGGCTTGGTGCTACGCCCCACTAATTCCATTTGAACGTTTAATAAAAGAAATCGGATTAATGCAGCAGTGCCACAGCGGAAAAATACACGGGGCAAAACGTAGCACTGAAACACTAGCCGCACGTGAAGTTGCCAGTGATCCCCGGTAAAAGATTTTATTCTGAGGCACTTATTTGTGTATTTCAGTGACTGAGCAGATCATTTTAAAATGTACAAAGCAACGTGTCAGTACAATCAAGGTGAGGAGATGCAAATAGAGATGATCGTGGTGACGAGGTGGAGCCGCACGCAAGGTGAGATGTAATTGCAGAAGGTGTGTAATTCCTGTGAGATTCATGGCAATTTGCGAACAATATAAGATCCATAAACCAGATCAGAGTGGATCAAAACGGTAGCAAAGAGTCTGCCCATTTTACACCATTAGAAAAGGTCATTGTTTTGGCTTCGTACGAGCATTGGTCGTGCTTGTTTCATTTGGGGGCGCTGTATTTATTTATTTATTTATTCTTTCCTATGATCTGAGGTGTACCACCGGATACACGAGCATGGTGATTGGTTAGCGCTGGTTTTAGGACTTTAAGTACTCTCAGACTTGAACAGGATGAGTAATTAGGTGTGGCGGGCAAGCGAATGGCTCCTCAGAGCGCTGCCGTCCGCCGGCCGGTTGTTAGGGAGACACCCCTTCAGACTACGGCGAGAGTTTCCCGGCTTGGGTTTCGTGGGCGTCACTTTCAGAAGATGTTTCACGTCCGTGCACAATGTTTCAATGGATGTATGTTGACTGGACGTCTTCTGGTACGTATCATTAAACAAAAATGAGCGCCTTAGTGCTATGATTTTTGATTTTTTTTTTTTTTTTGAGGGGGAAGAGCAACATTGAACATAAAATCAACACAGCAAAAAGACTCAGAACCCCGAAATGCACTTGTGTCAGACTTTGACTGGCCCATAACCTGTCACAGCCTGGCTAGCATTACACACAACATGACATAATCAATCACAGTATTTTTCATTCTTTTTTTCTTTTAATTAGTAATGGCATGGGGTTTATCATGAAACCCACTGTGGTCAGAGGTGACACAGAAGGGGCAGAAATGTATTAAGGAGAATCTCGAGTGGCAACGTGTAAAGAGCTTTGGAATAAATCCACTTAAAGATTTTAATTGGGGAGGTGGGGGCAATCTGGCCAAGAACAAAAAAACAGGGTACATTATACTTTTATCCAAAGCAATCAGTCCTTGGTGCAAATGGTGGTTAAGTGCATTGCTAAAGGGTCCAATTGGTGAAAATTACTCTGGCGATCCAGGGATTAAATCATCAACATTCCGATCACAGGCACAGTGCCCTGAGCCACTGAGTCCATGAAGTGACCAAACTGAGAGTCAAACCCAGCCCATACTCTCTAATTCCATAAATCACTGGTTGTGTTATTCCGAGTTTTCCTGGGCCTGATCCCAGTGATGCACCAACTTCACATATATGGATGTAGCACAAGGTGCTTGGTGTCGCCCACGGTTGCGTTCGCCCCCCATGCTTTCCTATTGATTGGACCAGAACGGACCTGCCTAATAGACTGTCTCCCCCCAAAACTGCAGGGAGATAGACTCAATAATGGCTCCACGCCAGAGCTGTGTGGCTGCCGGTTCGCCCCCTGGCCAGGCTACGTACAAGGGCCGGCGTTTCTTGACTCGTCTCTTAGCAACACCGTTGTGCCCAGCTGTCCGTCAATTGGCCGCAGACTGCCTGTACTAAACTGGAGGGCTGTCAGCCATTTTCGGGAGTGTAAGCAGTTTCTGGATATTAGAAAGACCCTTTTATGGATTCTGATCCCATCTCCATCTACCTGCAATGCCGGAAGGGCTAAGGTTTGCAAAACGCTCATACTGCTGTGTCTGCCCACAGGTACCACACTCTGTTCAAAGCCACTTGGCATTGATTCTCATTCCAAAGTCTCTCTCTCTCTCTCTCTCTCTCTCTCTCTCACACACACACACACACACACACACACTGGATACTTGCCTGCCTGCCTGCTTTTAATAGCACAGCCTGAACACGTGGTGCTGTCACTGACGGTGCTGCCCATTTCAGCCACCAGGGGGTGCATGCCTGATAAAGTAGCACTGTATTTTTTCTGATTTATTACGCCTGCTGAACAAGTCAGAACTTATTAGCAGGTTTCCTGTTTCTTTCCTCTCACCGACTGCTTAATGAATATATTCATTGTTGATTAGATGCTCCTGCCAGTTTGACTTTCTATAATGCACCATGAATACATGAATTCACCGGAATTCCTACACGACAAGTTCTCAAAAGATATACACTCACCTAAAGGATTATTAGGAACACCATACTAATACGGTGTTTGACCCCCTTTCGCCTTCAGAACTGC
>JAODLD010000001.1:18618971-18629126 GCA_026781065.1 Mormyrops boulengeri
CTTCTCTTTTCTATTTCTCTGTGTTTTTTCCCCCCCCCCCGGCGGCCCCGCGCGTTGTCCGCGCCCCGCCGCCCGGGGCGGGGGGGGGGGGGGGGGGGGGGCGGGCGCCCCGCCCGCGAAAAGAGCTTAATTTAATATCTTAATTGGTGATAAGCCAGACAATCATTAAACACAGCGGGGGAGCGCGGATGAAAACGCTGCAGATTATAACAGCTAGTGACCATTACTGTGCACTGGAGGGGTTGCCGGGGTTCGATATGCCAGCACCATGGACCCAGCATGCCCCTGAATGGGGCCACCCAACCTCTGCAGCTCCTGTACATGTCTGACAGCAGGCAGAATTAAGAGGTGGATTTAAGACAGAGGATTAGCAAGTTCATTAAAATGATAAATAAAAATGGAACAAGAATATCCATACAAGCAGGGGAGTAGAAACTGGCAGGGGGAATCGGGGGAAGGAGGGGGGGGCTTGGATGGACCGAAATGACTGGACAACAGCTGCGGATCCGAGTTTGTGCAGCTGAGGTCCGTGTGAGCGAGCAATGCTGGATGTCAGTCCCTGCTGCCATGTGACTTTTCCAGAAGGAAAATGTTCAAAAGGGGGCCTGTTAAAAAGAAACCATGTGATGCAGTGAACTAAACATGAGGGTTTTAGCCCGTCAGGCAGAGAAAGTGTCATGTGACCAGTTGTCAGGTGGGGCACGCTGTGATAGGGTCTCGTGATGCACGCAAGTACCGAACGTACAAACAGAATTATGACACTGCCATGTCGCCATGACAACCTCAGGATAAAAGGGAAGTGAGGCATATCTCAAAGGAGGAAGTTTAATTGATGTATTACGGCGAATGAAACACTACCCAGACCTATGCTCACATGCAGTTAATCAGCATCAGTAAGAAGGCATCACAGCTAGACAGATAATGAGGGAGAATGGGGGGTGGGGGTCAGTCATTTCACTCCATCAGGCCGACTAAAATCACCCACAATCCCTCTGTGCACTGAGAGCATGACAATCTTCCAGCATAATGGGACCTCTGTGACTCACCCAGAGTATAATGTTTACAAGACAGAAATGTTTAACCCTTGTTCCTGCAAATGAAGGATAAATACAAGCTTTTGAGCCACGAGGCAGACAGAATATAACTGACAAAATAACCATGTTGCACATATAGGGGGCAGAGCAGGACCCACCTTAAACCACAAGGGCATTTTTAATGGGCATAATCAGTGTCTGCTCGGTTCATTGAACTTAAACATGGTGGGAAAGAGGTGCATTTAATGAGCATGGGGGTACCATCACATGAGCTGCTGGGAGAACAAGTGAGTGCGGGTCCCGCAGAGGTCACATGGGCGAAGTGTTGGGCAGCTTGATTGGATAAATTGCTTTGTGGGGGGTGGGGCCTCTGCCTCTTTCCCCCTGCATATCTTGGCAAACAGGAAGGCCGCTACGGTTTGATGTCACTCAACACAACCTTCACTGTCCGGTCCACCCCAGTGGCAGCAACCACCCCTAAGCAAACTTTACCACCCAATTTCACTCGTGCTCTACATGCTCCTTACACTGGGGGGCACTGGTGGTGAAGCTTGTCAGGTGGGGGAGGGGAGGCCAGCAGTTTGCCAAGCCGGCACCCCCTCAGAAGATGGTGCCCTAGGCAGCTGCCTATTTAACCTTATGGGTTGAGTTAATAAAACACCAGTAAAGACCATTTCTGTTCCCTTATGAAAATTTTGGTGATTTCATCTAAGTTGGGGTGCCTTAGACGGCCTTGAACTCGGGTCGCCAAGCGCAGTGTGACACAGCATCGCCAGCATCCCGTGATCACAACGGCACGCTAATATGTACAGTACGTGATATCAATCGAAGGCCAGTAATTAGCTAATCACTCGCCGGAGCTGTGGGGCCTGCATGACTTAACATGCCATTGTTTTATTTGTCTGTTACCATGGTGACTGAATGCCACTAGTAACATCTAACCTTGTGGGCGGGGCTTGTTGTAGCGGCAATGGGCTGTTCTGTGACCCCATTGGAGAGATACACACGCTTCATGTAACAAAAATAACAAAGGGAACAGTACCAAAAAAAAAAAAAAAAAAAGCCGCTGTATGTATACAGCAGCCTTTATGGCTACTACAGACATTACTGCATTGTTACAAGAACTTATTTAATCATTCATTCAAAAGCAGGATGGGGCTATCCATGTAATACATACAGCACAAACCGGTAGTTAGAAATAGATCACTTTTGTCAGCCTTCTGTCCAACCAATAAAACTAATGCTGCTATTTCTGGCCATGTGATCATACTAACTAGTGTTGGAGTTATCAGAACTGTGTCCCTCCCCAGGCTTGAGAGCAGAGCACCCCTCCCCCCACCTCAACACCGCATGGTAATCGATCGCATCGGTATCCTCCCGAACCATTTCTCCTGGAAGCCAGAAGAAGGACAAGAAGCCACTGCGATGCACTGGGCCTCCTGCCCAGAGTGGAATCCGGCTTAGCACCACCATTCCCAGGACAGACGGTGACACTGGCCGAGTGTTTACAGGGAATCAGGCGAAGAATTACTGTAGTTACTTCTCAAAATACAGAAACCAGCTTCAGCACAAATATATAAACAAACAACCTTTGACTGCTACGCTTGCATTGAGTCTTACACTTACATTTTTTCATTACGATAGTAAACGTCCCCTTGGGTAAAACCAACCTTTTGCCGTGTCCGAAATCCTTGGCAAGTTTCATTGTTGCCACCTAGTGGCAGGGTGTAGAACTAAATCTGTCGCAAGTTCCCAAAGAGAGGCGGATGCTGATTCGCGGGTGAGGGGGCTAATTGCGTTGCAAGCGCAGCCTGGTGACACACCCCCCCCGGCTTCACACGCCATGGGCGGTCAGCTGCCCTGCCCTCCATGCTCTCCTCCCGATGTCTGGGCAGCAATCCCAGACATGTGGTGTGCTGGGCATTGATCCCACGATGCAGATGGTGCTCTCCCCGCGACATCATGCTGGGGGGCTTTTCATCGTAGGGGGAAGTCGCGGTCGTGAGATCTGAAGATGATGTTTCCGTCCAGCAAGTGACAAAGGGTTGAGAATTGTCTGAGCAGGCTGGGGGGGGGGGGGCTGCATTTATTTCTGCTCTTCCCCTCCTTCACCCGCATCCGCCGTCTTGCCGCTGACAGAGTCATACACTACATGAAAACTTATTGGGACACACCTCTCAGGTCACTGAATTCAGGTGATTCATTCAGACCCATTGCACATGGCCATGCAGTCAGGTTTACAAACATTTGTGAAAGAATGGGTCATTCTGAAGGGCTGAGTGAATTCAAGCATGGTACTGTCACAGGATGCCACCTTTGCAATAAGTCAGTTTGTGAAATTCCTTCCCTGCTAGATATTCCACGATCAACTGTAAGTGGTATTATTGTAAACAGGAACTGTTTAGGAACAACAGAAACTCAGCCACAGAGTGGCAGACCATGTAAAGTGACAGAGCGGGGTCACCGAATGCTGAGGGACATACTGTAGTGTGTAAAAGTCACCAACGCTCTGCTGACTCAGTAACTGCAGAGATCCAAACTTCCTCTGGCATTAACCCCAGCACAAAAACTGTATGCCAGGAGCTTCATGGAATGGGCTTCCATGGCCGAGCAGCTACATGGACAATTTTATGCCTCCAACTTTGTGGGGACAGTTTGGGGAAGGCCCTTTTCTGTTCCAACATGACTGTTCCCCAGTAAACAAAGCAAGGTCCATAAAGGCATGGTTAGGCGAGTTTGGTGTGGAAGAACTGACAGGCCCACACAAAACCCTGACCTCCAGAACCCTATTGATCATCTTTGGGATGAACTAGAATGGAGATTGTGAGCCAGGCCTTCACGTCCAACATCAGTACCTGACCTCACAGATGGTTTTCGGGATAAATGGGCAAAATTTCCCACAGAAGTGCTCCAAAATCTTGTGGAAAACCTTCCCAGAAGAGTGACAGCTGCTATACCTGCAAAGGGGGACCAACTCCATATTGATGGATTTAGAATGGGACGTCATAAAAGTTCCTGTAGGTGTAATGGCCAGGTGCCCCAATACTTTTGCCCATATAGTGTATAAACAACTCAGTTTGCCAGAGTCCTCTCAACCCTCTAATGCTATTAAAAGAGACAGCTGCAGTCAGGGTGCTTGTTCCTGGCCTAAATCCTTCACTGTCTCTAATTCACCCCCCACTAAATCTTCATTGCAAGCCCAGCATACTCAAATGCCCCCCTCCAGGATTCCATCCTGCTAAGGCCACTGCTCCGATAGGTTAGTTAACCGCTTCTGGCAGACAATCTACCTCTTTCCTATAAAGTATCTGTACATCCTAATATGTCCATATTTCTGTTACAAGAGCACACCTGCTCGCAGTTGCCTGGAAAAAAAAACCTCTTCAAAACACAAAAAACACTTTCTCTCAAAGGTCGTTTTCTATTCAGTAAGGCTGCAGTGGAGGGCTGTGACCACAGGGTGGCAGTGTGGTCACAGTCTTGCGCTCTGCCTAGAGCAGATCCAGCATAAGCTCATAGCTCTGGCCACAGCGCCTCCTTTAGCTACCTTGTAAATATACTGCTGGTAAAACAGCGTATCTTAATGCACTCCGCAGGTCTGGCCCAAACATTCACCTGCTCATCGATGAGACATGCCCTCCACATAATTTATTGAACTCTAACCAATCACAGTCTGACGTTCTGATAACTCTTCCGTTGCCACCCATACGGCTGGCATCCTGCGTGTTAAAGAGCAGTATCTGCACCACCTACCAACACCCAGGAGCCACCCCATGCTCCACCCCCAGGATCTGCCCAGCCCACTTCTGGACCTTCAAAACATCCTCCTCTGCCAAAGGAGCTGCTAAAGGTGCAGGAGCACCTGCCAGTCCCTGATTGGAGAAGGGCTGCCGGGGGTGTGTCCGAAGCAGCATGATCTCTCTGGACATCCACCGTCCAGCCACTCAGGAGCGAGTAGTGAGCATATAGACACGACTGCGCTGTCAGACTCAGTGAGGAAGGTGCCTCAGGCAGGAGACAGAGCCTGCAGTCGTCACAGAGAATAAACGGCATGAATTTACACTGCTGCTCTGCAAATGGGCAGCTGGTTATGGGGAAAAGAATATGATCGACCGCGGCCAAAGATTTCAGGGCTGAGAATAACGTGGATAGAGATGGATAGAGCTATAGACATAGGCATACAAATAAATAGGATTTTACCGTCCAGATGTGAAAATTCTGAGCAGACTACAAAATTTTGAATTCTCTCACTTCAAAAGGTATTCAAAGTAAAAGTTCCGGTAATATCTGGAGAATTTACTGATGGAGACTGCAGTAAACACAATTAAATGGTAAAACATTGCCAAAACATTTTAGATTAAACTTTCCATCATTTAAAAGCCATAAAACAGCATAAAGAAAAGGGTGCAGTGGCCATTCACAGGGCCGAAGAGGGATGAAGGGCGAGTGTGCGAGGCGCAGTGACATTTCAGAGCCCCCCCACCCGTGTGAGCGGTGAACGTCCACACTGGTGACGGCAGTGGCGGTAGCCCATGATGTATTTTATATTACCGCTGTGAGTCATGGGGGTGGGGCAGCTGAGTCACTGCAGAAGGCCAGGCGGGAAGAAATAAGCATGAAAAGGAGAGACCGGGGGCTTGAGCGCCGTGCTACACACCCCCCCACCCTCCAGGTATCTCTGCAAGGCCAACGGGACACAGACCTGTGTGAAACCACAAATGCAGAACAGGAGAGCAGACGGCTATGTGGCTCTTGGTGTGTGTGTGTGTGTGTGTGTGTGTGTGTGTGTGTGTGTGTGTGTGTGTGTGTATATATATATTAGGCTTATTTTACCTTGTTGAGGCCAAATTTTCCCCACAATGTAATAAAAACCTGTTATTTTGACATTGTGGGGACCATTTTTCAGGTCCTCATGATGATCTGTGAATGCAATCAAAAAATAAAAATAAAAAATACCAAAACTCATATTTTGCTTGGTTACTTATGGTTAAGATCGTCATGTTGGGATGAGGGTTTTCCCCATAGAAATGAATGGAGAGTCCCCACAAAGATATAATTACAAACCTGTGTTTGTCTGTCTCGACCTGTGCGCCACCCCCCCACTGCGCCCTAAAGCCGTGGATCAGCCGAGTCAGCTCACATGCCGCCACAGCAAAGATCCCGTCATGCTGCTAGTTCATCATCATCATCGATAAATACTTAAACAAGGAATCAACGCCTTCGACCGAGTCGAAATGGGAGGGAACCTTAAATACGTCTACCATCGGCTGGAAAGCAGACAGTAATGCAACATGAAACAAAGTCGTACTCCAGGGCTGTCAAGCACGACTGACACCATGACCTCGGACTGCTATTTACACATTAGCATGTGTGTGAGTGCAGAATGGTTCTTACGGCCCCTCGTCATTAAATATACCTCACAGAAATAACAATACAGACCTGCTGCAGTTTATATTGATCTTAATTGCACTGTTTTCCTTTTTAATTGCATCCATTAAACATTAATAAAAATGTACTAAGAACACTTAACAGGGACATTGTGGAAGGGAAGCCAGTGGCCACAGCTAGCAGCATATTTTGGGCCACCCACCTCCTAGTTCATGCCGTTTCACCCAAAGCAAAGCACTGTACATACCCTCCCCACCTCCCCACTCCCCCTAACCACCTCCCCTTCCAAAACTAGAGTAGCAGGTACTCCATTTGCCATTTCTTCCTGCCAAATGACTCACTGCCACGGTGCCATCCACACACACTCACTGCCACGGTGCCATCCACACACACTTACGCCTGGTGCCCCCGAAAGGCCAGGAGGCTTCAGAAACATCCCCACACCTCCGAGGATGTCCTACCACCTCAGCTGTCTCACAGAAGGTCCGACTTCCTCCGGTTTTCACAAGACTCTTTACCGTAACAGGGGAAGCCATTTGATCTGTGTAGGCACCTTCTCAGAAAGTGTGAGCAAAACTAGAGAATTGCTTTGACAGCAGGGGGTGTAGCAGTTAAGGCTCTGAAAGAAACTGAAGGGAAAGGCACTACAACTGGATAGACACTGTCCCAGATCAAGCAAAGCTCAGGACTATGTGTTCAAGGTGATGAAATTCTGTTCAATCAGAAAAAAAATTACAGAAAGTATCGACGTGGGTATACGAGCAGGATCCCCCATCCCCCACACCAAACAGGTGCCTGCCTGTTTAATTACTGTCTGGCACAAGAGCAGAGAGATTCTTATGGTTTTGGAAACAGAAATGTCTTTGGAGTGCAGTAACATCCGATATTCAAAAACGAAATGGCTCTACAATTCTACAAAGGGGCTAAACTAATTTCCCAACCCAGTCCTTGGGGATCCAAACAGTCTACATTTTTATTCCTTCCCAGCTCTCAGCACACCATGTATCAGGTATTCTGTGTTCTTGATTGGCTGGACACTGAGACGGAGCAAAAGTGTGAACTGTGAGTGTCTGCCGGCTGGGAAACAATGGTCTAAATCTGCCCAAACCTCCACGATGTGTCACATCTCGCTCAGAGCGGCAGTCAGCCGAAATGGCAGGAAGTAACTTCTACCAGAGCAAACTACAGTGATGCGAAGTCCAATGCCTCCCCACCTGCTGTAGGGCAGCCCCAAGAGGCAGGGAGCAGCGTGAGGCACCAGTCCGTGCTGATTCGGGCTGATCCGGGCTTCGTGTTCGCACACCGCCTTATGCTCAATCCATGGCAGCTTATCCCATTTTCAGTTGTATTTGACGTGACCGACACTCGCTGAGAGAACATGTGGGTGGAGAACATTGCCTCTCAGAATGTGCTGAGAACAATTGTTTCTTGTATAATTTGTGATAGTGTAAATCATGCTGATGATCATCATTTGATAGTTCATGTTTACATTTCGGTAAAAGAGAAATTCCATTAGCATGGTTTCTCCAGAAAGGACAAAAAAAGGCTGCTAAAAACATGTCCATGGGGGGGTTTAAACCCGAGGGGGGCGCTGTGTAACCCGGCTGAGCAGCCTACCTTTCCTGGCCCGAGAGAAGAGCTTGATGCTGACCGGAGAGGTGGAGGTGACGGAGGAGGAGGAGTCCTTGGAAGAGGAGCGGAAGATCCCACTGAAGCTCATGCGACGGGGGGACTTGGGAGGCGAGTCCTGGTGGAAGGGGTATGGTAAGATGGTCTTGGGCGACCCTGGGCTGACCCTGGACCTGGCGGGGGCTGACATGGGGCTGGAAGGCCGGCTGAAGGGGCCACGGGTGAAGAAGCCCTTGGTAGGGCTGGCTGAGTGGCACGTGGGCGCCCCCTGGAAGACACAGGCGTGAACTGCAGCTAATTTATTTTAGGGTCCACCATAGTCTACCATAACGGAACAGCACTCACACCTGAGGCCATAATGGTGTGAAAAGGTGACATTTATGCTAAAGGCAGCCTGTTGTTTTTGCACAGCTGCACACAAAATATTCAGGGGGCTTGAGTCCATCCATCCATCCATGAAAAGGAATATCACCCCTCAAACAATTTTACCAGGGGTGCAGGACAAATCTTGTTTGAACATTTGCAATATATTTTTCTTATTGCAGATTTATTTACCTGGGAGAAAAGCTTAGGAGTTACCTATGACCCCCCTTTAATAACCAATGATGTGTGTACACACATTTGACAGAGACCAAGCTTGTCGCCCCCTAGTGGTTCTGAACAGAACCCAGCAGAACCCAGACTTGGCTCCCAAGCTTCGCAGAACAGCAGGCTGGACCCATCTCTATGTGCGAGCCGGCCCACGCGTGGATGTGCGCCATGCCACCCGGGCCGCTCGGCACTGGAGCTGGACCAGTACGAACAGAACCTGCCATCCTGCAAGCCGTCTCCTCACTCCAGGAACGTGGGGGGGGTAGGGGGTGTTTCAGTTGGCAAATTAAATCAATGCAGATAGCTTTGGTCCCATGGGATCCAGAGAGTCCCAATTAAGCCCAATTAAGACCTGACTGACAGCTAAAGCAGCGGGTTAAGAGAACCAATCTGACCCAAGGCCTTTTTTAAAAAGGAGGGAAAACAACCCAACACCCACCCGGTGAAAAGCACTGCCTACAGTACAGGGCGTATAAATATACTGCGTGTAAACAGCTATTCAGGCTGATGTTCATGACATTCAGTCATGAAAAAGCTACATAAAACTAAGAAAGATTTCTTTACACTCTAAAGAGACTTTCAAAAAGAAACCAGGGAATACAAGCAGTTCTACCAGCTTAAAGCACACCCACCCACCCACACACACACACACCCCCTCCAGAGAATCAATAAAAAGCACCACAAACAAGATGACCTTTTGGCTGCAATGGTCCAGCAAAAACACAATTTGGCCATTCAATGAGAATCAAATCAACCCAACTTGCTGAGAGCCAATCAGTCACCAGCCAATCAGCCTCCAGCCGACATTAATCCATTCAAATAAAACTGCTTCCTGTCACTTTAGTGGCCCAACTCAGTTACAGATGGATGGTAATTGTCAGTTAACTGAACCTGACAATGTACCATCGCTCAGCTGTTAGCGTAAGTTGCTGTGCTTCATACAAGTGAAACATCACGAGTGGTTGCAGTCTGAAATCCCAACCATACAGAGAAAACATCAATTTTGTAGAATATTCTTTTACATGCTTTCTTCTTGCCAGGGCATCAACAGTACACAAGCTACAATAACAACATCACAGACAGAGTTAGCAGCATACATCAAATCATTGCCTGCTTGGTCAGTATACAATTCTCTCTCTCTCTCTCTCTCTCACACACACACACACACACACACACACAAGGCTGGGTCAGATAAATGGTAAGAATTTGCCTTAACGAGGGATGAGAAGCTCAGGCAGACATGAAACATCCCCAAGCTAGAGGCCATATTTTCAACCAGGCAAGGATGCAGAAAACTATGGATAGAGGAAAAAAAAAAATGGAAAGAATAGCTGGGCATCTACCCAAATGGGACCTCGGTGCCGACTCTGAAGACGGTGCCTCGCAGCCAGTATTTCATGGCAATGAGGCTCTATTCCACTGATGCGGGGGGTGTGGGGGGGGGGGGGGCGCGCTTGAAAACCCCACGACAACCCACACAGAAATCCTAAAATTTTACATTTATACAGACTGT
>JAODLD010000001.1:18676735-18699907 GCA_026781065.1 Mormyrops boulengeri
GCAATGTCTATACTTTGATGTCAAATTACAAACTTAACAAAAATCTGACATATTTACAATATACATTAAAATAAAGACGAGTGGCAAAACAAATACAGAAGAAATTGAATTAAGTTTGAATTGATATTTGAAGAAATGTGCGATCATGCCCCAGTCAGTGAAAGTGTGTTCCCTACCCCTAGGCTCCGAGAGGGTTAAAAGCTTTTTGGATACCTGGTCATGGAACGGGTAAGAGTGCTTATTAATTTAAGCTGACTGATAGCGCCACCTGCTGTTCGGCAATGGAGCTGGGACCACCCCTAACACCGCCTGCACCGGTCCCTCCCCTATACCTGCTTCAGCTGTGTCATCAGCGTGTCGGTGCTGGAGCACACCAGGTCCCGCGCCTGCTCGTCTTCCTCCTTTTTCCTCTTCTTGTAGCGGGAGGGTGGTTTCTCTACGCTCTTGGGGGGTCTTTTGTTCCGCTGCTTCTTTTTGCCCGGCTCGCTGGGGGTCGCTGACGCCTTCAGCTCACCCTTTGCCTGGCCTTCCGGCGCCACCTGCTGGACAAGGAAAACCGATGAAGGGACCCCGTGTCTGATGGACGCAGCACCACCCACGAGGGTGTCCATATGAGTCAGTCCATGAGGAGCACAGAGCAGTCTGGACGCACCTTCACTCACGTTTATATACAAGAGACTCAGGTTTTGGTGACAAGGACAGTAGGGTACACAGGAGACATTTTAGCCCCCCCACCATACGTATAGTGTGAATATGAAAAAAGCCTGTTTCAAATAGAGAGCTGGGTAATTCCATGTTGTATCATCACACTTACAGATCACTTACATACACTTACACACTTGTAGATCTCATCGATACAGAATTTAATGGAACTTGGCAGGCGGATGTGGTCACATGAGTAACCCATGCAAATGAAACTGCATGTGTCTTGGATCGATATTAAGAGAGATATAAGCTAAGTTTATGGGGGGGTATGACTTTGACTGGCTACATCTCCTTTAAAATAAGTTGCACAGAAATGGCTCATATTGTTTTAAAGCACTTTTCCAGCTTCATATTTTATCTATGCTATCCCCAAAATGAAAAATTACCATGTTATGAGTGATTAGAATATTACAAACTGAATAGTGGAAAAAAAACCTATATTTAATTATTATTATTATTTTTTTAACTAAAGCTAGCTTATTATGTCATTAACATCTCTAGAAAATTTGGTCTTTGGTTTCTTAGTTGCCGAGATGATATGGTTTATGGGTGGGCATGGAATAGTATGGCAAATACAGGTGTCACTAATGACATCGAAACGGGCCCATTTGTGGGAGCCCAAAGACAACAGAGGGGGCCCTGCTTGCTTGGAGTTTAGTGAGGGACCTACCCCAGAAGTCTCTGTGGAAACATGCTTGCTGTCAGTGGCACTCTCGCCCTCGTCAGCGGCATGCTGGGGGTTCAGCAGCGGTGCGTCTTTGTTCTTCAGCAGGTGCTTGAGCAGCTCATTCCCAGACTCCCCTTTTGCAGTGTGGGAGGGGCTCTGCTCCACCCCCTCTGCTTTCACAGCCCCGCCCATCCGCTCAAGCTTGGGATCGGAACACACGCTTTCCATCCTCTCCATCTTAATCCGCTTGGACAGTTCTGGGGGGGTCCCACCGGCTTCTCCATCAACAGTGGGCAGCTGGCTGGGCCCGAGAGATAGTGGCCCACCTCCACCGTTGCTGCTGCAGCTGCCTCCGGACAGCTGGCGCTCCAGCTCTGAGGGAGGTTGGCTTCCCAGGGAGCCGGGAGTCAGGGAGCCTGTGGCAAGCTCAGGTGGGTCCAGCTCCCCCAGATGGGGGGCGCTACGGGTTGGGGTGGAGGCTGTATCAGATACACAGGGTGTCAGCGGGGCAGTGAGGTCAGAGTGTGGGGTAGAGGGTGTCTTCACAGAGTCTGAATCGTCATCCTTCTTCTTTTTGCGGTTCCTCTTCTTCTTCCCCTTCTCCTCAGGGATGATGTTCGAGTACAGCTGTATGAGCGACTGGCCCGCCCCCGGGTAGTTTGGGGGCAGGGGGGTGGCAGACTCCATTCCAAAGTGCGGCCCTTCTACAGGACCGTGGGGCATCGTCCCAGGGCCCCCGAGGCCAGGCAGCCGTCCCTGACCAAATGCGGGACCCTGCAGCATGGTGTTTTTGGGCCGATAATTGGTACTCATCTCAGGGACGAAAGGCCCATTGGGCAGTGTGGGTCGTCGTTCACCCACCTGCAGGAAGGGCGTGCCCGGCGGGGACCCCATGAAGCTGGCTTGCATGGCCTGCTGCTGAGGAAACTGCTGACCCATGGGCTGCGGAGGAACTGGGGGTCGCTGCTGCTGCATGAAGTCATGGGGCAGGTCGGTGCCATAGAAGGCCATCTGGGATAGGGCCTCCCGGTTGGCATCAGGGCCCAGGAGGCCCTGCTGTTCCATCTCTAGCCGCTGCTGCAGAGCACGTTGTCGCTCTACCTCCTGCATCAGCTGCACCCGCTGCCGCTCCTGCTGTTCCCGCAGCCGCTCCTTGCGCTCCCTCTCCTGGAAGCCCTCGCTGAATGGGTTGTTGTCATCAAACTTGACATGGGGGGTGGTGCCAGTGCTGTTGCCGGTTTGCCCGCCAGGTGGGAATGCCTGGGGGGGTGGACCAGGGTTGGCTGGGGGCATTGGCGAGGGCAGGTGGGTGGGCATGCCAGGACCAATAGGGTGCCAGCCAGGGACGCTGGGCATGCGGGCTGAGGCGGGCTGGCCAGGGTGTGGCTGCATCTGAATCATGGGTTTCATCAGGGGCTGGTTCATGGGTGGTGCTCCGGGCAGCATCCCTGGCATCATGGCTGGCTGCATGCTGCACTGCTGCTGCTTCACACGGTACTCCTCCATCAGCTCGGCGTGCTCCTTCTGCTGCTTCCGAATCTATTTAAGGAGAGAGGGGGGGAAAAAGGCTGATAAGGTGGAGAAGAGAACCTAAAAATATCAGTGTATCATTCTGCAATGAGTGTTCAAGGGTATCCTCCCAAGGAATAGGTCACTGCAAAAAAAGGTCAACTGGACTGAAAAAGTCTGCAATAACCTGATCGGAAATAGAATAGTCGGAGTCCGTTTTGCAAGGCCCAATGTCCAAGTAGGACCCACCTCATTAATACACTTTCGGAAGCCCACTGAGACAGCCAGCTTTTGGAACAACAAATATAGGGGATATTGCTCTCTCTTACAGGTCAAGGCCACTACTAATTACATGGCCCGAACCACACCACAGGGGGGCGCCACGCTACCTGCTCCAGCTGCTTCTGCACTACACTCTGCTGCTCCGTCACGTGCTTCAGCTGCTCAGCGTCCTCCTCAGGGAACTCACGGCCTGCCTTCTTGGCGGTGCGCTGCTTTGCCGACAGAGCCTTCTTGGATTTCCTGTGGGCCCCAATCTGCTCTTCCAGAAACTTCTGTTGCATTTGCAGCAGCTGTTGGGTGTCCTGGAGCCACTCCTCATAGTGTTTCCTCTGGGTTTCATCTGGAATGGGGAGTGATTTAAGGTGCAAGTGAGTTCCCACTCTACCCCCAAATCGAAAGCATACTTGTGTCAGTATCAGATACAATAGATCAACATTATTTATAAGATGTAATATGGTATGCCACTACATTCCAATGTCTCATATTAGTCTACAACTAACCAAGTGACCATTAGACAGATTACTTACTAACAAAGCCCGGTCCAAAACTGGGTGGATTACGTCTAGCCATTTGTGGTGCCAGTTTGCCATCCTGAGGTCATAGAAGAAACCAGTCAGTAACAGGGTGAGATCTGTGTCACCTTTTTGTAGAGGAGACTGGGTAACAGGTCACATACCTGGCCAACCACCTGCTGTGGGAGCGGGGCCACAGTTTCAGGGCCTGGGGCCCCTGGCATTTGCGGAGGACCCAACTGCATCCTGCCAGAAAGGTAGAGCAGCTTAGCCTGGGGGTTAAGTCACCCACACAAGGAAAGAAGGAAACCATCCATGGTTCATACCTATTCATGACCATGCTATTTTGAGCCATCATTTTATTGATCCCTTTCAGAGCTACCATCTTTGCCTTCATGATGGGGTCAGTGATAGCATCAAAATCTGAAAAATGGCACAAGGTTAAGGATGAAAGACCAACAATAACAACTAATCAGACTACCAACTACTACAGATCCATGTGAAAAGTGAAGATCTCCACAATTTTCACAAGGTGTTTAATAGAGAAAGTGGCCATTAAGAAACGTGGTGTTTGACATTACCAATGTTGGGGAAGAAGGAGTCACTGGACCTCTGTCGAATCATGGCCTGCATCTGCCGCTGCTGCTGCTGTTCCTGTCTTTCCTGGTCCAGTAGGTCTTGCAAGAGGAGTGGTTGTTCGTCTAACAGCAGAGGTCGATTTTGCTGGTTCTGCTGATTTAAGGCCTGAGGGAACACGGGCTGCTGTTGGGCTTGTGCTAGGTTATGGGGCAGTGTCTGAAGAGGCATCGGGAGGGCCTGCTCCCCTTGAGGGCCAGGTCCATAGTTTGGGCAAGCAGATGGACCTTGCAGGAAATTTGGATTGCACATAGGCAATCCAGCCATAGCAGAGGAGTCCACTCTATGACCGACTGGCAGGTTGGGGTTCACGCCAAGCTCTTGGATTTGCCTTGGCGCCATCAGCATGCTGGGATTCTGCTGCATACTCGTGACCTGCCTAGCCTGAACTGTCTGACCACTTTGACTGGGAGAAGCTCCTGCTGCAAGGTCAGCATCTTCCAATTTCTCTTCAACAAGCAAGGTAGGAAGTACTGGATTAGGACCAGGATCATTAATGTCACAAGGCTGGGCAGCCTGATCAGCAGCCGGCTGAGCAGATGCTTCTGGGAGACTTGTATCACTCCCAGTAACCTCCTGGTTATTCGTGATCTTTTCATCAGTCAAACCTCTGCAACTGAAGGAATCCTGGGTATTAGTTAAACCCTCCTTCATTTCTGTCTTAATCTTTTGCTCAGCCAGCAAAGGATTAGAATTTTTATTAGGAATAGTGCCCTCTTGCCCAATGTGATCCTGCTGGTTTTTTTCCCCTGCAGACTCTGGCACAACCCGAGATGAACAAGTGGTGCCAGTAGAGTTGGCATTTTTCTCCGACATTGCTTTCTGCAAATCTGAATTATTGCCATGGTCATCAATAGGATCACCAAGGTCCAGGTCTTCATTAAAAATTATGTCTTTTTTATCACCCAGGTCAAGTTCTGGATCTGTGTAGGCAATGATGTCAAATTTTCCAGATGTTAAAAAGTCATCAAGATGCAAGTCATTAGTTTCTAAGTCCAAGTCTTTACTACCATCTGGGTCAAAGTTGAGATTTTCAAGATCTTCGTCATCCAGGTCTTTGACCTCTACATCTTCCAGATCTTTCACTGCGGAGTCATCCGTGTCCAACTTCTCTTCTATTCCATCAGTATTAACAATTGGAATATCCTCTGGCTGGTCAGCAGGTGTTAAGGGTAAGAGTGAAGGACCCATGTTGAAGGGCTCGTTTGCTGTCGTTTGGCTCAGAGATCTCATGAGTGGAGCTTGCGGAGGTCCTACATTACTTGGCATTGTGTGTTGGGTTGAGTTCTCCATGCTGGATGAGATTGGCATATGGCTGGACACTCCTGAAGACTGGGACAACATAGGGTCCACCATTCCAGGACCAGGAAAGCCCACCTCCTGCCCTCCAACAAAGCCCAATCTTTGGGGTTGAAGAGAAGGATCAACTACATTTCCTGCAACCGATGGAGGTACAAAGGGAAGTCTCATCCTGTTCTCCGGAGCTCTGTGCCTGAGCTCTATAAAAGGCTGACCCATTATGTTGTGTTGTTGCAATGGCATGCTGCGTGGGGGGAAAGGCTGAGGTAGCCCCATGGAATTGTTCCCTCTGGCCAGATCCACGGACAGAGACCTCCTCATTTGCTGAGGAACATCCATCATTTGTCCTTGCATGGGGTGTGGAGATCGAAGGAAATGTTCCTGTCCTCCAAGGGTTCCCTGCCCACTTGATGGAAATGCAAACCTATGTGGCAACAAGTTAATGACAGAAGAATGTCTATAAACAATATGAACGAAATGATAATCATGCTCAGTTTAAATAAAAATGGTGTAATGATGCAAACTATGTGACGTACCTCGGGCCTTGAGGCCTCATGTTCATATTTCCAATGTCACCTGGAAATGGGCCTCTGGGAAACTGGCCTTCATTAGGGAAAGGTCCACACTGGTCACTGGGGAAGGGCACTTGGAACCTCTGTCCCACAGGCATCATCGGTCCTCTTGCAGTCCCTGGATATGGAGGAGGTGGCCGACTGAAGACCTCGTTCTGTTGTCCTCGTTCCTCTGATGACCAAAGTTGGGGGGTCCCAGGTCCAGTTGATGGGTTTGGCTCCTGTAGGCCCTTTTCCTGCCTGATAGTCTTCTGCTGCTGCTGCCTAAGAATCAGCTCACGTAAACGCTGTCGCTAAAGTGACAAAAAGAATAATAATAAAAAAAACTTTACTGCAAGGATGATGAATCTAAGGTATAATCACAAACCAGGATATGACTGGATGATTCAGTATATCCTTTTCCCAAGTACTTACCTGTCTGAACTTTTCTTCAGTATCAACTAGAGGTATCTGCACACCACTCTGAGTCTCTGAGGTGCTACCAGTTGGTTGCTGGATATTTGAGAACTGCTCTACACCTTGAGAATTATCTTCATGTGCCATTACATGCTGGTCTTGAACTTCATTTGAAAGTCTTTCCCCTGACTGTGGTTGTGGGGTCATAGGAGCCTGCTCATATGGATCATGAACTGCAGTCTGGTTCGGTGGATTAGATGGTGGCTGAACAAAACCATCTTCAGATAAACCAGAATTCTTTGGTGTCTGAGAGCCAAGGATTGCTGGTCGGACAAAGGTATCCTGCACTGGAACCTGAGGTGAAAAGGGGTCCTGATGGGATCCAGGTCCGGTCCTGGCAATAGGCCGGGTAAACACTTCTGTACTGACCCCTGGCCGAGGTGTCCCTGGAGGCTGGGTGTATGGGTCACTTAGTACTGGCCTTGGGGTACCAGGAGGCTGAGCATAAGGATCATGCTTATTAGGCCTCGGAGTTCCAGGCTGTTGAGCATAAGGGTCAACGTTTCTTTGGTTGCCTGGTGATTTGGGGAACCTCTCCCCTGCAGCAGGCCGTGGAGTTCCAGGGGGCTGAACATAGGGGTCAAGGGCATGAGAAGGGGACAGCCTGTGATTCGATGGTTGCTGTGTTACATACTGGTCCACCCCAGTTGGACGAGATGTCGAACGAGACTGAGAATAAGGGTCTGTGCCAGGCCTCGGGGTTCCAGGTGGTTTACTGTAGGGATCATACAAAGGTCTAGGGGTGCCAGGAGGTTGAGCATAAGGGTCAGACGAAGGTCGAGGTGTGCCAGGAGGTTGAGCATAAAGGTCAGGTGACTGCTGAGCAAAATCTGGCCTTGGTGTAGATGGGCCCTGCACATGTGTTTCTCTGGAGGGGTGTCGCACTATCGGAATGGGTTGAGAAAAGTTATTGCCTGGCGAACGGTGCACCATCTTAGGAGGGTTAGAAAATCCTTCATTCACAGAAGGGCGAGGAGTGAGGGGAGAATGTGCATACGGGTCATTCTGAGGACTCTGAAAACCATCTGAGAGCCTGATAGCCTGCCTCTCGAAGCTGTCCACAGGGCCACGGCGAGACATAGGAGATACAGAGTTGTAAACATCCTGAGGCTGAGGAGGTGGCATAGGAGTTTTGAACAGCGACACAGAGCCAGATTCATTGCTTCCAGGTATAGGTGTCAACAAAGGTCTTGAGTAGGGGTCAGACAGAATCATCTTGCTATGTGACATCCGTTGGTAAGCCTCGAATCTCTGAGATGGTCTCGTGAATGAGTCTCCTGCAGCAGAAACTGGCACTTGCCTCCCTTGTGACTCAAGGGCTGCTTTTGGGGGACCCATTGGTTTGACAAATGAGTCTGTGCCCATGACTGGTCTTGGGGTGTCTGGTGGTTTAGCATAGGGATCAGCAGTCATGGACGTGGGCGAACCGAACGACTCATGGGCAGGGGAGGGTCTTCCTCTCTCCTGTTGCTCTAACAAAGGCCGGGGGGCTGTGCAGGAGTCTGTGGAATTCCTCCGAGGCATGTTGGATCCTATGGGCGGCGGTCTTGGGGTCCCCACCATTTTGGCATAGGGGTCCCAGGGAGAGGACGGTCTTGAGCTGGATGAACTGGGTGAGAACATCTGAGGGGACTGAGGTTGAGACCCTTGACCCTGGGAACAAGTGTCAGACACCCGTGCGAAAGTGGGTGGCGGGGGTGGAGGTCGCAGAAACACGTCATCTGAAACTGATGTGGGCGTCCCAGGAGGCTGTGCACGGCCGACCCCGTCTTTGGGAGTTGCCTGCTGTCCTGGGGACACACTACCATTGCTGGGCTGGGGAGTCATGGGGCTCTGGTTACCACTGTTGGGAGTGTCAGCCTCAGACTGACCACCAAACTGCTGCTGTGGTTGCGGCTGCTGCTGCTGTTGTTGTTGCTGCTGCTGCTGTTGTTGTTCGTTTTTAACCTGCTCCAGTTTCTGTGTGGCTTCGATCTTGGCTTGCTGCTTGCTCTTTTGTCTCATTTGCTATTAAAGACAGAGAGGTCCACATTACTCATTACTCATGCTCTATTTGCATCGTAGATCAAAACTTCATTTCATGAATGCTTGCTTCAACCAACCCCCCCCCAACCCAAAGTTTCGCTCCAATATAAAGCTTAAAGATTAAAAACGAGGCACATAAAAGAAAATGTGGGAAAGTGTATATACAGTGATAAATTACAGCTTGGAAGCAATTACTGCGTTTTTAGGCCAAGGACTCATTTAGCAGTTTAAAGAACCTCCCTGCAATCCTGCTTTCTTCATCCTTTCTTACACCTTGTAAATCTGTTTTTGGTTCTGGGCAGAAAGAAGCAAGAAGAGTGCCTTGCCCGGATTTTGCCAGTGAATCTTTTCTATATCCTGCCGGTGTAATCGCCTGGCTGGATTATCCAAAAAGGACTTCTTTATCCGTTGGTTTTATGGCTTTGCTTTTAGGGACTTTTCCCTGTTACTTCTTAAAGGGTCCTAACATCTGATTCAACTCTGTCTTTCCAATGCAAATTCAGCATTAGTAGCTTGGAAAAAAAACAAGCACATAAAACGACTTATTACTCATGCATGCATAAAACAAACCCTGTACATACAATTTTACAAGGACATTTACACCCCACACACAAAGAAGAAGAGAAGTAGGGCAGACAGTGCATGTCATGGTCATGCCTGCATAAGACACTCCCATTGGACACTCCATGCTGTCAATCACAGATCACCATCCAATGTCCTCAATGCTGAGCCTCACCTGTCGGAACTTCCACTCCTGCTCGTGCTCGGACTCCTTGTGCTTCAGGGGGTCCTTAAACAGCAGCTCGGAGTCTAGGGCGACACTCGGATCAAACATGTCAGCCTGCTGCTGCCTCTTGGAAGGGTCATTAGACATCTGAACTTTGTTTATGCGCAGGGCGGCCCGGTTATCCCTGGCCTTTTGCTGAAATACAAATGGGTACGACAGAGACCTCTAAAATACCTCATCCCATCGTATGCTGAAGTTCAAAGGGATGACTGAACAGAACTCAAATGGAGGCTCTAGATGGACACAAAGATTGCTTTGATGAATCTGCAGATGACACCGCATAAACTGACACTTTCGAATGGTACAATATCAATCGGGTGAAGAATGAGTCATCTACAAAGAGAGGCACGCTATGCACTCTAAAGCCACCTTCTTCAGCACATTCTCAGAGATGTATCAAGTCATAAAATAAATATTACATGTGGTTGTAGTACAGCATATTGATATCAAAAGTTATATTCAGCCATGTTTCTACTCTAAGGGACACGCTACTTTATGCGCAAACACAATGGCTTTGTGATGGCTTCCTCTAAGTGCTTTAAAAATCCAAAGCATTGTGTCGAAATACATTACACAACACCGGCTTCTGAAAGAGAAAGAAGCTGAAATCCCAAGGACCAGGGTGCTTTCACAGCAGAAAACAAAGACGTACAAGCAATCTTCCTCAGCGCCTATTCAAAGTATACTGCAGTGGGCCAAGCTTACTCCCAAGTATATTTTTAGTATGACGAGAACAATTGCAATATCCAAGACAGTCCAGCAACTGCATCCACGATATCGGTTTGCTTGATCTGCCTTGCTGTAAGCCGATTCAATTCTTGAGATTGCGTTTAAAACCCACTTTTAAGAGCAATTAGATAATCACCTATTAAAGTTCAGTCAAGCCAAAAACGGAGAGAAATGCTTGACAGGACCGGAGATCGATGGCGGAGAGCATCTTACCACATACGGCGCTCGTTCCTGGGAGCTGGCCTTCCGCCACAGCTTGGCAATCTGCTTGACCCTCAGCGACCAATCTGAAACACAGGCACATAGTTCTGTCACTCTGCAAAGTGGCTCTTGAGCCAGGCGCCTGCCCCATGAGGTTCATGCATCAGAGAGCTCACCTGGAAACTCCTCCCTGAGGCTGGGGAAGTTGACATTAGTGTAAAGGACGGGGGCCACTGTGGCCATCTCGCCCAGTGTTTCCTCCTTCTCCCACTTGAGTGTGCTCCTCTGAGCGTTGGACATGGTGTCTGTCTCTGCTTCGGTGGGAGCTACTGGCGTGGCCATACCCCAAGAGCCGACCACATCCCCTCCCAACTGGCCAAACTTTTTCTCTCTGGAAAACATACTTCCATGTCAAAAGTTTCTCCCATACCCACTGTGTCTTAATGCAGAAAATTCAATTCCAGTAAACCCCAAGGATACATGAAGGACCCCCCCCCCACAAAAAAAAAGTCATTTAGGGAAGCCCAAAGAGTTTTTGAGAGGAATTTGAGCAAGCTGACATGTGGCATGCTCAGGTTTAAGGCCTACCTCATGTTGTCTGTAAAAGGCATGCGGTGGATGGAAGAGAAGCTACTGGGGACACAAGGCCCCGTGCTGGGCACCATTGGTGCCGAAGGGAAGTGGGGGCCTGAGCCCGTCATGCCATTCATCACAGGCATCCGTGGGAACATACCATTCCCTACAAGAAGGGAAACAGTTACTCAAACTGGACAGACCGTCACATGATGAGAACAAACTTACAGGAGCGCCCTCTTGCAAAACAATGCTAATAATGAAAATTGGTTGATGATGAGGTACCAAAACACAGAGGAGCATCCTGGGAAAGCGTGCCATTAAGGAGGTATCTTTGCTAAGCATACCTGGGTTTGGCAGGGGTGTGGCAGGGCCAAATGCAGTGGGGGTGGCAGCAGGGGGTAGCGGGGGCTGATTGGTTCCAGGACTCAGGACTGCAGTGAAAAGATCCTCCACATCCTTCCCCTCCAGCTCTGTAGGGGACAGCAGTATTAATCTCTTCACTTGTATTAAACATTCACTTGTATTAATTTTCACAAACGAAAAGGAACATGGGCAGAAGTATACCTGGGATTTTGTAGAGCTTACTCAGAATAGCACCTGCAGATCAGAAACACTGTCAGAAACACTGACACCAGGTATCATTTGGAAAATCATAAGCAACAACAAGGCACAACACATTATTATTTAAACGTCTGTTTAAAATGCATCCCTCAAACTGTTGCTACATGTTAGTGAGCGGCTAATCTGAAAAACCCAAGGATAAATGTTTACACAGGAGTGGAAATCTACACTCTGTGCGTCAGTGACTTGGCTTCCCAGTTAATATCTACACAAGGGGACACCCATGAGCTCTTTACATATGTTTTTATATCTAGGAATCCCAGACTCTGATGTAGCATGCTACATTACTGGTCGGTAGCAAGTCATAGATGGCTGTAGACCCTGTAAGATTCGAGTAGCAAGCAAGACAAGCAGATTGATAGGCATCAGGATGACACGGACCGTCAGTGACCATCTTGTCCAGCTCAGGGCTGAGGATCCCATCCAATGGCTCCTCAGGGAGGCCCCTTTGGCCCCGGGAGGGGTGAGGCTGTGAAGGCCCTGAAGTTGGGTCATCCGGGATGGGGCCGATGTCCAAACCAGCTGGGGAGAGGAAGGAGGTAAAGAGATTCACTGCTATGAGCCCACATCCAACCAATTCCCCCTCCCCCCCAGTAAATCACATGAAAGCAAAATAAATCAGAGTTGACGAACAATTCATTATCTTTTGTACGTCTGGTTGCTTTGAGAAGAAAGGGGAGAGCAGGAAGCTGATCTCTCATGTCATCTAGCGAAATAAGCCTCCACGTCCCCAACTCTCTCTAACTCAATTTCCCAACAACAATAAGAAAGTAATTTGTCTCCTGACCAGCCAAGCATGAAAATTAGGGTCTCGTCAAAATTTAAATAAAAACACAAATGGTAAAAAATTTAAAATAAATAAAAAACAGCTTGTCAGCTTCATCTTAAGCTTTGGTGTATTAAAACATAGGAATTATATTAACTATAAAAAGTATGCTGCTTGGATTAATCATAACTGCTGTCATCGACGTTGAGTGTTCTATTATAATGCCATGAAGGACGTTACTGGTTAAGACTGACATTGTTCAATATGAGGCTCGAGATGGACTCAAAGACCCGAAACGCACATATTTATTCAATCGACAAATTATCCACATTTCTCGTATGGCTGGTCCCTCTGGTTTGAACCGCATTAATGGACCACATTATTTTTTGCTTCAACTCCAAGGCCTGTCTGCGTTTCTAAAGCAATGTAACCACTTTAGGATTCGGTGTCCATTTTTTGACCAGCTTCATATAAAAACTGAAAAGACTGATGGCGCTTCCACTGGTATGCTAGAACTGAAAGAATTTTTCATGATTAATTATCAGAGATGGACACAATGCTATTCCTACACAACCTTTAGTTTTAAACTGTTAACTATCATTATACATAAAGCCACACATTTATACACACAGAGAGATCAAGAGAATATAAGTAGTAACAGAATTACTGTGAGGTGTGGCAGCAGCTCTTAGACCACAACATGAGATACCTATTCACTTCTTCAAACACCCATGCTCAGCCATGTAATGATGGGGGGGGGGTGGGTCCAAGCTGCCCAATCACCACAGCAGCACGGGCAGCAGCCGAAATGGTCAGAGTTCAACAGGGACTCCTGCCAAACTGAGACACCAATTTCTTGTTTCCACCAACACAGTGCTGGTGCTGGTGCCAGGCTTTTTTCCATGTCAGACCTGGTTCTACGCATTTCCACCGCCAAAAAGACAAGTGACTGTTTTTTTTATTATGAAGTTGGAATACACAAACAATTCGGCCTCATAATAGAAACAATATTCCATATAGAAGAAATAACAATATTGAAGAACACGATGATTGTTCGCCTCAGCAGTAATACTTCCATTGTTGAAAACAGTGGAAATGTGGGCCGGTTCTCAAAAGACACCAAGCAAGAATTAGCCCAGCTCCAGCACCGCGTTGGTGGAAACAAGGTACAAAAGACCCACTGGGAGAGTCATGGTTCTGGAATCAGAAAAATTGCTACCATCTGCCTTTACTATATCTGGGCCAAATTTTGGCATAATTCTGGCCGAAAACCAGCAGAAGGCTAGATGTAACAGCGTGCAAAACAATCTAAACTCCGATAATTAAAAAAATGCCTGTTTCTAATAAACCCCGATGGTTAGAACCATGAACAAAACTCCAAAGACTCCAAATGAACAGATTAGACTTGAAACTCTAAAAAAGAACACAATTCTTTTTCTCCATTGGTGATTAATTTGTGGCTATTTAATTCAATTCATGCAGGGTTTTCTTTGCAAGGCAACCAAAGATGTTAGAGGCAGCATGAATGCACCAGGGGGAGAGGGGCATGAAAGAGTGGAAAAAGGACAGAGAGCATGCAGACAAAACCAGATTGGAACCCTAGGAGAGGAGAGAGCTACTTCTAACCACGGCCAGGCCGTGGGTACGTCTCTTACCAAATGGAGAGGCAGAGATCTCGACCTGGAAAGGGCATAAAGCAAGACCTACAGGAACCCAAACCAGATAAAACGAATGATTACAAACCAGGAAACTGCAAGAGACAGGGCGCAAAAACAAATCATTAAAAAGCCAAGCAGGCGCAAAAAGAAAACGAAACCTCAACTGAAAGTGAAAACAGTGACGAATGCAGAAATACTGCACAGACTAGGAGGGGTACCAGACCAATAAGGGTGCTGCGTGGGAGAGGCTTCTGGGGGTGAACTGGACAGGAATCCCTTAATGTACTGAGGGCAGCTGTCCTGCCTACCTGAATCATCTCCTGGCTTGACTAGGTCATCCGACAGCATCCCCAGGAGGTCGTCGTCCGTGCTCAGCACTTCAGACAGGACTGCTAAGGGGTCCTCAGAGTTGACTGATGAGGAAAGTAGGGGATGTGAGTTTGGGAGGTCAGAAAAGCATGCATCTGATGGCAGTCGCTTAGCGCACCCACAGATTTTCTGCATCAGCACTACCTCGCTATTGCCTCTGGGACTCCAGACTAATCTAATGATCATGTGACTAAGCATCTGATGAACACTTGGGTCTCACTTTCCCCAGCTCACTGAAAACAGCGATGTGGCAGACAGGTTAGGAGGCCAGCAGCAGCGAAAGGGCCAGAGAGGAGGATGCTATTCTGTGACAGAAAAACAGCTCAAAAGGGGCTGAGTACACAGAGAGCGCAACATGGTGGGGAATGGCTAGGGGCTGAGGGGAAAAAGCCTGCCAGAGATTCTTAAACACATGCAACAAGCCTTGGGGGGGGGCGTTGACTGCTCACTTCCATCGATTCAAAAAGCAGAGAAGGTATCTTCAGGAAGAAGGCTGAATTCTAAGAGTGGGTTCTAAATGCACTGGAGCCCAAAATGAAAATGCCATGGGCCGATGTTGCCACAATGAGCCAGGGGGGAAGCATGTTTTGAACAGACATATGGGCATGCATTTGTACGTTTTTAAAAAAACGCTCATCATATCATGCTTGGAGGATCACGGTCATGGCTGTTGTTAGGGGAGATGGGGGGGCGGGGACATGTCCCTTCTTGCTGGTTCCATCACGCTGTGGGCAAGGTGATTAGACCAGACAGGTCATTGTCAGGGAAAGGTCTGCAGTCATCTGTGAGTTTGGGAGGGTGGCTGTGTGTGTGATGGTGTGATAAAGAGAGAAACAACATGTGTGTGGCCATAAATGTATGTGATAAGACACTGAGCATGTGTGGGAGGCGTGAACAAGGGCACAGCCTACTCACGCGGAAGTCCTGGCTTCCCCGACACAGGTGTGGTGGCAGCACTAAGCAGTGGGTCGGACGTTGGGTCCAGGAAGCTGCTGCTGGCGCTTGGGGGCTGGCTGCCCGCCTGGGGGTGGTCGTCGTCCGAAAGACTGGTTCCCAGGCTCTGCTTGACCTGCCTGCTCCTGTCCAGCAGGTCTTTGCCAAAAAAGGCCTCCTGGGGAAGGAAGGAATGGAAGTAGCAGTTCACAGAAGAGTCTGTTAGGGTGAGAAGGCACCAACATGTCTACGTCACCAGCGGTGGTGTTCGCCAACACTCAAACCATGCATCTGCATGGGACCCTGAAGTTTGTGGCTCCCAGTTAGCCACAAAGTCAGGAGGTGGGAGGGCAAAGTGACTTAAGTTGGATCCCAGAAACGACAAACCCGGCCCTTGTGAGTCACATCTACAACAGAACCAGCTCCCACATGACGAGAGGCTTGAGCTAACTCGCCTTTACTGACAACACAAAACGCCACGGAGATGCATTTGCCTGGCCAGACCTGTTAGGTGCCCTGACAGCACATTATCTTCTGCCCCAGACAGAGTTCCCAGTCAGCAGTGGAATTCTCAGACTGCACTTTTCAAGTGCAATTAAGAATGCTAAAAATGATAGCAATAAAAAAAAGATCACCTAGTACCGAAGGCTCAACACAGTCATGGGCTGCCAGCCCTGCCTCTCGGTGATTTATGACTCCAGAGGAACAAGGCAGCTCCGGGCTGCCTCTGTCTACAAGGGCAACGAGTCCACAAAGTTAAACATGCCTACGACAGATGCTCTTTGCCAGGGTTCAAACCACAGCCAGGCCAGACTCCGCTGCACTGAAACATTGAAAGTGTAATGCACTGCGACTAAATCATTGATTAAAGTCACTCGTCTGCTGAGGACCTTTAAGCTTAATTTGAAGCTTGCGGGATGAGGCGGCCCAGGGTTCACAGCATGCATGCCTAATTTGACAGCGACTGGCCTATAAGTAGGTCAGCACCCCCCCCCCCACCCTACCCCCACCCCCCGTCTACGAATCTGCCCATTTGGAAATTCCGAGCACGTGAAAAGCACACCCAGTAAATGAAAATTTAACAATTACAGAAAACGTCAACAACAGGCGTACTTACCCATAAATCTCACCCCCTGCCAAAAGCATCCTAGCAGCCAAAGTAAGGATCTCAATCATCAGTTTTAATGCTTACAGTCTATTTAAATATAAACGCACATCCAGGATACGGTCGATACCCATGTCAAAATTCACCAGGGTGTCACTGACAGTGTCATTGTAGTTAGGTGCCCATTTCTGGCTATAAACACCAAGGTGAGGGCAGCACTTACCTGCAGGTACGAGGGGAACTCCTCTTCAAGCTTAGTTTTCTTCTTGCGGTAGCGCTTTTTCACTTTCTCCACACCCTCGGGCCCAGGCACGGTCTCATCCACAGGCATTTCGGAAGCAAGCTCTCCCCAGCCTGTGGAGAGGACAGACACAGTCCAAAGCCTTAGATAAATCCAGGGTCTCTATGACTTATGGGCTCAAAAAAATGCCATACTGGGACAGATTCTGCAACACCAGGACACAAAGCCTGACCGGAGTAAATGAGCACTGCTGGATCTCACCTTCCTCCTTCCCCAGGAGGTTCTCAGACACAGAGCCTGATGAGTCTGTCCTGCAGAGGGATCGTTTGGCTTTGACTTGGCCTATTCGGCTTCTCTGGCGCACCATGAAACCACCAATACCTATAGAGGACAATGAGTGTAGGAAAATCATGGCCAAGTGAACCCAAGATGAATGCAGTGTCATAGATTAATAAAGGAAAGGTGGCGATGACAGAATTGCCAGCGATGGTCTCCATTATTAATAATGACATATGAGTGTTCGAGCCTCAGGACGAGCAATTCATCTCCCCAACATTTTTGCCTTAACAGAGTATGTCGGGTGAGACCTATTTCTGGAGTGCGAAGGCTTCACAACCCAAGGTCTCAAAACAGGGGGTGAGAGATGACCAGAATCGCTCCGGATAATTTTGCCCCCATGCTGCAGAATCTCAAACGATTCATATTTGCAACTCTGAAACCTTCCCATTTGGAGATATGAGGCAAATGGGATGCGGTTCTGTGCAAATCGTGTGTGATCGGAATCGCCTGGGAGATACATAAGTACTTACGAGCGCAGAATGAAGGGAGGGATTTTTCCAAAACATTAACAAGGAATGGAACAGTGGCCGACTGGCTTTGCTACAACTGAACAAAACCTGGCACAAGTGTTTTCTACATTCACATCCTTCCACATGATTTTACATTTATATTTAATACAAGCAATAACTAACAAACAGAAGAGACCAAAGATAGCCCCTTGACATCATTGTGTCACATGTTGTAGACAACTGGAGATGCTGTGCTTTCAGGGAGCTACGATGAGCTTCAATGGCACAAAGCTATAGACCGGACAAAACTTTTACTCCTCAAAGTATAAGAGTCAGGGCCCTTAGCCAATGGAAAGAGTGATCAGCCAAAAGTGCCCACAGGGCAAAGTGAGGGGTGATGGGAACTCGCCACGGTTTAGTAATGGCCTTCTGAACCGTCTCCATGGAGCAGGCGTGATCGCGCACTTGCCGAAATTGCTTTCAAGATCAAAGGACAGAGATTCCGGCAGGCTTTCATAGCAATAGGAAAGTGGGGAGGGGAAAAAAAGAGAGAACAGAATAAGCAGCTCCTGTCTATGGTGAAAGACATTCACTACTGTCACACTACAAAATGAACAACCTTGAAACCGTATTTATAATTTACATTAGTTTACACAATTTTTAATTGTAATTATCAGTTATGTTTGAGTTACATTAGTGAGTGATTAGTCAAAAATAAAAAATAGACATTGTGAAAGGGTGGAATTTAATTTTCTTTATTACAAATCCAGCCTGTCAAGGACAAAAAAAAAGCAGTAAACTGCCTCTTGGTGTGCTTACATTAGCCAAGGGAACAGGACAACAGAAGGCATCCAGCAGGCAGGAAAAGCTGTATGCACACATTGCCACGGTAATAGAGACCGGCCCCACTCTGGACATGAGAGCATGCTGTACCCTTCTGGGGAGTGGATACTGCTAATCACTGAGCAATTTATCAGCAAGGCCGCCTTTACCTGGCCGGTAAGGTTTCCTCTTGCGCTTCTTTACTCCATCCAGGCCCTCGGGTCCCTTGGCTTCATCATCAGGGGCCTCCCGCTCAGGGCTGGAGTCTGACTTCATGTCACAGTCCAGAAGGTCCCCCTCTGTGTCGGGACAAGGGCAGTGAAGTGAGCAATCACTTATCTGCATGCCGGACACTGCTGCCCCCCCAGCCTACATGCTGGGGCCCACAGATCCCGCCCAGCCCCCGGGCATCAAAATGTAAATTTTATGAAAGGAATTAAGTGCTGTCATCCACTTGGTTCATGAAAAGGACACTCAAAGTGCTGCTTTACCAAGATCAGTCGGGGGGGATTAAAAATGAAACAAAAGGTGCCAGCGGACCATGTCAAAATGCTTCCGAGATCCGAGCTCTCACTCAAAAAACAAAAAAATGGTAAAACAAAACCAAACTAGGACTCGGGGTTGGGGGGAGTGCCCCACCACCAGCCCTGGTAAGTGCACATCTGTTACAAGTTCTACACTTCAGAATTTGGGCAGAGGGAAAGGTACTCCAGGCAATTAACAGAGCTCAGCAGGTGATTAGCAAGCGATTCTGTCAACTTTCATGAAAGAAAAGATTTCCTGAACTGCACTTCCTGCCACAGAATCAATTGGACAAGGAAGATGTATCACATTCTGTTCACCCCCTTAGGAAAGTAATTACTCTGTCCTTATCGAAATCCAGAAACGCAGCACTGGCCTGTAATACGTTTCATTTTAAAGTAGTCGTAAAATCCTGACAAAATGAACCGTGCGATTAACGGTCAAGACTGTGGGCTGACCCTGTTGCAGGTGGGCCAGCTGCAGTTTTGGTGAAGAGGCCTCATCCAGCAGGCACCCCCGAAACCCTCTGAGAAACCCCCACGAGTGAAGTACTCTGAGCCGGGCTCAAAATCAACTCGGCATGCAGGCCGCTGTCCTCACCAGCCTTCATAAAGCCTTCAACTGGCACCCTACCTCCACACCACACAGACACAGTCAGCAGGTGACTGAAACTGCTCTCATCATCCCCAACTTAAGATATGAGAAGTCGAAGTAGGGTGAGCCTGGACATGAGTCTGTGGTGTGCGCGTGTCTGTTGGGGGGCAGGGGCATTCACTAAGTTTGTTCCCATCATTACAGTGAGGCACAACTTCTTAGAGAAACATAGAACCTTGAAATGATAAACCAAGAACACTAAACAAGTTTATGCCAAATGGCGCCTCAGAACACTAAACAAGTGACGTCTTCTGGCAACAAAATTCTCAGCTTCAACCAAACAAGAAGAGGAAGATGAAGTGAGCCCGCCATGTCGCACATGGATACCTCTGCTGTCATCCAGGTCGTCATCTCGTGACTGCTCCGACTGTGGGTCGGCAGGTGCCTGCAGCACTGCTACACTGTTCTGGTTGATGATCCTGAGCTTGAGTTTGGGTTTGGGCCGCTTACGCCGGGACGCAGCCCCTGCCACCGACAGGCTCTGCAGCTGTGACAGGCCTGACTCCGTGAGGCACACGCCGTCCTGTGTGTACGTCTTCTGGGGGTCTTGGTGGGATGGCAGCCACAGGAAAGGGGGGGGGGGGTGTTACTCTTCAGAGAAAGACAATACGACAAGAAAAAGTCCCGGGAGTCATTGATTTTTACCATGTTCCTTCAGTTTCGGCACAGCCTGGGGGGTCGGTGAGGGCACGCTGACCTCAGGAATGGATACCAGTCCTACCGCAGGGCCTAGGACAGCGTGAACACTAATGTTAGCTCACCAGATAAACATCTCATACCTAGAGATACTCCAAAACAGCGAGCTGGACCGGGGCTGGCACCAGGTCCAAACGGGCGCAACTCTCACCCTGCGGCAGTGAGGAGCGGTCCCGGCACATAGTGCAGTCAAAGCCCTCGTCGGCTGCCGCCTCCACCTCTTCGTCTGTGTTCAGGTTCTGACAGGTGGTGTGGATCCATCTAGGGGGAACAAAGATTAACGAGGCCCCATTTAAAGGCAGGGGCACTGAAAGGGGTAGGCTGAGCACCCACCTGTCACACTGGCGGCACTGCACGATGAGCTCATCCTCGCAGTAATCACGGGTGCACACGGGGCAGATGGCCAGGCTGGCACAGGGCGCGCACTGTGTGTAGTTACTCTGCCACTCACAGCCCAGGCCCGGGGAGGTGGCACCACAGAGCGTGCAGGTGACACACCTGGGGGGGGGGGAGGGTGGTGGGGGCGGGAGTGTCAAACACATTGTTAGAAAACAGATGCTGAATCCCTCAGATACACGAGTGGGAGCAGCCAAAATGCAGCTTCTGGGAGGGAAGGGGCTGGGCCTGGGTGGGGCAGCGAAACATACCACTTGCACTTCCAGCTACCCTTGGGCACAGTGTGCAGCGGTGGGTCCAGGCAGTAGGTGTGGTAGCTGATGTCGCAGTTGTCGCACAGCAGCAGCCGGCCCGGGTCTGTGGCCTGTCCACATGCCTCGCACACTGTACACTCCAGGCAGCGCCAGCCTTTGCTCAGTACCACCCTGGTGATCTGTGAAGGCGGGGGTCAGGGGTCAGCCATTAAAGGGGCGGTCAGTTAAAGGGAATTTGAGCGGTTTTGTGTGTCTAACTGTCCACTATGATGACAGAGAGCTCATTTCTAGAAATTTACACATTACATTCAAATTAATCTGACGCGTTTATCTAAAAAAAAAATTTGAACACCAGGATCTAAACCCACAACCTTTACGTTGTTACCACAATGCTCTACCCCAACTGAAGCTCAACAATTACAAGCGGTGACATCAGTGAAGACCCCACCCCAAAGGGCCCCTGTCCCTTAGCATACGATTCAAGTCCCCAGGGACAAAGTGCTTTCGAACACGGGGTGTCTGAGCCGCCACATCCATTACCCTCCATCATGTCGTGCTAACATGCCCCCCTGAATCTGCTGCTCTGTGCACCGCCAATTGGACGGCAGTTGATCACATCTCCGTTCTGATTGGCCAGAGGTTCAAAGTCAACAGCACAAGCAAGGATCCGACAGATAAACAGCAGGAACCCGGGACAGCTGTGCCTTCAAAAGCTGGTGTCAGAAGCCGTGCACCTTTGTTTACAGAAAAATAAAAGGGTAGCTCACGTCACGCTGAAAGCTATAAAATAGAGAGATTCGGAGATTACAAGTTGTGCATTGTCCCAATAATTCAGCCCGGCTTTGTTATACCTTTGTTATGCACTATGACTTAAATCCTACTTACTGAGCCTTTATTAGATTAAACTGCCAACGAGTATAATGGGGGAGTGGCCATTATAGACATCAGCAGGGGGATCGTGGGCCAGCAGGACGGGGCCTTGAACATACTGCCCGTAATTGGTGGCATTAATTGATAAGGATCACAGTGGCGATGGAGCAAAGCTCTCCTCTCCAGCTGCGGTTAAGGTGAACCTTTTAGGCGGATTACACTCCACTCATCAGTTCAAAAGCCGCCTTGGGATTTAAGAGTCAATGTCCCCCCCCGGCAATAGCGTGCGAACAACACACAGGGTGCAGCCTGCTGAAAGGGATCGATCCAGAAAGGAGCATCCAGTTTATCCAGCTGCCGGTTCACCAGCACGAGCAGAACCTTCAAAGGCCCCAGAGATGCCGGGATCAAAGGGAGAGGTGGCTAACTTCTGCCAGAAGATCGGAGAAAGGCCCGTGGGAAAAGCGGACCAGCTTTACCTTGATATTGACGCAGAAGGGGTGGTAGCACTGGCCACACTGGGAGCAGGCCAGAAGCCGACCCTCGGCCCCTTGGCCGAAGCTGCCGCACACCACGCACATGTCCTGGTGGAGAACAGGAACAGAGTCAGGCATACAGTCAGGAAGCATCAAAGCCATGATGGGAAAGCTTGGCAAGAATCCTAGGTATATTCTAAACCTTTGGTGACTACTTGCCAAGAAACAATTACCTGATCACAGTACTGACTACAGTTTCCAAAATCCTTGTCATCTGGGACATTCCCAGATGGCTATACTCATTAGGTCATACGCCAAGGGGGCCCACCTGTTTGAGGGTGAAGGTGTCCGTACTTGAGAACATGACCACAGTGTTGTGCATGGTGTTCTCCTCCTCGTCCTTCACCGAATACGCCTCTACCAGGTTGACCTGTGCGCCAAAGGAACGCGATCTGCATCGACTACACAGGCAGAATAGCGACCCCTTCTAAATCCTGAGTGCAACACATACACAGCCATAACCCGCCCAGGACAGAGAAGAACCTCCTGACCCTCATGGCGGTGGAGACAGCATATCATTTACATCAACCCAGGCAACTCAGAGGTACACCTGTGTGTGTTTGTGTGTGTGTGCGTGCATGCGTGCATGTAAGGGTGTGACGGGGACCTACTCCAGGAGTCACAAGGAGGCTGATGTCTGTCTTGAACTTGGCGCGGCCCCGACCTCCTCGGCCAGACAGGTTGGCCCCACGGGGACGCCTCCTTGCGGGGAAGCCCGATCCTCGGCCCTGTCGACGAGAGCGTCATCCCTCAGGTTCTGAGATTCCTCCCAACCAATCAGAGCTGTCTTTGGTAGGCCGGGGCAGCAAATGATCTTCATATCCCCCTGTGTCCACCCTCCACCAATCTTAGTGATCGCCTGACAGCCACTTAGCGTAATTACGGCAAGCCCCACCCAACCCAAACCGTCCACGGGGGGGGGGGGGGGGGGGGGGGGGGGGGGGGGGGGGGGGGGGGGGGGGGGGGGGGGGGGGGGGGGGGGGGG
>JAODLD010000001.1:18731982-18742090 GCA_026781065.1 Mormyrops boulengeri
CCCCCCCCCCCCCCCCCCCCCCCCCCCCCCCCCCCCCCCCCCCCCCCCCCCCCCCACCGTTAGCTTTGACAAACACCAGTCGGCAGCCTAGAACATGCCGGAGCACCGAGGCCTACAGGAAACATAAAACTTGTTTATATACCTGGAAACGGCACATGGTTACAGCTCCTGAACTACAGCACACAGCGGCAAGGACAACCAGAGCCTCACATGCCGCAACACTGAAAACCAGACCAGGTGCAGGAGCAGGACCTCTCCATTTCCCAGAAGGCATCCCTAAGGCCCCAAACAAACATAACCTACACCGCACACCACTCAAGCAGTGAAGCTTACAACATGACTGGGGCTCTGGAGACGACGGCAAAAGACACATCTCAATATTGGAACCATCCCCCAATGGCCTGAGCCTCCTCCCTCCCTAAATGCTGGCTAGCTGCTTGCCCTGCCCCAAGAAGGTCACCACCTCCCCCCTACCACGTTGTACCGTACTTCCTCCAGCCCCGTGGCTGCCCGCCCCCCCCCACGGGCACAGGAACAGAAGGTCCGCCGGCACCGCCGGTCGCCATCCCGGAACACCCCTGCCGTGCCGGCTCAATCCGAGGACACTCAAGCGGTGGAAACGGGGAGCCCCTGCCCGGCATGTCGCCGTGACCCCGGCAGCAGCATGTTCTCGCTCACTCTCTGGACGCCATCCCGGCAGCTTCCACCCGCGATGGCGGCGCTCTGCCAATCCCGCGCCTCATTCCGGGAAGTGGTACTTGGCCTCTCCACCCCCTGCCCCCACCGTAACCCAGGCAACCATGCTTAATTGATGACGGGGTCCGTTTTATGAGCCAACATCTCCAATCATGCTCGGACCACATGGCAGTGTCATCGGTTTTTGACCCCCCCAAACACCATCATATGATAAGATTAAAGATGGAGCCTCTGGTAATGGAGCACCACGTTTTTTTGTGACTTTAACATTCGTTTAAAATATAAATGTAGTCAAACTTCAAAGTCTCACAGTATGAAGGATGATAATCTGACAGAACGGTTTTTCTGCTGCAGAATTTTAATATAGGTTCAGGGTGAGATCATCAATGCCTGGAGACCCCATCTGCCTCTACAATGGCAAACGTGTGACCTTGTCAAAGGGAAAGAAAAGACTGTAGAGCTTCTGGACACTGTGGGACATTGACAAAGTTTCACAGGTTAACTAAGACATTTGGGGGGCCTTTTCACCGAACGTGGAAAGCGCTGCACATACCCAGTGCAGACTTACTAGGCAGATGTCTCAAAGGTAAACGCAAAATTAGTGGGTATGAGAATGATTTGTGACCTTTTTAATGTTATGTACAGCTTGGGACAGAGAGGGCAGAAAAACAAGTATTATAATAAAGAGCAGACAAGGTTTAAGTCTATGTTTAGTATTTCTTGCATTTGGAAATGAGTGGTTTGTTAAAAATCAGAACTGTGCCCTGTCTGTTCCACAAATTAAATGTAATAGTGCAAATTCAGTAAAGATCATATTATTAGTGGTGCCCCAATGCAGAAATTGAGCAATACCGATAACCGATATATTTCTGTCTAATACTATGGGGAGGAACTTGTCAAGCTTGCCAACGTAGATTAACATTTTAAGATTGATCTGTGCACCAGATTTTATAATGAATCGTAAACATGTTGAGACCTCTCATAAGTGGTGAATGAGCCGACAAAATACCTCTTCTTCCACTATGGGGAAAAAAAGAATATTTAATGCAAAATAATAATAGTGGGGAAAAAAACCAAGACGATTTTTTTTTTACCATGCAGCGCTACTGCTTCTTTTCCATTCTCTTCCACAGGCTTCCTACTGGTTCCACCAGCAAAACGTCAGATCAAGGCGCGAAAAAGTTGAACAAATTCGAACTTTGGGCTCAAGTTCACTGAGCCATATGATGTGCTGACCATCACACTGTGGAAAACTGCTCCAGTGCCACGCAATCCATTAAAAAATGAGTTTTTGCTGTATTGGGTGAAAAAGTGCCTTTACCTAACAGTTTATAGGAAATTCAACTGTTAGCTGCAACTGTAAGCTAACTCCCATTTTCCAAAATCTCAAAACTTTCTCACATACTTTGAAAGTTAAATTGGGTATTTAAAAAGGCAGGTTGCAGCCTCAAGACAAATGTTCTTTCCCACCTCGATGGACAGAGACAGACAAAGGAAAATGTAATGACTAGAAGCCTGAATTGCACATGAAATGCTGATGGCTGAGCACAAAACACACTGACACCTCTATCAGAAACATTCTGGTAATATCTACCAATCCTCAGTATGTGCTGGTGGCCCAGTCAATTAACCCCCCCTCCTAGTTCTGGCCAAAGCCCTTCAACAAGGAGTCATGAGAGTGCTTGCAGTTTTGACCAGGAGCCATTACATTACAAAACTAGCCAGGTAAGAAGAACGGGAGGTGGAGTAGCAGGTTGGGATTCCACACTCAGCCACCCTTCGGGGGGGGGCCATCAAGCCAGTCAGACACCCGTGAGTGGCGCCGGCGGGGGCAGACTCACCCCTCCTGGCCCCGCCCGAGCCAGTTCATATTGCAAAAGGCTGGACAGGACAGACAGGGATGCAAATGGGTGGGACACACCCCCTCTCCGACACGAAAATGGTTATTGCTCATAGCTGAGCAGGGATGGTATACTGGTGATCTTTCTTAATTGGTCATAAAATTTGAGCATAAGAGTGCCTACTCCCTACCTGGGGGAAGCTTTTGGCAGCACACGGCTGGAACATCTGCCTTCTGGGATATGTATGCGCCCGTTTCAGTGAGGACGGCTAAGGACAGTAGAGAGCTAGCGAGCCACTCAAAGCCAAGCGACCAAGCAAAGCTGCATCTACAGAAAGATGACGGGGACAAAGGCCTAACACACACTTGTTTATTCACTAAACTCGTTTACTTATTCGTTACTGTAACACATTACTTTAACCTTAAGCGGGACCAAACACATTGAGGCTAATTCCATGTATTCACCTGGTGTGGGTTCCAACAGTATCGATCAAGGAACTGTAAAAACCACACACCGCAGCACTGTGTTTGCATACGCACTGGGAAAAAAACACCCCCGCGTTTAACGCACCTTTCCTGTGTGGTTTTTAAACGGCATGGCCGCGAGGTCACTCGCGGAAGCGCAAGGCCGCCAGGAATTACGCTCAATGGCATTCCAGCGGCGCCGGGGGCGGCGCGATGGCGAAACCCGCTCATCTGCGTTCGCAATGGTGTTTTTGAGGAGTGTACAGATGACTCAGCCCTGGGCAGACTCGTCGGCAGAGGAAGAAAGGGGAGGGGCTCTCTCAAAAGCCGCTTCCCAGAAAGTGCAGTTTGACTGACTGGTCACAGAAGCAGTTCCGCGTGAGGGGAACATGGAAACGTGGCTGTTTTTCTGTTTATGCCGGATGTTGTCCACAGTGACCACATTTCGGGTATGTAAAATATAATACAATAGAAAAGTCTTTCACTAACCCCATCTTGTTCTCCATGACACATGTACAGGTGAGAGCAAGCTTAGTTGTCCAAGTGCATTCTGCTTTGATATTTAAGCAAAACATAGATCAGACTCACAGAGTGGGGACCAAGGGGATCACTTAGGCCCTGCTCGACGGTAACTTCTGGAGCGTTATTAAGAATGCAGTGATGAATAACTGCAAAAAAATTACCGACAATTTAATTCAAGCAGATAAAACTTTACCAATAAAAGCCTGAAGTATTTGGGTTTTTTTTATAAAAAAAAAAAGAAAAAGTTATATCTTAGTTGTTCCAAAAGCAAACCTAAGTGGAAATGACTTTATGTCCCTTCTTTTTCAGATCTGTTCCATGGTCCATAATCAGGCCAACGTTCAGGTGACCAGATATATTTCAGAGGGGAAAACCTGCATTTGATTATCAAGCTCAAATGGAAAAGGTTTCCAGAAGGGACTGCATTGTGGATTAATTAGCCATGTAAACTTTCAGTACACGTGTATCCGAAATAAACGTATCGGCCTACAAAAGTACCCATGAAATGTCACATTATCAGCATACTTTACAGCATGGGTTTGCGAGGTACGACACATGGCTGGACATTTACGGATCAACTTCTGCTCAACACAGCACCCAACCAGGCAGCTCAAAACACATCACGGAACTAAATGTCCAGGTGAGGAAGTCGGCAACCGCCAGCACTGTTTACACAGACATGTGACTGGCAACACATCACCGGGATAATAATGACGGTAGGTACCATTATCACTTAGAGGACAGTCTCCACGTTCACGCAGCAGTCCCTGGAAGCGTGGCATCAAACGCATGCCATTTTGCTCACTGGAAAACCAGGCAAGTAGAATAACTGGCTGTCTTCAACAAGTCCCCAAACAACGGCAGACAGAGACTCTGAGACAGTGATGAAAAACTAAGATCGCAAAGCAGATTTTATTGTGCAAGCCAATCTTCGCTCAAAGACAGATAGCGAGCAACCTTTACCCAGCTGTTTCTTGGGGGATTTCCGTAAAAAAAAAAAAAAAAAAAATGCTGGATTTAAGAGTTAAACCAAGGTCGAAATTATGAAACTATGAAAACTATGATGACTTCTCTGGAAGGAAAAAATTCAAAATAATCCAAAATCAAAAAGACACACAAGAGAAGTACAGGTGGAAATGGAGTGCACAGTGCCACAAGCATTCCACGCTAGTTATGCTGTTAATAGATCTCAAATCCACATTCTGCTACAAGTTTCACAATCAGTATTTAAAAAGCATTAAAAAAAACCATCAGGATGCTATACCTCCCACTTCCAATCCGAAATGTAAAGCCCAGGTGCCGGAATGTCTGAGACTCACTGCTGAATTCAGATCACCTGTAGAGTCTGGATAATGTGAATCGTGATAACTAATTTAGAAAATAAAATCACAACCTGATTTCAATTCACCTGATCTGCCCATTTAAAAATAACCAAAACTTCACACAAGCGATAGATAATTTTTGCAGCAACCAGAAATTTTGAACACCCACAGTAAATAAAAGTATATCAAGAAAACTTCAGAAATAACAAAACAATATTCCGGGAAATACATGCTGAATCGGGAATTATCTACCACCTCCGTTTATGAGCTGATGCAGAAATTAATACACTTCTGCAAAGCATCACCGTGTAAATAAATTTTCAGGTCATACTGGTAACATCATTTAACTGACACATGACCCAGACGCTTAATAGTGAAAATGATGAATCCGGGGCATGTGCCGATAAAGACCGATAACAATACTGTGGGCACCCTGTGGATCTAGTGGATACGTTTAATATCGCGATCACCTAAATAAAAGGTAAAACTATATAAACCTATTTTCTTTAAAGCGACTGTTACTGTTGCCAATTTGCACACTGTTGTAATTCTGTAACACGGTTTACTGTGCATCGCCGCCTGCGTAAGCCGGCCTTGTTGCCATTGTACTAATTAGTTTCCTTTTTCACCAATAAACAGTAGTTTTAACACTTTGCAGTCCTCGATCGCACCCCATCTCTTATGCAACGAGCACTAATACGTTGTGAAAGCCGTCTTCAATACACTTCCAAAGCCAATGCTGTTACACAACCGTATAGAGTTTAAGGGCTTTGAGAGCTTCTCGGAGGCGCTGTTTAAACCGAGGAGAAAGCCACGCACGGTTTTTCAGGACTGGGTGGTTTATTTTTCCCCACTTTATCGACATGCCACATGGGTCACCATGCAGGTAAATACTGCGCCATGTGAGACACTCCGGGACTTTAAACTACATGATGCAATGGGTTGGTCATCGGTCGGCCGGGCTGCCATCCTGGCCAGAGCCACCAGCTTTCTTCACCACGAAAATCTACACCAAACTGACAGCTCACATTGAAAACAACTAATGCTCACCTACTAGAAGTAGCTGCGGACCCGAATAGGAAGCAACCCCCCTGACCTATACTCCCGGTTATTATGGAAATTATGTATAGAGCACCGAAAAATCGTAAAAAGGCATTTATTAATGCATTCATGGGTTGGACTTTGAGGCTCGCTGAGAAAGCGATAGGACTTGGGGGACTGGATGAAAGCGGCGGGGCTGCCTTTAACTGCGCCCGGCGACACAAAAGGCGAGTGCCGGTCCCACCAGAAAGGCGACAAGCCCCCGGTGCCATACGGGGATAATACACAACAGGCATCAGAATAAAATGGGAGGCCTATATATGCTAGGTTTTAAAACGGGCGATTAACAGCTGGCAAGAAATTTAAGAAAAAGCCACAGGGGTGCGCATTTCGAAATAGGGATTATATAACCGGGGAAAGCCGGAGAGGAGCGACCGGGCCCGGCTGCACGTTCATTGTACACTGGGCAGCAGGACGGAGACCGAACCGGGCACCGGGGGGGCTGAAATACACCTAAATAATACAAAAAAACACGCAAAACTGCGCCCAGACGGGACGCATCAGCACCCAACAAAAAAGGATGTAAAATGACAGTGGGAAGCACAGCTGCTTACCTTTTTAAGCCTAGAAGTTGGAAATTATCGCCTTCATGACCTTTAATGTCAGACAAGGAAGGTGACACTTATTTTGTATTTTTTTTTAGGGTCGGGGGGTTGGGGGGGATGTCGTTAGGTCGCACTCCAATTGGAAAAAAAGACACAAAAAGACACAAGCAATGCAGTTATTGGGTTTCAAAGCCACACGACTTGACGGTTATACTCCAAAAAATTTAATCAAATTCTCCAGTCCCCCCAGTGAAATGCGAAACGTGTTTGCAGTCGGTCCAAAAAGCGAGCAGTTTATCTCTTTAAATTAAAAGAGCCCCACTTTCCTTTTCCCGAAGTGCGCCGCAAAAAAGGCAGAAAAAATGTTGCTTTACATCCCCAGTAGCTTCATTCCAGAATGAAAATAGGCGAAGGGAGAAGATTCTTCGTTTATAACATCCAGTAAATGTAATAAGAGAATAAAAACAAACTTACACATTCACGGGAGGCGGATAATGCTTCCGAAATTGACGCGATTCTTTTCTCTCCGGAGCTTCCCAGTCAACTTACATGAGTGCGGGGTCCCCGGTGCAACTTTCCCAGACCTTTCAAAACGATTAAGCGCCTTTTGTGTGCTTCTCCCGAATAAGCATGGCTTTCCACAGTAGGAGAAAATAAAAAAAAAGAATTTTCCCCCCTAAAAAAAAATCTGAAATTCAAAGTTATTGCATTCACTCCATCATGGTGGCCATGTTTGAGAGACCGAAGTACCGCCTGTCAGTGACACTCGGACAAATAGTTCCCCCCGATAAACTTTGAGCTGAGCCCAGACTATGGATGTGGGGGATGTCCATGTAGGACTCGTCGGGGATATAAATAAAAAGCAACGTCGACGGCTCCGAAAACAAGTGAACCGCGGGGTGTTGGCGAGAAGGAAGAAAAAAGCGCCGTATTTAAAAAGAAAGTCACAGTGCTAAAGCCCGCGGAGGAATATGCCGAAGCATCCTCCAGGTGAAGCGACTTTTTCAGCCGGGAGACAAGCAGGACCCGGAATGGACTATACCCGGACGGAACCTGGACCGGAGAGCTTCTCCGGGTCGCCTCACTAAATCAATCAGAGCGGGTATTTTGATTGTGTTTTTGAGTATTTTGAAGTTTAAGCCTATTACACGTTCTGCTATTGTTGGGTTTTAGATGCAAAGGAATGTTTTTTCGCGTGTTAAAATGGATTTAACGAAATCAGAAGTTTGCGATATACAGCAATCTCGAATCTTAAAAAAAATGAATAGAACTGTTTCTATATATTATGTTTTGAAACGCCCCATAACTCTGTACTGGGTAAACAATTAAACCATGCATGGATGAATTGCAACACAAAATCATGTAGGCTAATTATTTAAATATTTTAATATTTAAAATGTATTGACAGTGTAAATATAAAATGTATTTATACTGATCAGGCGTGATTTTCCGCCCGTTTCAAATGAAATACGATTTTATATTAGGCCTATATTTAGATAATTAAAGGGTTTCTCAGTTCAATTCTTATTCCCGATAAAGAGAGCGTTCCGTGCAAACGGCCGTATATTGTCCTCCTCATTAGAATTCTTCCCTCATTTATTAAGAGAAGTTAACTGAAGATCAAGCATCGGATGGAGGAAGTCCAGCAGAACCCAGGTGCAGGCGGATATTGGCTGCCGTAGCTAATAAGAGGGTTCACTGTCTGGAGAGACAGTACTTTACTGATCTGACCATTCACGTATCCATCTATTCAGGCTTTCCTTCTGCACATATACTCCAATTTGTGTGGTATGCCCAGTTTCATTAGTCATATAGGAACACGAGGTGTTTTCCTTCTACAAGGTGCTCTGTGTTTGCGCGAGCACATGTATTTTTCAGCAGCGAGTCGGAACGTCGGCTACTCCGCGTTAGCGAAAATTCCCGGTGAAAAGAGCGGAGGACCTCAGAGCCCGAGGTATCACAAGAGCCATCGTAAGTAAAATGGCATCCTTCACGTCAGCTCAAATATTATTCTCGCAGAAGCACCCATTTCTCTCCCAGCTTTCTGCCATAGTATACTTTCCAGCTCTAAACTCTAAACCCAGGGAATCGGTCACTGTAGACCACTGTGCAATTATGTCATACTGGGCCCAGTTAAACCCCGTCAGCTGGATTCGCTATTCAGCGGGCATCGTCATTGTTGAGCCCTCCTGCTAACTGAACCTTTCAACTAAACACACTTTACATCATCAGATGTCCACATCAACAGTGTGTTCGTCATGATTATTGCGTGTTTTCCCCCAAAGCTCCAAAATCCTACCCATAAGGTATATTATGGTAGAACATTAACATAAAAGTGGCTCTTTTTATTCAGAAGCATCTTCTTTTCCTGTTTTTTTTCCTTTGTTAGATTTCTGGATTACATCAGAGATGCAGTTTAACAATAAGTTCCATCATTAGTGGACCACCCCCCACCACCCTCCCTTAAAGAGCCAATGCCCATGAAACATGATAATTCAACAGAACAAAAGAATAATGATTGGACACACCAATCAATTGGGAACTAATTAGCCCTCTTTGTCTCCTATTCAGCTCTTGAGTATTGCGAGCCATACATTTACAAATGATGCCAGTGGGACCTCTCCTTCCATAAAGAAGAGTCCCCTTTTTAACCATGAGTCCATCTTGTACCACGGCCATCTTCCACTGTGCAGGTGGTGCGGGCGAGGGAGTTTCATCCTAGGTCCTGGACACTGCGTGAATGCCAGCCATTATCACAAACTCATTCACGAAGGTTGCTCATCTGCAGGGATGCATGTAAAGCTGTGGAAGGGGCCAAAGGCTGCAGTGAGGCCTGCTTCTCCTCGAGTCCTATGGATAGTTCCAGAAAAGGGGTGAAAGTATTGTGCAGTGACACCTTGTTCAGCATTGGATGACTTGTAGAGCAAACATGGCAGAATAACACAATGTTTTATCAATTTATATCTACTTGCTGCATTTTTAATGGCATAAATGCAAAATGTGTCATTAACACACTACCAGAGCTAATTTTCCAAGAAAGTATTCCACTTACCCAAATAATGCTGCCAATGACTGAAAAGCAATTGCAGATGCATCACAAACATTTCTGTTCGGCTGCGATGAAACAATGTGTGAGAGTTAAACTCATGAATTAATAGTTGATACAACCTCAGCACTAAAATACAGTCGTGGCCAAAAGTTTTGAGAATGACACAAGTATTGGTTTTCACAAAGTTTGCTGCTTCAGTGTTTGTAAATCTTTTTGTCAGATGTTTCTATGATATACTGAGGTATAATTACAAGCATTTCATAAGTGTCAAAGGCTTTTATTGACAATCACGTTAGGTTTATGCAGAGAGTTAATATTTGCAGTGTTGTTCCTTCTTTTTCAAGACCTTTGCATGTCGCCCTGGCATACTGCCAATCAACTTCTGGCCCAAATCCTGACTGATGGCAGCCCATTTTTGCATAATCAATGCTTAGAGTTTGTCAGAATTTGTGGGTTTATGTCAGAATTTGTAGTAAGTCAGACTCATTTCTGGTGAGGGTTGGACTCTGCCAGGGCTGCCCTTTGTCACCGATTCTGTTCATAACTTTTATGGACAGAATTTCTAGGC
>JAODLD010000001.1:18745118-18765084 GCA_026781065.1 Mormyrops boulengeri
CCCCCCCCCCCCCCCCCCCCCCCCCCCCCCCCCCCCCCCCCCCCGCGGCCGCGTCGAAGGGAAGAAATGTTTTTATGACTCAATTTAAGGAGCGCTAACAAGCAGTGTTGTGTGGGGGAGGCTAAAAGGAGCAGACACCGGTTCCTTGCTGATGCTTACTATGCTATTACAACAGTTTATCCCGGAAGACCTTTACAGTGCAACCCCAAATCCGGGGTCAACAAGGTCTAGTTTAAAGACCCACCAGGAACAGCACACAAGCATTAATGGCCACCGGGGCACTGTAAAGACCGACAGGCACTGTAATAAAACCCAAATGCTACCATTTATAAGGCATAAATCAAAGACTGAAACAGACTGTTCCCAGCACAGGCAACTTCAAAGGTACCTTAAAGGCTCCTCTGTCATCAATAGTTTGCGACAGACACGCCACCAAAACACATTAATAAATTCCAGCTTTGCCACACCATCTGTAGAAATGGTGCAAGCCATTGTATAAAGTCTGTTTCAATTTCCATCCATCTCCCATAATGGCACAAACACCAGGAGAACATGTGATCTGCACACATGTAGGTCCAGAGGTGGGAATGTAGTCCCCCACACCCAGGAGGGTGAGGTTACTGTGGCAACCATGGAACCACTGTGAATTTTAATGTCATTCAGATCACAGATGCGTTTAGCATGGCAATATTTTTTGCCATTCTCTCGCGAGGTAGCTGATATCTTGAGAGAAATATATACCATTTTGAGACAGCTAATTAATATCCCACACTGCACCCTTAAATTAAAAAAACGCGCCACCTTATTGCTGAGGCTCTCAGTCAGCAAAGCTGACCTCTCTGCCTTCATTAGGCTGGCCGAGGGCCCATAAAATTCACAGAAAATCACAAATTATACCACCATTTTGGATACAAGTTGCACACAGGGGTGCTATGTTACTATGTGGGTTGTGATGCTGTGCTAGTGTTGCTGTTTTGAATCCCAGAATTGATTTCATCCTTGGGCTCTTGAGCAAGGCCCAAAACCGCCGATCCAGCGACCGTCTGACCCTGGTTTCTCAAAAATTTACATCATTTTAGATAAAGCATCTGCTACATATGTAAAAGATGCATAATTCACCTCCAGGGCCTTTAATAGTTAAAAACAGGCAATAACTCGAAGGCCTTGCTCTATACCTTTATGCTGAAAAACATGACAAGTTTTATTTTGATTGCACTGGGGGGGCATGGGGTCACAGAAACATCACAAGTTGATATCCTGTTTACTTGTAGTGTCCAAAGGGCAACATGTTGCATGCACATGCAGATGGGGGGGGGGTTAACAGCTGGTGTGACCAGGCCTTCCTACAGAAACTCGTTAATAACAGCTATCTACTTGGAGTTAATTATTCCATGCAGGACGTTAAGGAGGAGGAGCCACCAAAGGAATATTAGGATTAATGGTGAAAAGTAACTGCAACTGTTATTTACAGTACAGCTGGCGGGTAGGGGGAGCGATTAGCCGTATCCGTGCGCGGGACACATTTACAGGCCTAATTGCAGGGGCGATTTATGGGTTTTAGAAGGCATTATTATGGGATGCGGCCTACCCGTGTCAGAAGTCAAATGATAATTAGACAAAGTGGAGAGCTTCTCAGTATTAACTCCTACCAGCTGGGGCAATTTTGGCAATTTCCTATTCAGGGGAGGCACAAAGCGCGGGACTGGGGGGGGTGGGGGAGCAAGAAGCATTTTAGTGGCATTTATATTTCAAAGGATGAGCCCACTGAAGGTTATGTGCAGAATGAGCCGCCAAAACCCAGGGCTGGAAATGATTCATCCATCAGCGCGGTCATGGGGTAAATATTATTCGCTGGTTCTCAGTGTTTGCATTCATTATAAATTGAATTAATTTGCACTTGTGTCCAAATGTAAGAGGACTTAAGAGTGCGTAACTAAGCCTTAGAGCTGTGCAATGCCAGAAAAAAGCCAGAACGGATTTTCCTGAAACAAAAAGGGACTAGAGCCACGGATTACTTTCCTGTGCTTCATGCTCCACGGCCCGCGTCCAGAACAGACTCACACTATCACCCATGTGGCAATTAGCACCCTCTGCTGGATGATGCAAACCTCCACTATCAGGGGTGGAACACAACATCTACAGTAGTGTTTTTCAACCCCTTTGGTGACCACTCCAAGACAGTCCACATTTTTGCTCCCTGCCAACTCCCGGGACACCGGAAACAATCAATCAAGAACAGTGAATATCTGGTATTGGTGTGCTGGGACTCTGGGGGTTCATGAGGACCAGCTTGAGAAACACTGATCTACTGGATGAAAGGCGGCAAACCACAGAACAACAAAGACGCAGGATGGCTGTGGGATTAGAGCAAACAAGCCGCAGTCTTACTGTATAACAAATGGAGAAAACATATTGAATGTGCTTAATTAATTATACATTAAGGAACAGCCATAGAAATGAAGTGGTCGTAATCTTCCCGTGGGAAAGTGTTAATGAAGCCTGTTTACCTGCATGTGCACGACTGCGCACTGAACGCGACACATAATCAATCGCCCAAATCCGAAGAAGTAAATGAAATGTAAATTCACAGCCCCTATGAGCTAACCGGAAAAATCCATCAGCTAATGGGTAAATGTGTGTCTCATTATGACTGGCAGGGGAATTTCGTTTGGTTTTGCAGGATAAACTATTCAATGTGTAATGGTAACATGTTGGTTTCTGAAAATTACAGATGTAAACCATTTCATTAAAAAATAGTAATCAATTTCCCACTAATGTACAGCTCAGGAAAAAATTAAGAATCGACAGCAAAATTTTCAGTTCCAATCTTTTCTCAATTTATGGGCATGTGCTTGTATAAAACATACATGCTTTTGCAAACTCCAACTCTTCCCTGTTTCTTATTAATGAAGGGCTTCTTCCATGCTTACGGGTCTTCAGTCCTGCTTCTAGGAGTCTGTTACACACAAACAGTTTTTTGGTCGTTCCCAGTGTCTCCTGCTTCACCTGGTGGCCTGCTATCTTGGTTGCCTGGAAGCAACCTGCCGCTCAGTGTAGCCTTCTGCCAGCAGATCTAGCGTTAAACTAGGATTCAGAAATGGAGATTTTTTTTTTTTTTTTAAATATGGAGTGGCCTCTTAATTTTTCCAGAGCTATTTGTCTCTCACTATATTTTATGTTTCAGTCACATCACCATACAACTAATTTATTGAATAGGTAAAATATGAAAAATAGAAAAGACTTTAAAACAGGAGGTCAGTTTTAGTACTGTTTTCACTGTACAACATTGTCCCCACAGAAGATAAGAGATAATTTCCATTTATTTTACATATTTAGTAACGGTCCTCAAAAATGTTCTCTGCTCCACCCAGTCCGACCTACAGCATTCTGCTATCAGTTTAAACAATAGTTTTTAAAAGAAGCATTAACATGTTTGTAAATAAACAAACTGAACCAAAAATGTTGCTACAGCAGTGTTTGCCAACCCAGGGACCCCCAGCCAGTCCACATTTCTTTTTTGTCCCTCCCAGCTCCCAGCCAATCAAGAACACCAAATACCTGGTTCAGGTGTGTTAGTGCATTAGGACCTGAGAGAGAGTGAAAATGTGGGCTGTCTGAGGGTCCCCGAGGACTGGGCTAAGAAAAACTGGACTTCAGGCATCTGACATAGACTTCCGCTGATCAGACCGAGTAAAGGTGGCATCAGAGGAACTGGATCCCCGCATTAGTCATGCAAAACAAAGATTTCTTTGTGCTGTTTGTCCTGCCACTGGAGGACACTGCAGTGAACACCTGCTTCCTGTCCTTTGTCATGTCTGCTTTCGAAAACGACACCCTGTGCGTAACTATCCTCTGCCAGGGCCTGCACAGGTAGGCCTTAGTAAATTTGCTGGGGGCGACTGAGCGGCGTTTCCAGGAAGTTCCGCCTACCTCAGCCACCTCCTCTGCAGAGTTACTCCTCATGACGGCGTGAGTGGTGGCAAACACTGCAATGCGGTACTCCTTCACGATCTTCTCCAGGAGCTCGGCGATCCTCCGGAGGTTGGCCTCCTGGCGGGCCACGCTGTCCCCCCCATTGTATTTGTCCACCCAGTAGAAGGCGGAGATGCTATCGATGACGAGGAGGCTGAGGGAGGGCCGGCCGGGGAGTATGCCCTCCACGTGGTGCAGCGTGAGCAGTAGCTGGAGGCTGCTGGAGCAGTGGACTACCGATATGCGGCACAGGCACGCTCGTAGCATCTCCTCTGAGCCCTGGGGCAGCCGCTGCTCCAGGATGGACACCAGGCGCAGAATGTCAAAGTGGTAGTCAGTGTCCACGTACATCACTTCCACCTCCAAGCCACCAAGCTCCCCTGGGAGGATGCAACAGGTCACCAGGTGGTACAAGGTCTCTGTCTTGCCTGTTCCTTCCATACCGTGGAACTCGACCACATCTCCTGTGGATGGGAGGAAGCCAGAGTGAGGAACTACAGAAGCTCCAATACTAATCCTACCATTAAAGGCACCTTGAACATTATTATCAGTTAGATGTTCCTTAACCCCACCCTCCTTCCCATAATCCACCGCTGCCTAAGTCCTTTACATCAGGGCTGTTCAACTCACGGTCCTCAAAGGCCGAGGACTGCTGATTTTCCAGCCTTCCTTTACCTGTGAGCCAGGTGCGAAGCCCCTCTGGCCAATCAGAATCCGTAATGATTAAACTAACTATTGGGAGAACTGAAAACACGGCCTGGATTTGGAATCGAGGGCCAGATTTGAATAGGGGGGCTTTACATAGTATCTAGAAAGGGAAACAACCTCGATATGCTCAATGTTTAATGCAGCTACTGAGAATGAATTTCAAACTGATACATTTATTTACCAGACATCTTTGTTCAAAGCCATAAAGGCAAACAACGAATTATATACACAGATACAAGCTTCTGTTTGAGTCAACACTTACCTTGAGCTGGACTACAGTCATCAGGAAAAAGGTGAAAATCTAACCCCTTCAGGCATCGTTTTCCTTCGAGTCTGGCAAGCAGCTGAGGGATAACGTCATGCATTTACCATCTAACCAATAAACACCGATAAGGTACTATATACAAAAATACAGTGAAGAGTTTTCTGTAAAATTGCGAAATAGGTTAGTGCAATGAGAAAATGACCCAAGACAGAAACGAGATTGATAAATCTTGCTCTTAATTGATCAAACGTATCAGAAAATATTTTTCTCTATCAATCGCTCGCCATGATAATTGTGTGTTAAAACTGGGTCAATCAGCATTGTAAACAAGATTTGCTTTAGAGCGCCTTCGTTTAACTTACTAATAAAAGCTTCTCAAACAAGACCAACGGAAAACAGCTCAGAACTTTGGAAACTTCAACCCCAGCCCTTCAATTAGCCTACGTGTTTTTTTATGTAGACAGCTAGCGGCTTAGCTTTCCAGGTGAAATCCCATTACCCAATTGTTCCCTGTTTTCCCCAGCTTTACCTGCGCACCGGATTCAGAGGACCTTGATGGATGCGTCATGCCGCGCTAAACTTGCGCCACTGCACACCTAGAGCTTTCAGGGAGCTATTTCCGGCTACTTCTCGTGGTCCCGTCCTTACCGTACCACACGGAATATACGTGCACTTTAAGTTTTGTTTTAATACTTTCCTCTAGATTTATTAGCTTTTCTGCAAATATACGGAATCATATAACATTAATTTCACATTGTTTCGTCGTTCTGCAAGTGTTACAGAAGGTTTGTGTCCGAGTTAGTAAAAACAGAGATATTTATTTGCAAAACGTTTTAAATTGCTAAAAATGCTGCTAAAATCAGAAAAGATCCTTCGAATATCACGTATACATTCAGCTCTCGAAACGGTTCCAGTAAGTATACTACAATAAAATGGTACACTTCATAAACACAAATTACAGGATGTTAAATGTAATCTTTTTTTTTTACTGGTGTCGTGGAAGCGATTTCTTTTTAGAGTACGCAAAAGCAGATGTGATGCTTCAACGATTTTCTTTTAGAATCCATTTGAGAGGTTTCATGATTTGCCATAGTAAGTTCCACGCTAAAATCACTGGCAAGTGAACGGTATACATTTCTTAACTCGCACTAGTCAGTGCGTGTTAAAGACAGGTAGACATGAGTGCTGCTGTGCATTAGTAGGAGTTTTGCGAGAGTCTGTATTTCTACTTTTTTTTTAAAAAAAAAAAAAACCTAAATCCACTTCAGAATTACAAACCGGCCCCAGCGAATCCAGCGCCTGTCCCGCTACATCCGGGGATGAATCCAGCGTCTTTTTCTTCCCCCCCGTCTTCTTCCCCTTTGACTCGGGAAGTAATCCTGCTGTCAGATCGTTATTATAACGGTACAGGGGTGCACCCGGCACGGTAATGCAATAACCACGGAAGTCCTACTGTGGTAATAATAAATGCTTTATTATAATTCACACTATAGGATACTGTAGCTTAATAGCTGTGTGGTAATTTATGGTTTTCTAGGGGGTCATTCATCACACCAAGCCGATCATGGCAGTTCATTTACCTCCTTGCGTCATTGACGGCGGAACGGGGTGAGTTTATTATTGCGTTTATTTAATAGTCGTTGCAGGTATAATATCTTGGTTAGATCACATATTCACATTTGAGTCTCGGGTTTAGCATTAACCGACCCGGTCATGACGCACGACTGGCGCAGTCGACCGGGACCTGCATCTGCCATGACAGCCTAGTTATTTTCTGTAGCAGCCCCATCCCGTAAATGTAATGCAAAAATAATAATAACAATTTGCAAGGATGCGCACCAACTAAGTTTGTCATTCATTTATTTAGCTACACTCAAACTCCAGTACTGTATATGTACTACCTACTAGCTCGTTTTCTCACGAATTTAGTTGGGTTCGTGTATTACCAATAAGTGATTATTTAAATTTGTTCATGTTTATTTGTTTTTGGCACTATTTATAATGTCACTCGCTACATATTAACAGATTCCGTTTGTTTACAGCGTAAAAATTAGGTCAGGTTTACTCCCTTTGGGAAGACGCACCGTCGTGTGCTAGATATGGGATGGAAATCTGCTTTTCTGCTCGTCCTTATATCTGTCAGAATTATATTATTATTTATTTGTATTATTTTTTTTTATCAGCTTCGCCTAACGGAGATTAGTGAATAAATGTTGCGGTGCCCTTAACACACTGAAACGTCTTCCCCTACATATTGCATATGTACAAATAAAAAGATCTACAGATCATAGTTCCATTTTTTTTTGATAAATGATAAACGGCACTGAAAGAGTGTTTGGGGCCGGTGGGGAAGAAAGCAAATTAACCTGTACATACAAATGCATCAGTACTGCGCAAAAATATGAGTAATTTGTACCTGTCGTGTGTTTTCTACGTAGTGGAAATATGGTGCAGCGGAGCGTCTAATTATTTTCTGTGTTACTAATCTCTCCTGCACTCTCAGATACACCAAGATCGGATATGCCGGAAATACCGAACCCCAGTTTATCATTCCCTCCTGTAAGTATCAAGATGAATTAAGTAAACTCACAAGTATTGGACTTAGATATTCATTATAGGCCTACTCCCACTGTCTTTGTGCCTTTATAAATAATTGCCCCGGACTCCGCAGCTTAATTAGCTGTTGTTGTCTGGAGGTAACAAACTGATAGTGTAGCGGTGGAAATTTAACAGGGTGTATAAAGGCTCAGATAGTCTACCTGCCTAACCTTATTTAATATGGAAAGTAACGAGATGTGCTTTGGAAAATAATTCGTTGTTTGGTTGCAAGTTAGTTTTTTCGTGTTTTATTGATGCAAAAAAATAAGAAAGCATTTCAGATAGTGGCATTAATTAAATTTAGCTTGCAAAACGCTAATTAAAGCTTGCGTTATAAAAGCCCATGGCTGTATCTATATTTGTTCAGAATTAATTAGGGTAGTTTGGAATGCAGATTAAGCTTTCCAGTTAAGAAACGCTAATGAGCCAAGCAAGTAAACATTTTAACGGTAGTAAACAATGCAGGTTTGACCTTTTAGGTTTGACATGGATCTTCCTCAGTCTATCTCTGTGATTAGATTGTGTTGAATATAAGTTGTGGCTATAAATGAACTCAGTAGAAAAGACCTATAACACATAGGCAAGACTGTGCTGTTAGTGGTCAGTTTTATTACCTATACTGCTATTTGTAGCTGGGTACGCTGTATTTTATTTAATTGGTGCACAATATTTGGTGGCACAGATAAATTTAGACTTCAGTTAAAGTTCTCAGGCTTTTTGATGGCTAGGGTAGACATCTGTCTTTTCCACAATTGGAAGACTCCTTAAATATTTCCAGGCATCGCCATCCGAGAAACCGCCGGCGTCGGAGACCAGGCGCAGAGACGACTCATGCGCGGGGTGGACGATCTGGATTTCTTCATTGGAGACGAAGCGATAGATAAGCCCAACTATGCAACCAAGGTCGCGTGTCTTTAGCAAAGAGTCCCATGTTGTTCTTGCTGTGGCCGTAGGGGGCTCTGCGCTAAACTTCCGAAAGAAAATATCATTACTGAGTGCACGCCACAGTTGAAATCGACTGTGTAGGGAATCGAAATTACATAGTGTTTTTGAAATACCTTTTCCAGTGAACCCAAATGGTGATTAATCAGAGGATATTACTAATATGGTAATAAGGTTTCCCTAACTAACTGATATTAGTAAACTGTAACTTCTTTATTTGTGTACTAAAAATGGAATGGAACTAGAATACAATCTTGAATACAGAGTATGTATAGTTTTATGCCATCATGAATAACGTGTGTTTTTAGTGAGGTTTTTTGTTGATATTTCAAATCCCTCCTCAACTCTTTGCTACCAGTAATCTGCAGTAGGTGGTGCTGTAATTACCCCAAATGTTGATGGTTCGAGTCCAAACGGCGCCTTGCTCTAGTAAAAAGCTCAGCTTTATAATAGTTTATTTGTAAGTGGGTGAAGAAGTCAGTAAAGCATTTAAATGTCCCTTAAACCTAAATTTCAGCGGCGCACTGAAACGGTGTCCCTGCTCCACAGTGGCCTATTCGGCATGGCATCATCGAGGACTGGGATCTCATGGAGAAGTTCATGGAGCAAGTGATATTTAAGTATCTGCGAGCAGAACCAGAAGACCACTACTTCCTGATGGTAGGACCAGCCGCCTCTGTCCCCGTACCCGTCCATTTCCCTGTCAGAAGAGGCTTTTCACGGGAAATATATCCCATTCATTTTGGCACATTCTTAAATTTTATTCACTTGGCGTCTGGGTAATTCAGTGTAATCGTCTCCATCTATTAGTCTTAGAGTTATTGTTGTCTAAAATGTTCATCTATTAATAACTACTTCTGAATAAAAGCCTTTTTTATCTGGGAGATGGCTTGAACCTGAGTTCAGACCCAATCTAAATAACTTGCATCCCCAGACAGAACCTCCGCTGAACACGCCAGAGAACAGGGAGTACCTGGCAGAGATCATGTTTGAGACCTTCAACGTTCCGGGGCTCTACATCGCTGTGCAGGTATGGCACCTGACTGGAGATTAGCGTGGCACATTCTGGAATCACATGATCCCAGTTTCAGACCTGTTTTTTTTTCCCTCCCCAGGCGGTGCTGGCCTTGGCTGCCTCCTGGACCTCCAGAGCCGTCGGCGAGCGTACCCTGACGGGGATCGTGATTGACAGTGGCGACGGGGTGACCCACGCCATTCCAGTGGTGAGAATCATCACACCTCTCCCCACTCCATGTGCTGTTGGTCAACTCGCACCCTGGTGTCCGTGGCAAACACCAAATCCTGATATGAAAGCTGCATCACGCACATTTGTGATCCAATGGAGGCTGATTGTATCAACTTTTCTATTTATTTCAAAAACAGACAAATACACAATACTACCATTGCGTACTATTACTACTGAGACCAAGGCGCATACAAGAAACTTGTCCGCGTCTGTTTTTTCCTCTTGGTAATTACTTTGGTTGAGTCCTTCTTGAATTTTTCTGTGGCACATCTGCCCTTTTTCCTGAATGGAACAAAATGCATTCATTGTCATTGTACACAGAGCAAGTACAACTTGGTGTTAGACGCACATGCAGTAGGCAAGAGCAAAGCATGGGTTCAGATCGCAGTGTGGGCCATGTTTGCAGCACTCTTGGGGCAGGTTTTGGTTTAAGGATCTTGCGCATGGACCTAGAACTGATATTATTACTCTGCCATCCGTAGCTTGCAAACCAACAACCTTCCAGACACAGATTCCTAACCCACAGATTTACTGGCCCATAAAAAATACTGCCTGCTGTAGCAGTGTGTGAATTGCTATGTAAGTCAAGCCACAAAGCCTGCAGTGTTAAAACCATTTCATAAATTCAGTGGCACTGCATTTTTTTTTTAAAAAAAGCAAACTTCAGTCCCACTGGAATTAGAAGCCCAGTAGGAGCTGTTGTCTTCCCTCTCAGAAATGTCACCTGAAGGGCAACACACGAGTTGGCGGGACGTTTAGCATCTGTCGCCTCTGTTTGTGTGGCAGCAGGCTGCTGTCGCCGTGACAACCTGTCACATCTAATCCGCTCCGTCTCATTGGCTATCCAGCAGAGCATTTCCGGTGTTTTTGATTAATGGCTGCCTGAAAACCGGATTAACGACAGCACGGCGGCCCACCGCCAGGAGCTGGGGACTGAAATGTGATTTATAGGCTCGTGTGGGATTACTTCGGAGGTGACTGTCAGTGGGGCATAATTGCCTAGGGGTCATCTGAATGTTTTGACAGCTGGGGAGAGGTGAAGAATTCATAACTGAGGGGAATCAGGGGGGTTGACAACTTTTACCATCTGAAAACTTTTAACGTTGCCACCTCCCGCCTCCCCCTAGTCAACATGTTTTACCACAGTGACCCCCACCCAAATATAATCTACATAACTTCCCAGATTATTTTCTCTGTGGAAGTCTTTGTAGACGCGCTCACTGTAAATATGTCTGGACACTCCTGCCTACATTTTATGCAAACCTGTTATACTGTCACATCATGGTCGGTCTGCCCACCAGGGAGCCCCCCCCCCAGACCTCTGACACAAATCAGACACGGCGGGGGGTGGGTGGATGGGTGTCATGAACTCTGAACCATTTATGAGCTGAGCTTTGATGATGGATAAGACCGCGCGCCTCAGCCAGCAGTGGTGTTTACCACCACTCAAGCCATGTATTTAGGTGCCCCCTGTTGGCCACAAACAGGCACTACACTGGGGGTCGGCCTGAAACAACAATCCCGCCTCTGACCGCGACCTGAGCCTGGCCATGTCCCGTGTGTCCCCCCCTCCCAGGCTGAAGGTTATGTGATTGGAAGCTGCATCAAACACATTCCCATTGCTGGTCGGGACATAACATACTTCATCCAGCAGCTACTTCGAGAGCGGGAGGTTGGCATCCCTCCGGAACAGTCTCTGGAGACAGCGAAAGCGGTGAAGGTAGCCCTCGCCTCCCACGCCGAACACGTCTGGTCCTCACGTCTTTTTGGGGACTACAGTCAAATGTCACAAGCCCACATCCAAGCACATTGGAAATCAATAACGAACTGTACACTTTGGTGCTTTCAGTGGCTTAAAAATTCCTCATTAAGAGGAACCGTCTACACATATGGGCCAAACATGTTACGTTTTCTTATATTAAGTGCTGAAAATGCACATTGATTTTATGTGGGATGTAATATTTACATTGCCCTGAATAATTTTGCTGTGTTTGATGGGTCACCCCCCCCGGGACGTGTTCGCTCCTTCCCCGGGCCCATTGCCCAGTTTTTTTCTGGGGGCTTTCCACCTTTCCGTGCCCCCCATTATTTTGCGGTGTTTGGTGGGGCACCCCCCCCCCCCCCCCCCGCCACCCATTAGGAGAGATACTGCTACATCTGCCCTGACATCGTAAAAGAATTCACAAAATATGATACGGACCCTGGGAGGTGGATCAAGAAGTACAGGGGGATCAATGCAATAAGCAAGAACGAATTCCTCATAGACGTTGGCTACGAGCGTTTCTTGGGACCCGAGATCTTTTTTCACCCCGAGGTAAATTCCCTCTCTTTTTTTGCCCCTCCTCTACCTCCTGCTCCCCCCTTCCAGGAGAGTTATGCGGGGCTTCAATTACATGCCTCGTTTCATAATTAAGACAAGAACATAGCATTTCAGAGCTGGCTCGCAGTCAGAATGGACCCGTTCCTATCCTGTTTTTTTTTTTTTTTTTTTACATGTGACCTTAGCTTTGCTGAAAGGTTGTGATTAGTGGTCTACACCATGGCTGTTTGTAATTACAGTTTATTATGAAATTATGCATATTTTAATTGTGTGTATATATTCACATACATTTATATATTTACATGCACACACTAGGTGGACATAATATTGGAAACAAAAGGAATTTTGAAGTGACTAAAACAATAATTGTAAGTGCAGCAGCAAAGCTGAAGGACTCTTACATTGAATCGCAGCCTTTGTCAGCTGTAAAAGATGCCTGACTGCCACTCATTGACACATACATCTTTAAAAACTCACATCGGTCACAAAAACTGCAAAAATTATTTTACATGTCTAGAGCAATGGTCTCGAAAACAATGACAGCATGTGCTGAATTGCTTAACACAACAATTTGCTAAATTGTTCATCGCTAACTGGTGCAAAGGCATCAGAAATAACTACAGGACTGACTCAGAGCCTCTGTAATGTGGTCTCAATAAAAAACATATGTCCCGAGCTTCACGGAGCTGGAGTTTACCGAAGAGACGCAGCTCGGAAACTGCTCGTATCCAAGGACGACGCGCAAAGTCGCATAATTTGGTGTAAGAAACACAAAACCCAAGTCCTTGAGCGATGGAACTAAATGATGCGGCCTGATGAGTCATCTTTCGCCCTGCATCCTACATCTGGACAGGTTTTCCTTTGGAAAGAGCAGAAGCTCGATACGGGGCATCTGTAATAGGACAAGCAGCCGTCTAGTGGGGAATCATTATGTCCAAAGTTTGCTCTACATGGTTGCATAATGGAATCAGAAGGAGTATGAGGCTATAGTACAAGACCAGGTGCGCCCGATGGTGCCAGCGCTGTTCTCTCATGATGTTCCCAGGTTACACCCCCACACACATCGTTAGGCATCGCCAAGAGGGTCTGTGACACCCATGCCCACCAGAGCAGAGCGTGACGTAGATTCCTATCCCTATATATTATTAGGGAATTCTGCTATCTTGCCTCCCCCCAGGGTGTCTGTATGTACTGTGTTTCATGGATGCTGTAACCCCGCTGATTGCAAATGAAGCGTAATATTACCGTTTCTTATATTCCCCAGTTCGCCAACCCTGACTTCATGCAGCCCATCTCTGACGTGGTGGACGAGGTCATACAGAACTGTCCGATTGACGTGAGGAGGCCTTTGTACAAGGTACGATTTCAGGGCGCTCGTGAGGCAGGGAGGGCATCCCGGGTTGTGACACTGGGAGGGTGTGGGAATCATGGAGGGAGGGGGTGTGATATGCTGGTGGTGATCCCCTAATGGTGAGGAGATGACAAGTCTGACTGAATGGCAGTTTAATGTTGATCTTAATTCATTCACTCATTTATTGACCGATAGCTGTCAGCTGTACCTCACACAATGATCAAAAATATATTCAGAAAGTTTATTACATTTATATTATCTAATAGATGCTTTTATCCAAGCAGTTGGGGTTAAGAACCTTGATCAGGGGCCTTAGGTGAGATTTACATGCCGTCCTGCTATACTGGACTGAAGCCTGTGTGTTTCACCCTCGATGGCAGCTAGGGGGCAGTGTGTACTTTATCAATGAGCTGCATGCACTTGGCTGCTTTTCAGTGTGAACGCCAGCAAGAACGGGATGGGGTGGGCATCCCTTTAGCTAGGGGGGGTGCTGTGATTTTATGGGTCTGACTGGTCCTTATGGGTCAGTGTGTAGGCGCTGCCATCAGGACAGTTAGCATCTCTGAGTCATGGACTAGAGGTGACATTTTCCATTTGTCTGCCGTAAATAGAAAAAAGAACTTTTGTGCTTTGAGCCTTGGCCTCCACCATGAATGATCTCTTTTTTATATTTGCTTTATGGATTCATACAGACATTAGAGCAGGGCCTCTGGTAGTTTGAGATTAAGTTTGCCTTTGCCGCACCAATGTTTTTATTCCGCTAAATGTTTCATAATATATGACTAAACGGGTCTATCATGCTGTCGATCTGTTCCCAAGCAGGCTGTATCTTGCTGGTGTTTTCTCCAGACACCAGCCATAGCCATCTGCACATCTGCATTAGTGGGGTCCAGCTGGAATTTGCTAGAAAAAATGTTTGAAATGTTTACCGATGGGCTTCTTCTGAGGAGACCCAGACCACAACACCGTAGATGTTTTCTTTGAGCGGTACCCAGACAGGGCTTCCCGCTTTAATGTGAACCTTTCTCGGTGGTGTAAATAGCTCGCCGTATCCGAAAAGCCCACCCGCCGTGTGGGGAAGCGGATGAGCCGGATTCTGAGGCGAACCCGGCAGGTCTCTGTCTGTCGAGATAGCGAGCCTGAACAGTAAAGTTCTGGAGATTTAATAGCCGAAAGTCAATCACTACAAGTCTCTAGCTGACAAAATAAGTGCAGCCAATTAACGTGTCTGCCTATATACCACTAAGGCACGGAAAGGACATCGCATCACAAATGACGAAGTTGGATGTCAGCCATGAAATCGGTTGCCGTGGCGATTCATGGACCCCGTAGCCCTCTCAACCAGCAGTGAATATCGATGATTTAGGAAGAAAAATGGGCCGCGACCACACGACTTCAGCATAATGCGGCATGGTAACACCCCCCAGAATGAATGCATTAGCCTGGCATTGACCCCCCGCATGAGAGATGCATGGCAGATCTACATTGTCGGAGGATGTCAATATTTAATTTTGTTAAGGGAGAGTTTCCGATTTCCCCCCAATCGTCTGGTCTCACAAGGTTTCGCTAATTACCTTCATGAGGAGGCTGCTGCTATGATGAGTTTGGGATATCAGCTTCTTTTGTTTTGCATCGGAAGATCACTTAGGCCCCAGATGAAGCCTGATTTCATCAAAGCAACCCTTGGGTTTCTCGTGTGGGCCTGTGTAGTTTAATGTGTGGTGTGAGAGTGGGGAGATTCACTACTAGACCATGAGTTAAGATCTGGATTTGAGACCGTTTTCTAAGTAACTTTAATTACAATACTGCGCAAAAGTCTTAGGCGGTCAAAGCAAATAATGTGAGATTATGTTTGTCAAAGTGTGTCAGTCTAGCCATTTCAAAACCCCCCCTAAAGTCACCCCCGTTTTTGCACCTATATACCCATGTATTTTTTTTGCCCCGACTTGTTTGGCTAATCAATACCTCATTGACTTTTTAAACTAATTAAATTAATTAATTAAGTGAACTGGTGGTGCCATTTAACAAATACCCTTAATGGCTGAGGTGCCCCTGAGGAGAGGTTTGGTGTTCATCTAGTCATCCAACAAGATATCAGTACATTATTGGAGAACAAAAGAAATTCTTGTTTGTTTCTTATTGTTACTGTTAATTTGCATATGTTAGTGATTTTCTTTTGTTCTATACACTTACTACCTAGAAAAATTGCTTAAAATATTTCTTTAGGCTGCCTAAAACTTTGGCACAGTACTGTACATTAGGATATTTTTACTGGTGAAGCTCGAGGCTGTAGAAGTTCTGGATGTTCTCTTGTCGCCGTTGAGCCTCCAGCTGTATGTGACCTTCTTCAGGGCTCTGCTACGACCCAGTACTGCTGTGTCAGCCTTCCCCAGTCTGCGCTGCATGTGGCGTTGTCTTCTCCAGCTGACGAGAAGCCCTCCGTTCTCCCATGTTACAGAACATCGTCCTCTCCGGAGGTTCTACCATGTTTAGGGACTTTGGGAGACGTCTGCAGAGAGACCTGAAGCGAGTGGTGGATGCTCGGCTGAAGCTCAGCGAGGAGCTCAGTGGGGGGAGGATAAAGGTATGCTTCCCCAGTTGGGCCGTTCAGAACACGGCTGCGGTCTTGTTCGACAGGAAAAGAGGAGAAACTCCAGTGATTCCACTGCCTGGCACTGTGAAAACCCAGGAGCCTCACACTCACCGAGGACGGGTCGGCGCGTTTCGCAGGTGTTTACCTTCGCGAGGAAACTCGAGCTGACGAGTTTGAACCCAAATCCCAACCCACGTGTTACCGTTCTTCCCAGAGGGAATGAAAACTCACCCAATAAGCTGCGGGAAGGATCCAGCCGTATATTAATTTCCCAAGATGCGTTGTGACATGAACTGCAGGATTTTTATAAAGCTTGAGTGAATATTGAATTTATTTTAATTTTTATATAAAAAAAACAATTACTTGAAAAAAGTTTCTGTTTAACGCATAGCTGGCGTGGGCAGTGGGCACAGTGGCACCTAGAGGTCTGGGGTGGAAGTGCGTCATTCTGCTCTCTCTGTTGCAGCCCAAGCCCATGGAGGTGCAGGTGGTGACGCACCACATGCAGCGCTATGCCGTCTGGTTCGGTGGCTCCATGCTGGCCTCCACTGTGAGTACAGATCCGGGGGGAGGGGGCTTTTGCCCCTGACGTATGATAATGTGGGTGGGTCACAGAGCGTTTTGAACAAAAATTCTGTTATGGTTGCAATGGAATTGCAGCAAAAATGGGCTAAAGGCATCCAAAATATTCTTTTATACGTAAAAAATAGCTAATTTGAAATTTTAACCTACATAGAAAGATGTACTGATAATATTGACCTGAACTTTGTATAATTAGTATACTCTTGCAGTTACACTGTGTGTTTTTTTTGGGAGTGATATGGTCAGTTTTGGCTTAGTAAGTTTTAAGCTGAACAAACCAGCAGCCTGAGCTTCCTCAGAATCGATTACTTACAGAAACCCGCGACCCCTGCCTCCCAGAAAGGCTTAATATCGAGAGGCACAGAGACTCGCCCACTGACGGCTGCACCGTCTGCCTCCCGGCAGCCCGAGTTTTTTCAGGTCTGCCACACCAAGAAGGCCTACGAGGAGTATGGGCCAAGCATCTGCCGGCACAACCCCGTCTTCGGTGTCATGTCATAACCCTGGGAGACGGCCCCCTCGCAGGAGAGCCGGCTAACCGTGATCGCTGACCAACCGCCATGGGGAGGGCGTGGGGCGCCCTCTGGCTGTGGACGGGAGCTCGCACGAGGGATTTTGGGTGAAGCCATACACTGACGACTGTTCTCCCGGCATAAACGTCACAAACGTCATTTCCCTGTGTTATTTTTCTTGTTCCGTAGCATCTCACAGCCACTGTTTGTAGGAGAACTGCGGCCTAATTCCGTTTGATGTGAAACGGGGCGTCCCGTTTTAGTTTTGTAAGCGTTCTCTTTAAGTTATTAATGAAATATTACCCCTTCGGATTGTATACAAACTGTATATACAATATATAAATGCACATATATACATATAAATTTAAAGGTATTTCAGAATTAGTTTATATTTGTATTAAAGACTATAGTTTACCAAAATCTGGTGGTTATTAAAGGAACGTATGCTAAATGTCAGAGTATGGTGTGATAATGCTGTGCATAGTTTGGGTTCATAGTTAATATTTTTGTTTGTCATTCATTGTTTTAAAGGGAGATTGATAATATATAAGACTTAATATATGCATATTTATTTTATTGTATTATTTATGTTTAGATTTTTTTTGGATTTGCTGTATTAGGACATAAGTTATCGTTTGAGGAGTTGTGTGCGAAACAGCTGTTTGGGGCAGGTCGAAAATAAAATAAAAATCTCAAATCGATGTTTGACCGTGTAGTGTTACATTAACTATGTGACGGATTCCATCCTAAAAGAGTAAAGACAAGCGTAACACGTGAGTGACATTTCCGCACCACTGTGTGTCTTTACCGGACGGATGCGATGCTCTTAAGAGGTCACCGTTCCTGCCGTGCTATCTCCCGCCTCATGCTCCTGCTGCTGTGAGCGTGAAGCTTCCGATTTGTCCTTGGCCGGGAGAGGGAGCCGGTCCCGCTGGGCGACGTTGTGCGCTGTATTGACGGATTAGCTTTGCCCTTCAGCTCCCCTGCCTCGCCGAGCGTGTGCCAACAGCTCTCTCTGCGGGTTGTTCGGAGAGAGATCCTAACCGTCCTGATGGCAGTGCCTACACAGTCAGGACCAGTCAGGATGTGGCCTAAAGACAAGAAAAAAAACCAATGAATTCCTTCAGTCCAGTGGTGCCTGTAGAAAATATTGATTGGGGTGACCATCAGGGGGCAGTATACTTCTTTTTATTTGGGGTGGCCACCACCTCTCTTTTAACCCCCAATTAACACCCAAATGGCAACCCTTAGCCTCGCAGAGCATGTTGAGAAGTTATTTTGCATCATGGATCCTGTGCTAGTGACATTTAGATTATATTTATTTGGTAGACACTTCTGCCCAAACATGCATACATTTCTTTTTAGCAAAAAGGCTCAGACAGCTTCTCGAGCGATTGGGGGTTGAGGGCCGTGCTCAAGGCCCCAACAGTGACATTACTCTGCCAACTATGGGATTTGAATGAAAGACCTTCTAATCACAGCCATTGTAGCCTAACTCACTGCCGCAGAATGTGGCCTATCGGACACCTTTGACGTGGGTTGTCTGGGGAGGGCAGTATGACGGTAGGGTACGTCATCAGCTTCAGAAGAGACGGTATTGTCTTGCATTGTGTCTAAAGGATCCTATGTCAAATCCATTAGGCGTCCAAGCAGGATGCTCTCTGTCCCAGACTCGTCTGCTATTTTTAACCTCATACCTTTAAAGCTGGGACGCCCACGTTCCTCGTTACCTTTTTTGATGCCCCCTGGATGGCTCTGGCGGCATGTCAGCTTCCGAAAATGTTTTCCCTATGTGACAGGTGTAGGAAATCATTATTCCCGTCAATTCAACAGCTGACTAACAGTTAAATAATGCAGTTCTTTGAGAATGCCACAGGGAATTTTTTTTATCTGTGAAGGAATCGATAAGTTGTCAGGTTGAAAAGGCCCCAGTGCTTCTGATATTATAAACAAGACCCCTGGGAGGAGGAATAAGTCTCAAAGAACAAAGGAGATCTGACTAGGTTCATTGGTCAGTGTTTTTCAGTGACGGAATTACACTCAGACTCAGAGATGAACCAGAAGGTAAAGCATTATGCCAACTGGGTTTTGGTAAACAACTTCGTTGCCAGGAGACCTTTAAGAATGATGCAGGTCTATTGAGAAGGCTCTGGCTGCAGATCCACTGTGAGGCATTTCCACTGACAGACTGGAAGTCCAGTGTTGTGCCAGTATTGCGTTTTTGTTCATTCAATATGGCAGATTTTTGCTATCTGCTATGTTTTAATCGATAATGTACACTGTTTAAAAAGTAATTTTTATAGTTATTGTTTGTTATGTTGCACATATGTGGCCACTACACACTCTGCCAATTAATGTTCGAGTTTTACATAATGTTGTAACATTAAGAAATGGTTGCTTAAAGGAAGGTATGTCTTTCTTTGTAGGTTATGTTACTGCTATAATGTTTAACTTAAATTCTTCTGAGACGATGCTAAATATTAAGGGTTAAGATAAACACATCCATCCATCCATCCATTAACTTCCGCTAATCCGAGGTCGGGTCGCAGGGGCTGCAGTTTCAGCAGGGAAACTCAGACTTCCCTCTCCCCGGCCACTTCATCCAGCTCCTCTGGGGGAATCCCGAGGCGTTCCCAGGCCAGCCGAAGGACATGGTCCCTCCAGCTTGTCCTGGGTCTTCCCCGGGGCCTCCTCCCAGTGGAACATGCCCAGAACACCTCACCAGGGAGGCGCCCAGGAGGCATCCTAAGCAGATGCCCGAGCCACCTCATCTGGCTCCTCTCGATGCGGAGGAGCAGCAGCTCTACTCTGAGTCCCTCCCAAATGACCGAGCTCCTCACCCTATCTCTAAGGGAGAGCCCAGCCACCCTGCGGAGG
>JAODLD010000001.1:18772597-18792239 GCA_026781065.1 Mormyrops boulengeri
TTTACGTAATAAGTAAATTAGATGTTACATGAAATACCCCCCCCCCCCCCCAAATGTTATATCATGTGACACGGGGCTTTGTAATGCATCTGAACCAGATTGTCCCTATGCTGAGGTCCATCACAGGCTCAGCTGAGCGTAGCAGACATTCAAGCATTGCAAGGTCTAGTAGGAGCTCCATCTCCTTGGGCATGTACTCCTTTGCCAGTGCTGGTTCTCACCTGTAGGCATATATGTCAGTTTCTCTGGTCTGCAGTAGACCATGTACACATGCAGCTTGATCTCATAGTTCACATGCACTCTTTATATATCACAGAATTGAGTAAATCTGTGATTAAAATACAGTTATAGATCACTGTGAAAGGGGGCAGGGTTACCACATAGTAAATCTGGATGTACACCGTGTGAACAGCAAATAAGCATTTCTTTGGCTTTACGTCACTGTCACTCTCCAAACCCGGCAACGTCTTTACTGAGCCGACCCTACTGCAGTAGGAGGCCGAAGTGAGCTGGAACTGCACCATTACTGTCTCTCTTTGCTGTACAGCTCGGTTCTTGTATGCCCGTGAAGTAACGTCATATGATGGAGTCTGGAATCGCTTTCCTAACTTTCCTCCTTGCCATGTGATTCTGTCCCCTTTCCCAAAATCCTCTCTAAGCAGAGCTATTGGGAGATGAAATTTTCTGAGGAATTGCCCAGACTGACGGCTGAATGTGGCACAGCAAACTGTAAATAACCTACTTATAAATTATAAAATATAGATAGTGTATGACTTTGTCCCTGAGGTCTGGTCGCCTGGAAAAACAGCAGCATTCCATTGCGTAGCGAAGGCCTGCGTGAGGCAGAGCTGTAGCACATAGATTCATATAATCTCCATTGTGGCGAGACGACAGCATTAATCAGACATTTCCGGAAGGATGAAAAAAACTTACAAATAAGCAGCATGGGCATGAATTGCATGAATTCCAAAGGCATTCACCTGCCCCCTTCACCTTGAAGGCATCACACCAAGCTTTAAACCTGTAAGGACACAAAGATCTAGCTGGAAGGTGTCAGTAGATATATATCAAATACTGCTTCACAGTCAAGAAACGTCTCCAAGGGTGAGCAGTAATGAAACTGTCCAGTGCGCAGCAGGATTAATTTTTAACTAATGTTTTTTACTTTGTGTCATATTTAGTACAGATGTGCCACACAGTATTCTGGCTATATACATAAATGTGAAATATAAATGTCCCCTTCTGCCTAAAGTGAAAAATAGCCTTAAAAGGCGAATATAAAGTTATTGTCCGACAGTAAAAAAAGAGTCGTGCTATTTGTGCCATCACACTGAAGGCCAGAACTTTCATTTTTTTTCCAGAAAAATATGGAAAAATCACTGCCGATAGAAGCACCACCCACCCAAATGATCATGGTCATTTTGAAATGTTGGAAGGTGGGAGGTTATGGACAGGCTGCCAGGCAGGGGGACAACTCAGCTGAAGTAATTTTGTCCCATGCCCATGGGTGATTCTAGGATTTTGTAAGGTGGGGGCCATGAGAGGGACTGGCTTTTTCATTAACCAATAATCTGTGTTGAATTGGTGAGTGACAGTGGAGGGGGCACCCTGGGGACTAATCAGCTTCCAGCTGTGGCCAGTGACCCCGCCCCTGTACAGTATATGCCCCTGCCCAGGCCCAGAAATTATGCATGGCGGGCCAGGTTATGGATATTAGGGCTGACTCTGCTCCCCACCCCAGCCTTCGCGGTGGGCTTGGCTTGTGGCTGGCTGAACCCCCTCCCAGGGAATGTGGTGTTCATTTCCAACAGCCCAGGCTTCATCTTCTGTCACTGACTGCAAATTCAGGTATTCCTCAGGGACCCATTAAGACGCAGATGCAGCCTGGGAAGTCTCCCCAGAGTGTGGAATCACATCTAATTAGCATATAATCGCACGTAACAAACACCCTTGGCCAATGCTGGAGAGCTGATTGAGGACAAAGGGATTTACATATTACATACACACACGCCAGTTTCCTGACACCTTTCCGTGTCTTCCAGACTGAAACATGGACCTTCGCACCAATAGGGTGGCAGGAGGATTCAGACGTATCAAATTCAGCTCGAGGGTGGTGAACTTCTCATTAATGGTGGTGACAATCATTCTTATTCGATGGCGCAGCTCAGGGGGACAGGAGAGTTTGCCTCCAATAATTGAGTCAAATTCCTGAAGACGAAATCCGTTTGTTTCGGAACAGAAACACGAACCCGCAAGGATGCAGATTTTTGCCATCGGCTGCCTTAGCGATTCTGGCCCTGCGTAGCGGGTTAGGAATAGCCAAAGAATGTTTTTGATAATTTTTGAGGTTCCCTGAAAGTCCTGTGTTTATCTGTACCTGAATGAAAAATATAGCCCACGTATGTTACTCCCCTGGCTGCAGGATTGCTGTGCATCATTGAGGTCTAATTTACTGTGGTGCCCTTGGTAAGTAAAGCCAAATAGGACTCCTTATCATCATATTCTGTGGTTTCAATTGAAAACCTCCATCTTCGCATAAAATTGTCTTGAAACCCTTCATTGGGAGATACACAAGGCTTCTGGTGTAGCTACTTTATACTGAAAATAGAGCTCACTGACAGTGGTTACTGACTTACATAGACCATAGGTATTTGCATTTTAAGTTATGTAACAGACACTTTTACCCAAAACAACATTTGGAAAGCAGGGTCAGAGCAAATGAGGGTTGAGCCTTGTTTATGGACCCAACAGTAAAGTCACTCTACCAACCACAGGATTTGCACTGGCAACCTGCTGCTCACAGGTGCAGGGTCTTAAGCCCCTAAGCCAACACCACCCACCATAGTATCATAAAAGGCTCAGGCAGAGTGCTCACCTTACATGAAAGTTTACGCACATCCACATCAGACAGAGTGCCAGATATTCTGATTCATTAAAACACGAGGTGGATTCCTTGGTGCTCCTGTACTAGTTTACCGCTCCAGATGCTTACTCTCTTACTGACCTAAGGTTCCAACAGCAGATCCACTACTGGGAACGGAAGCAGCTTTTTAACCTTAATATTACGTGCCACCATCTACTTAGTGTCAAAATTTTTCATGGTGCATCCTGGCTCATTCTGCATGGTGACATAATGAGCTGGTTGGCGCCATATTATTGTGTGACCCTTCCAGAAGTGTCCTCTTGGCACATGGAACCTCCCTGAAAGTCCATTCTGGAAACTCCACATCATAAACATTTTATGTAAAGTCTCACTTCAATTTTATTTGGCAAGCCAATATGCTTAAATTAAAGAGGCTTCTCTTGCTGAAATTCCATAACCAACATGATTTGTATACAAATTCAACATGCCTTCAATGAGGTTTACAAACATGCTGAATTAATAGTATTGAAAGGTCACTTCTGGCAAACTCACACCAAAACAATAAATGGAATAAATACTGAATATTTATGCGACTAGCTGCATGAATGTTAAACGCTAGTCCTGAAATCTGCGAGAGGCTGATATCCCTGCTATTCGACTTTCAAGGTTCTGTAATTTATTGGTTACTAACAGTCCTTTGTAAGCCTAAACAGAAACTATGTACTTAAATGAATTTTGCTTTTATCACTTGTTGAATGAAAATGTGAATAACCGGCTTTTGTACTTAGCAATACAGGACATTGGGAATCCTGTCTGAATTTTCATAACTTTCATTATAATGTCAGACAAAGGCTTTCAAAAAGTTGCAAAACTAAGATGTCTCTATATTGTGCCAGTATGCTGTGTTGCTGTGGAAATCAGCAGGACTTTGCAGGGATGAAGCACAGTCCAGATGGTTCTGTTGTAGGTCTCTCTGAGGCCAGCAGAGGCAGAAGTGAGTTTTCAGGGAAACTACAGGGGCCTGTGCACAGACAATTCTAGGATTTTTTACATAATGTGGCAAAAATGATTGTTATTACTTATGTGCCCATAGAACATTATTAAAGAGGTTCTCCAATGTGCATATTTTGATTCATGTGGTTCACATCATATCTCTCCCTCATTTGAAAAACGTGGTACTATGAATCCGCACAGCAAATCAAGCCGCTATTGACAGTGCTGTGATCCAATGGCATTGAGCATTGTTAAATTGAGAGGCAGTGATTGGCATTGCTCTGATCCAATGGTATTGGGCATTGTCATAGTCTCAGTACTCTAGACTAATGGCATTGGGGGTGGGGGCACAGGAGAAGGAGAATCACATTTTGGGGGAGGCTGGTGCCACCCTGTGCCGCCCCTTTAGACAATGGGCCTACGCCCAACAATGTGGATCAAGCTTTCAGCTGGTGTGACAGTGACATGTAACTTGGACAGGAAACACAGGCCAGTGTGATGCAATATGGCCCCTGGTGTTGAACTCCATGAAACTGACTTCCTGCCCAGAAAAGTCAAACTCACCGCTCAGCTGACTTTGGAGCAGACTGCATCGATTGAAAGTGACCCTCATTTCGATTGCTTAAACGGACTTGACTTAACCAGCTCCCCTAAGCCCTTACACTACAGATGGAGCCAAGGTTAGGTCTCGATGCATCAATGTCACAATGACTCCTGTCAAGCTCAGATGTTTGTATTGCATACCCCGCTATTGGTTGTTTAAAGATTTAGCCCCGGGCAAAGCTTTGTAGAAGTAAACACTGGTAGAACAATGCTTTAGGATCCTGTAAGAAATGCTCCCAGAGTGCTTAGAATAAAAACCCCATGAAGCATGTTTGCTTGTGAGAATTTGACACGTGCATCCTTAGGGTGAAAAGGACGTGGCTGGTTTATCAACCAGCAGATGGGAGAGACTCATTCAGTCACCTGCTGGCAGCTTAGAACCAATGTCACAGGCTTAAAGGGTCAAGTCACAACACTGGCGACCAAACAGGAAGTGCAGGAAGGGTTATGCAACTTAAGGATTAAGAAGCTGCCCAGCCTAGATCTCAGCTTCTCTCCTTGGCTAGAGATGGCTGGCCTACGTGCTACGCCCCTAACGCACAGCACCCTTGCCTGGCTGACAGGTGTGCTCTCAGGCGTCTGCTTCGCAGCTCAGCCTACATAGATTCCACCACCAGCTCTGCAGATGCCCAGCCGACAGTACTATAGGGAGCCGAGATGAACAGGTACTCAGCAGGACAGAATGCAGGCCGAATTGGGCCCACTGGATCCCGGCTAATGCAGCAGCGTGGAGATGGAGCCTGTCACACACCTTGCCCAAATCTTGCCATCTTTTTTATGCAATTACATCATCATTAGTTTCCATTCCACCAATGTTTCAGCAGCAGAAGAAAATAGAATCAAATGTCTAAGGTTTTTACATCCATCCATCCATTTTCTGAAACCGCTTAATCCCAACTGGGGTCGCAGGGGGGACCGGAGCCTATCCCGGGAACAATGGGCGCAGGCAGGAACCAACCCTGGGCAGTCACCAACACACCGCAGGGTGCACACAATCACCTAGTCACACGCACACTCACACAATTACAGGGCCAATTTAGACTCAGCAATCAACCTAGCATGCTATTGGACCGTGGGAGGAAACTGGAGCCCCCGGCGAAAACCCACGCGAACACGGGAAGAGCCTGCGAACTCCACTTAGAAAGGACCTGGGAGGGTTTTACATATTCTTGAAAAAAGGGGATAAATAAATAACTGACAGTACAATCAGTAAATCCAGGTCCATGTGCAATACTACATGTTTGTAAAAATATCTATTTATTTATCTTTTTGTGCAATAAACACCAGCAAATGTATATGTAATATCACCACAGTACTGTACTTATTTTCATTCTCACCCACTTATTACTAGCTTCATATGTTTACTTATTTTATATTAATGTTTATATTAATATAAATACTGTTGCATGTAGCATTGGGGGTGCCACAGTGGTGCAGTGGTTAGCACTGTTGCCTCGGACTTGGGTTCATGTCTCCACCAGGGTTCTGTGTGTGGAGTTGGCATGTTTTCATGGGGTTTACTCTGGGTACTCTGGCTTCCCCCCACAGTCCAAAAACATACTGAAGCTAACTGGAGTTGCCAAATTACCCATAGGTGTGCATGTGTGAGTGACTGGTGTATGCCCTGCAGTGGGTTGGTGCCCCATCCTGGCTTGTTCCCTGCCTTGCACCCTTGGCCTCTGGGATTTGCTCCAGACCCCCCTGCAACCCTGAGCAGGATAAGCCATTTCAGAAAATGGATGGGTGTATGTAGCATTGTGTATTGTCTGTTTTTCTCCTTTGTGTAGCTGTGAGCTGGCAGTCTGTAATTACAAACATTTTCCTTTGTGATAATATAAGTATTGTGCTGCTGAATAAAAATTTTCATCTTCCAGAAAAGAGAGGTGAGCCTTCATCTCAAGCTCATGACCATGGGCTGGAGCTTGGGGGGGGGGGGCGCAGTAGGGAACGCTGGGGTGGCCTCCCTAGTCACCTGAGACGATTAAGGTCTCTGATGTCAAAATCGACTTCTCCTGCGTTAGGTAAATTGAGTTTTAAGTGATGTACCTGGCTAGCTAACATAAGGTATTATGCATGGATTTAGCAGTTGTCTGTTTTGGTTAGTTTTCTGAATGCAGCTGTTTACCGTCAAGGCTCAGTAAATTGATGGTGTTGTGAGGTTATAATTGTGTTCTATGCTGGCACTTTGCACCTTTGCAGAAGCAATTCGTTGTTACCCTATAAGTAGACATAATAATAGGCTATGTGTGCAAGATGCATTTGTCTTTTTTTTGTCCCCTTCTGGTGCAAACGTCAAACTTCACCGTTGCTGGTATCATCTTTACAGGCCTCATACAGCAAATGCAGAGTCCAGAAAGCGGTTTTACTGTGCCGAATGTGGGAAATCTCACTAAAAAGGTAAAGGCCGCGCTCTCTAAAATAAGGGCCAGCATGTTTAAAACCAGCTTTTTAAGCTGATGGAAAAGCTGTACTGTAATTTTTTCAGTTGGACTGAATAGAGCATGAATTGGTAGACAGAGAACACTTTAAACAGTAATGTTATGCTATTTCACATAAACGTTTTGTTTTGTTTTGTAATATATACAGTTCAATTATCATTCAGCGTTAGTCTGTTATACGGGTGCCATGTATGTGTTTTGTTATGCTTGACTGGGACAAGTGCCCTGAGCTCTGCCACAAGCAGCCTGGAAACAAGATGTCCTGCCTATAGCGAGTATCCTCTCCCATGTGTCAAGCCTCCATCGTCTGGATGAATGCCAGGAGTTTATCCCAGGGGGCAGTGTAGAGACAGATGGGGGTACACAGCTGGAGGAAGGTGTGGAATGAACCAGGATGGAGTGCAGGTGAGGGAGCCAGAGACCCAGAACTAAGAAACACACAAAAATGGTCCATAAATCAGCATAGTGATGAAGACAACAGATTAAAACCCAGCTGATGAAGGCTTACAGAACTGCACTCAGAAACACTAGCACTGATTATTGAGTTCTGCAGTAGGTTGTTTATATAGTCAGTAGGGCTCGTTTACTGCCAGCACTTCCAGGTCGAGTTGTAGGTCACAGAGGGCATCCACAACGACTGCAACCAATCAACCACTTCGCCCCCTGCAGGACTGGAGAAAGCTGCATTTTATGTGTCTATAAAATATGTATACATTTGTAATCAATAATCTCTTGAAAGATTAAACACCATTAATCATTTTCTCCAAGCCTAATTTCACCGCACTAAATTGGTCCTGGTGATGCTTGTGTTACACAATCAGTGTCACGACGGAGATCGCGGAAGCAGGAACAGGGAGACGAGGGATCGGAAACGAGGGATTTATTAGGAATCAATCCTAATACAGGACACAGAAACATGCAACGTCAAGGACTAGACTGGGGAAACATACTCGAATGCGGATTGAAATACACAGGACTAATGGCAGGAAACGTAGAACAGCTGGTAAACGAAGGGATTCCACACGAGGTTAACGAGGGGGCGTGGCACACAGGAGGATCGGACGAGCCAGGCATGACAATCAGAGCATTTATCTATATAGAAAGTAGCTTCATACTGATATAAGCTTACAAACACTGATATTAAAAAAGTGAAGTTTCAAATTAGAGAAACACACAGAGACAAAGAGACAGAGAAACTTACAGACAGACAGATAGATACAGTAGACAGATAGATAGATAGATAGATCCCAAATTAATTGGAGGTTTATGCAAGCACAACACACACACACACACAGAAGATATTTATATAGTAATAAACAGTAACAATAAATAATAAATGAGAATAGATGAGACTTTCTAAAATAGGCTAGAGACAAACCTGCATGTGCTAAAGGAGATGGGAGAAGCACCTGGTGTGTGTGACCGTGGATGTGAACTGGATCAGAAACTGAGGCTGAATAACATTCTGGATCATCAGCTAATCTCCTACCCACACCAGCATCTTAATGGCTGCCACCAATTCTGTCAGTTTTCACCTTTACTTAGGACCTAGACACCCAGTGAGAGGTGCTTTATAGGGACAGGCGATACCACTGATTGTCTTTTCCATCCGGTTTTGATTTGATCCAAGGTTGGTATCGCTGATATTGATCTCTGACATGCAGTGCTGGGGTGGGGGGTATGTCAGCGGATGGTTCATTCTATTCCCCTAGTGTCTGGGCCCCGTCCCCTTCTCTCCCCCCTTACGGGCTGCCCTGGTCAGTACTGTCAGTAGCAGTTGTTATCCTGCTCCCCATTGTAATATAAGCATATAAATTGTCAGGTAAAAGAATATATCGATATATTAACGTTTGAATCGATTCTCAAAATTAAACATTCAGCTTGAAAGAATCGATATTTTAGTGTCGATGCACACATCCCCACTGCTAAGGGAGTAGGTTTGGTTTTGACATTGGAAGAGACCAAATACTCTCACAACATAGGTAGGGGCATGTCCCTACCGTCTATACCTAAATCTACACCCATGGCAAGTGGGCAGAGAAGGTGCAGCATTTCCAGGGGACGAAGTTGTTCTGCTGAAAGACTAGGAGCCAAGACGCCAAATTATCATGTTTCCTTTTCAAATTGATCATCTTTCTCTCACAAAAGTGTCTGCAATTAACCATTTTCATTAAGAATTTTGCCAAGAGATGATAATCACTCGCTTAATATTTTACTTTCATTTGACTGTTAACTTGTTATGCTACATTTTCCAAAGATCTGAAGCCTAATTGATCCTATCTCCATGTTATTCTGTCCTCCAGCAGACGTCGATGCAAACCATAGATTTTCGCAATGAAACAGAGACTGATATAAATCTGTCAAAACACCCAGTAATCTAAACACCCTAATTAGTGAGTCAAAGGCTGCAATTTGCCTGAAATGGTGAAAAACAGGTAGTTTGGCAGTGACCCGTGAATCCATTTGGAAAATGTCCCTTTGCAAATAGAGTCAGAGGAGTGCACTGCAGGAGACTGGCTGCCCCCACTCTGTAACGAGCTGATTGGCCATTCACATGCATCTCAGCAAATTACTCACAGCCCATGGGGCCAAATACACACTGGTAATGGGAGCGCTGAACTGGTTCCCAGTTCACTTTTAAGGACCTAATTGTAATGTGACAGGAGAAATTCCTGAAAATTATGAAACAAAAATAAATCACTCAATGCTCAAAGTGTCTGTTCTGTTACTGTGCAAGGATATAGAAGCACAGATTTCAGACGAAATAGACAATAAATACAGAAAGACAATAAGCCAAGTTTGTCGAGCCAGTAGGTGTGAAATATTATGTTTGTGTCTCCCTGCACCACGGTGGATGCATGTTAAATCAAAATGATTTGCAATCCAGCAAATGCTTTCCCAAGCAATAAAATTTTGCTGAAGTTTGTAACATAAAATATCACATCGATAAAAGAGAGAAATAATTTCACTATGATTAGTCTGTTTATAATGTAGTAATTTTGAATGAAATTATTATTTTGGCTTTTTTTGTACAAAATGGTTCTATTTCATTATGTGTAATCAATATAAATATTATTTACAGGCTATTCAAACACTGCTGTGAAAACAATGTTTCCCCACTGTTTGGTTTAGAAATGATATCAGCATCACTGTTTCTTTTCCTGGCTGTATATCAATGGTTCCCAACCCATTCCTCAGGGACCCCAGACAGTCCACATTTTTGCTCCCTCTCAGCTCCTAACACCTGTACCAGGTGTTTGGCGTTCTTGATTGCCTGGGAGCTGGGAGGGAGCAAAAATGTGGACTGTCTGGGGTCCCTGAGGACTGGGTTGGGAACCACTGCTGTATATACTCAGTGGCCACTCTGCTGGCTACACCTATTGCTTCAAGGGCTGATTAGCTGTGTGCAAACTCAGTGAAGCCTTTCTGCACCCCACTTTTGTATTGAACTGTTATTTTCGTGTCTGACGCCTTCTTGTTAGCATTAACGAGTCTGGCCATTCTCCTGTGACCGCTCTTGTTAACGTTTTCAGCCACTGAAATGCCTTTAACTGGATGATTCTTTTGTTCATCACACTGTTACCAGACCCAGTAGTGTGTAAAAACATCCCAGGATTCAAGATTCTTTATTTTTCACATACATAGTTGCAACCAGTACAACATGTAGTGAAATAGGCTGGTTGGTTCTGAGATGCTGGAACCTGGACATCAGGCAGGAACACTCAGAATCGGGTAGATCAGTATTTCTCAAGCCAGTCCTTGAGGACTCTCAGATGGTCCCATTTTTTTCTGTCTCCCAGCTCCCGGTACACCTGTACCCAAGAAGATCGGGTTGCAAATCACTGGATGATCTCCACTAGGGGGACCTCCACTGTGGGCTGGAAATCACATGACATGCATACCTGACCCGGACATGACCACTCCAGCAAACTCCAGGAATGGAGGCAGTATCTCCACTTGGAGGCTTGAAATCACATGACCTACACAATAATGCTGGATATTACGTTAGTGAACTGACTTTAATCATCTCTTTTAAAATATATATTTACTTTTTTGGTGATATTAGTGGAACATGGGGAATGGATGTGGTAACATTTAAAGCATTCATCATAATCCATTATAGATACCTTTATAATACATTATAATGCATTCATAAAGTATTATAAGCATGCCTATAACTATTTATAAAAAGGCATGACACATTACAGCCAACCAGCCAGCCAGCAATTTTCTGAAACCGCATAATCCCAACCAGGGTCGTGGGGGGGACCGGAGCCCATCCCGGGAACAATGGGCGCAGGCAGGAACCAACCCTGGGCAGCCATGACACATTACAGTCATGTTTATCATACATTATGAATGCTCTGTGAAGCTCTCATCTTTAATGCACTATGGATACCTTCAGAATGCATTATAATGGACAGTATAAGAACTAAGGATACTTTGTACTGTGTTACATCCTGATCGTGCTGCTTTCTTGTGCCACGCCCCCTTGTTACCTCATGTGGAATCCTGGTGTTCTCAGCTGTGTCTAGTTGTTGTTAATCAATTCTGTGTATTTAAGACTGCGGTAGAGTATGTTTCCCCAGTCCCGTCATTGAAGTCGCTACCTGTTTTGCCCTGTGTGCCTTGCTGTTTTCCCTAATAAATCCCTCGTCTCCCGGTCCTGCCACTCCTTATCCTGTTTCCCTGGTCTGTGCTCCTCCACAGTGTGACATACTGCATTATGAAGGTATTTATAGTGCATTATAGATGAGCGCTTCATAGAGCATTCATAATGCATAATAAACATGGCTATAATGTGTTATGCCTTTTTATAAATAATTATAGCTGTATTTATAAAACTTTATGAATGCATTATGACGCATCATGAAGGCATCTATAATGCATTATACATGACTACTTGAAGTAAAGTGTTACCACAGACGTTAATAATCTTATGTTAATAGTCTGTTTTAATCGTGCTACTGTGTTTCAGGGTGAAATTCTAACATTTACATAGCTTAAGATGTTATGAGAAATATCCCTTTTCATGATTTTGAAGGAAAGAAGATGTGAACAGCAATAGCTCAGTTATCTTCAGTCGTGTCATGTCCAGGCCAGGTGTGGAGGTCATGTGATTTCCAGCCCCACAGTGGAGATCCTCCTAGTGGATCCTAGTATTCTTGATTGACTGGGAACTGGGAGGGAGCAAAAATGTGGATATCTGGGGGTCCCTGAGGACTGGGTTTAGAAACACTAGCCACATGTCTTAGCCATTTTTAGCCAAATAGTAACCAAACCTCTTGATCCTTTGTGTTTGCTGCATGTATTTAATGGCAGCAACATGATTCTTGCGGTTTTGAGGGGCTGGCGTCCCATAATCAGGAACTTCGAAGCACAATCCAAACGGAATCCTCCTGTTTGCTGACTAACCCAGACGCTCCTCTGCTGAATCCCTGTAAACTTCACCATCTGCAGTTTGTTTAGATCCACTGCAGCTCAGAGAGTGACAAAGAAAAAAATAAAAACAAACAAATGAAACTTCATCGCCAAATTGCAAATGGGCCATGTGATTCCAGGCTTTGGGGGTGAATTTATCGCTGTCGCTGGCCGTTCCCTCCTTCAAAGAAAGCCGCTCTTCTCCTCTGGCTTGGCAGGCGTTTAAAATAGAACATCTCCTTCAGTGTGATACACAATCTCGATATTTTTACCCCTTAACAGTGCTCTTCTACGTTACTACATAGCAATGCAATGTGAATGTTTTGTGAATTTAAACACACGTGTTTAAAATATTAATGCTTCACAAAAAGCACATCACAACCCAATGGAGAGTGAAAGCAGTGAGGTCCAAGTATCTGTGGACTTCATGCTCTTATAACTCAGTCACTTTGTCTCGCACTGTTTTGGGCCTGCATGGTGCAGAATTCAAACGCATTTATGTGGAGGGACGGGCCCACGGTGAAGGATCAGCTATTTCTAACATCTGAATGCAATCACTCCCAAACATCGGGGGCAGGTTTATTGTTTTTCGGGCCCCACACAAAAAAGACATATGGGGCCCTTTGCACCCCCAGATGTTTCAAAAACTAAATCAATTAGCGAGTGGAGTCAGTGAATCGTAACTAGGCAGCTGGTTAGCAAAATGTTCTGCTTTAGCATCTCCTAAATAAGGAACTGTGGTGGCCCAGTCCAGGGATGCCCCGATGACATCACGCAGACACTCTGCATCTAGCCATGCCTCCCAGGGAATCCCGATAAACAAGAACTGTCCAATCAGGGAAGCCCGCCCAGCTTATACCTTGATCACCAGTGGAACTTGCTGTGGTCTCGCCCCTTTCCAGGTGTGATCAATATCACTAATTGGATTCTCTATTTCTTTGCATCTAGTGCAACCACCAGACATGAGATCTTGGTTTTCCTTGGGCTCGAGCATTTTCCAGTGCAATCAGTTCCTGCCTGTCTGGTTTTGTCTAACGACGTTTCGTACCTTAGGCTTAGAGTTTCCACCTTGCACCATTACTGACGATGCACCTCGATCCCGGACCTGCCCTTCGACCCTGATTCTCGCAGAACCGCACCAATTGCCTACGCCTATTACCCGACCTTGGTCTGCCTACCGACTTCTGCATTCACTCTGCCAACTTGGATACTGCTGGATTTAACTTGGGCTGTTGATTCTGCTTTTAGCGCCGCCCCAGTAAACCTGCTGTTTTCCGGAAAACCAATCTGCATCAGAGTCCTGCCTACCGTCCAAACCTGACAGGAACATCTTTATGTAATATTCAGTGTAGTGCCTGTTTGTGACCAACTGGGGGACAAACTTCGGAGGGCCCAGGCAAATGTATGGTTTCAGTGGTGGTTGACACTTCCTGTGCCTAAGAGATCTCTGGCAGATGGGAGAGTCACCTTTGATGTCTGTGTTCTTCTGGAGCATGTGTAGGGTGAAAGAACCTCGTACACCAGGTCACTCCTTGCCATCAGATAAACCCCCTAAACTTTGCAGCTCAAGTGCTATTTTTGATGGAATGCCAGCAAATTAATAATTAAAAAAAATCAATTCACCCCTAAGGAGGATATTGACTTATAACCAAAGGCAGGTTAATGCAGTTTCTTTATATGGCTCGACAGTCAGTCTTATTAGTCTAACGCAAATATATCCGTTAAGCTCTATATAATGGATGCTTCTATAAAGAGCATCTGAATTATAGTAATTAAAAGGAGGGGAGTATTTCTGTAGTGGAAAAAACACCGGTTATGCCCTGGGATTTTTCATTGGGGGATGTGTTATTAATCTTATCTGGGGGTCAGTAAATAAGAATGGCAGCAGCACTGAGGCCCCCATGCTGTGCTTTAAAAGCCCAGAGCGAGGAATTAATCCATCGCTGAGACCACACAGAATGCTGATGGTGGTCACAGTGTCATATGGTCCCATTATACCTGAGATAGCTCAGGATCCATGAAGGCTTTAAGGTCACCAGTGCTGATTAGCAGATGGGAATACACCTCTTTTCAAACTTCTTGCATTTTTTTTGTTTCCTTGCTACATGGAATAAATTATATTTCACTCCATATTTGCTGTGCTTGTCATCAAAGGGTCACCAGTTCAAATCCCAGGGTCGGCACAGTGATTTCACCGTTAACCCTGATAGCTCCAGGGACTGTCTGACCTTGATTTTTTTTTTTTAAAAATGTAGATTGCTCTGGATCAAAATATTTGTTAAATAAATAAAAGTTAAATGTATATTTTTTTTCGATAAAAAGATGTGTGGGTACCCTATGCTATAGTAGCAAAAAATGACAGGGAAGTGCTCTAAATTAAAGTGCTGGGTTTGAGAATGGAGTGTCAGTATGCTAGTGGAGTCTGTGCCAGAGTGTGAAAGCCCAACCCACAGTCCTGTCCCTACTCCTCCTTCCTTTCCTCATGGCCTCAATTTTAACCTCCAGCTGTGGGAAATTAGGGGTGACCACCTGGAAATGCCCACATCTGCCATTTACACTCATTTATTTATCCCTACAAGAGAGGAAAGTTTAGGGTCAGAGAACAGGAACAGCCAGCATCTAGCTGGGGTTAAGGGCCCTGCTCAAGGCAATCAGCAATTATATGATTAATATGCCATGGGATTCAAACCTATGACCTTTTGGACGACCTTCAACCCACTGAAGTACATACTGGCCTGGCATGGTGGTGATGCCCCGCAGCCATTCCTGCTGCACTCTGAGATCCTTTGATTGGTGTGCCAGTTGTCCTACTCTGATTTGCAGACATGACCATATTTCATGACACATATTAATCCAAAAACAGTACGGGGCCGCAATATGGGAAACTCTGCATCCTGTTTGTTGTCGCAGTATTTATCATCCAGTGAGCTTCTTGCATATCTGAAAATTCTTTTGTGTTCTGGAAAGGTCAGGCGAGACATCAGAAAGTGTACTTTCTTGAAAATCATCAAAGTTCAGCCCCGCATGAAACATGCCTAGGGGAACCCTTGGCGAAAGATTACCCTGCTCTGGGTCTGGGGAATGAAGAGCTACATTTTTGCGGGCTTAGGGCACACAAGGTTTTGTTTACCTGACATTTCAGTTCCTTAAAAAAAAAAAGCAAAAAAAAAGCACAAAGGCAAAAAAATGTCACAGGTATGAAATGATCAGCCTGGTTAATCTAGCATATCCGGTTGCTATCTAAAACGAGCTGTAAATACTCTCATTGTTCATATAGATATAGTATACACCAAATAAAAGCAATGCAGTCTATGTATAACATGACCAATTCTATTTGGCCATATTCTTTCTCTATAGTGACTGACAGTTTTTACTCATGAATGCTGCAGGATGTTTTGCCAGAGACGTACCGGTACTCTGACTGGAGATTATTAGATGGGGTCCATCCTGGGACTTCAAACAGTAAACCGGCAGCTCTCAATTTTATGATTTAAACCACTAAACGCTGGTCCCTTTCTACTCCTGTCTATTTCTATACGGTCAGATCAGTGGGGCTATAGATGAATTAGCAGAGGAACAGGCTGTCTGGCATCCAGTGCGTAGAGTCAAGGTCAAAAGTTAAAAGGTCAGCTGACACTGCGCCTTGTTTTTTATGCCTTTAAAAACATTTTTAATTAAAAAATCCCCTTAGCCCCCTACAGGATAATCCAGGTACTGCATGTAAAGTCACCCAGTACCATTTGCAAAAAAAATTCTAATAGTGAAAAAAAAAATGACCAGAAATCAGCCACTGTATTCATTCATTTCAAGCCACTTCCTGGTGTAAAATGTAAACTAAGCCACCCTTAGGATTACCAGCAGTCTTTACCAAATGCAGTTAGAGATAGGCCGTCTTCCTAAATCTGTCACTAAGTGCCACCATGGGTGAAGAAGCTCTCGCCAAGTGTCCGTTTCACAAGAAAGAAATGCCTCTAATGCCTCTAATTCCTGAATACTTACCCGCTGTGTATGTACACATAACCGGCCTGTTTATGCTGATGAATACAGAGCACAGAGGCAGGTAATTGTCCATATGAGTGGAATTTATATATGCAACAGTTAAGCGGGATATGTATAAAAATTGGACAGAATTACACATTTTAGTCGTAGCTGTCAGGCTCCGCTTTTACAAGCTGTCTAACGTGCTCCACTGGACCTCCAGGTCCATTTCGCATTATCTTCTCCCGTGAAAGCAATTTGTTCCGGCAAAGGATTGTAAATGCAGTCCATTCGGTGCCGTCTGATTTTATTTCGGAATAAAAATACCCATTCATTCCTACTTAATGGCATAGAGAAAATAAAGGAAGAAAAGATGGATTTACTTGTTTTCTTTTGTTATGAAAGATGCTGTTGGTGGCCTGGGATTCTTTCGATTGTTCACCAGTAGAGAGACGTATACATGATTCACACCAAAGGAAAGGGGAGCAGAAGATGTGTGGTGGAGTCAGACAAAAGTGAGGTCTTACTTCAGTGTTACCCGATCGGAAGATGTGAGGGGATACCTGCCAAAATCGGTAATTAGGACGCGTAAAACATGCCTTTTTGTACCTGCGCTGACGGGGTTTCGCTGCACCGCTGCAGCTGGCCTCCGAAGATAAAAGGAAGTGGCAGTGTCTCTTGCCGGCTCATCCTTCGATCTTACTCCTGTTTGCGAGCACGGGGACGAGAGCCTTGGCACGCCGCCGCCGCCGGCGTGTTCCCGTCCGTGGGAATGAGAGACTCGCTACCGTTCTTAGTCCACTAACTCTCAGTCTGTAGGAAACACAGCATGTAGCATCAGGGGCAGGATGCTGTGCCTCTGATTGGAGGGTCCTTGGTTCAAACCCAAGGGTCCATCGGAGTGATGTCACCATTGGGCCCTTGAGTAAGGCCCTTAACCCCCCAAATTACTACAGAGACTGGCTGATCCTCCTTTCTCAATTTGGATAAAAGCATCTGCTAAATAAGTAAATTTCCTTAAACTCCACAAGATCATACCAGCTGGCTGTGTCTTGCTCTCAGGGAGAGAGGCTCAGCCGGACATGCTGGGCCATTGGCCTCTACGATCTGCGTAGAGTCACCCAGCCCTGTGTCACCCAAGAGCTGCAAACCACCTTGAGCGAAATGGATTTCATTCTAGGTCTTGAATCTCACCCATTTTTTACTTTCCTCTCTGCATGGCCATTAATGCAAACTTGAGTCAGATAAACATGGTTTTGTAGATGTGAGAGTACTTTCAGGTGGCTCCATTAATGAGTTACTATTAGAAGTGGCTCAGAGGAACAGGAACCACAGAAATACAGAAAAATAGGCCTGTGCTGATGAGCTGATCATCACTGGCTTAATCTCTCCAGAATTCTGCTGCTATGAGCCTTACCTCCATCAGGCTTAGATACATGTACAGTATGTCGCCCACTCTAATGAATTCCACTTTCTTATGAGTCATTGTTATCAGGGAGGCCCTACTGCAGCCTGAAGGCCAAAGCTGAGACACTGAGCATGAGTTTGTAACCCCAGGCTGTCTGTATACTGAACGGGGACTCCTATAGCGAATAACTCTATGCACTTTATAGCATCCCACACTGTCATTGTGCATCTTAATTCTACAGCCACTGATGCTTTTTCTTTATTTTTATTGTCTTATTTTATTGCACAGATGTGGAATGTATGTTCTGCATGTGACAACATCTATGCATTTTCTGCTTCAACATGGGCCGTGTGTAATGCTGGTGATGCTGATATGTACACTTCAGCTAATTGTCTAGTTGGTGATTAAGGAAAACTCGCTCCAGTGATGACGAGCAGAGGGACCTTTCTTACAGGCCAGTGTTTAAATGTCAGTAAATCAATAGCAGATAATGAAAATGCTGTCTTCTAAAAAAAAAACAAACGTTAACTTAGTGAGACATTCTATTTTGCAGCGAAACCCCGTCAGCGCAGGTACAAAAAGGCATCACATTGCATTGTTTCCCTCACAGCTCAGAAGCTCCACTTTGAATTCACCCTTAAAGCTTTAAAGAGAAGCTTTGACTTTTGTCATCACATGACCAGTGTTGGAACTCTTCATGTGAGATAGGCCTGCTCCGCCACACGAGGGCAACGTGATCTAATTCAGTTTTATGTCGGAGTATGAGGAGACCAATGACGAAGAAGTCAAACTACTAGATCCCACCAAAAGCAGGGCGCACCCACTAATTGCGCCTCAGCGGGATATTGTTTAAAGAGACGTGAAACTCCTCTCTAGAGTTCAAGTCAAAGCTGCAGTATCTCCTGTTCCCTGACTTTGATTCTTGACCTGTTCTCTTCCCAGTCTTCAGTTGCCTCTAGTCATCCCTCTCCTGCTTTTCTCCGCACCATGACTTCTCTAGTTTATCATACATGCCCCTGTCAGCCTGCCATTTTCCCATAATCCCCTGCTTCCTCATCTAACTCTGTGATTTGTGCTTCACATCTATTCACCAGATCATTATCCAATGGTCACATGAGACTAGGTCATGCTGCACTCTAGAGGCTCAGAAACTCATAAGCGTATCAGAAAAATGAGAAAAGTGGTGACCGACAAAGGATGGGGATCTTTCAGAGAGAGACAGAATCATTCTTATGCAGTAAAACGTCTCAATGTTTCTCAAAGACAGTTGAAATTTTATGAGTATAGCTGGTTCAGTAGAGTCATGAAGGGAGCATTAGCAGAAAGGTCACATTTTAAGGAGGGGAAGAGTAATATTAGCATGATTCACGATTCAACGCGATTTCACTGTCATGCTTTGATTACTGGAATTCATTCATCAGATGTCAGAATTCCATAGTTGTGAGAAGTCTCATTAAAACTTTTGGAAAAGCTACAGTATTTACATATATCAGTAGCTGTGAATTCTAACACCGTCAAGGCTGAAAGAACCTTGCTTAGATTATCTATTGTGTTAAAGAGGAGAAATAACAGAAACATATATCCATCCATCCATACATACATCCATCCATCTTTCATTCGGTTATGCTGGTCAGGGTCTGGGGAGTTGAGTAGGGATGGGTACCGAAACCCGGTATTAAACAGGCCTCGGGGCTAAATTATTAAAGACTGTTGTATCGATAAACTCTGACGTTAGCGGTTCTGTTTTTGGTACTGGAGAAATTAAGAAAATAGATATCCTATTTATTATTGCTACACAAAAGTTCTCTTGCACATTTCTTCTCACCAGCTCCGCGGGGCATGGGGGCAGCTGGTGTGTGAGGTTTAACTGAAAAGGGCTGTTTAAAAATGCTTTAAACACATACCTGCTTACTTTTTATCTCTCTCATTCGGAGTGCT
>JAODLD010000001.1:18802418-18821037 GCA_026781065.1 Mormyrops boulengeri
ACATAGTTTAGCTCACATGGTCCAATGGTATGGTGCATGTGTTAAGTGTTGTGAAAAAGTGGACATGGTATTGAGGCGCGTTAAAATGATGTTATCAGATAAGGAAGTCTCTTTTCTCAAGAATCACTGGAAGCAACAGAAACCCAATCCCGTTTCTTTATGTATTTGTGGAGGAGTGTTATTTTAGACTCAGAGGTGTGTTCCATTTCACTGAGTCAGCCCCGTCAGAGGCAGCCAGTCCTTTTGGGAATTTTTTATCGGAACGCTTAGCCGGATTAGCTGGGATGTAATGCATACCTGGGTCTGACTTTAGCAGGACATTCCTGGGAACTTGGCGACTCAGACAAGGTCTCTGGTGAAGAGCAGGTAATTGTCTGGATTGCCGACTCGCCAGGTTAATCCACTGAATCGCGAAATACAATCTAGGTCACAGTCTCTCCTCCAGTTGGTGTGTCCCGGCCCACAAACCACAGAAGCGCAATATAATTCGGCGCAGTGGAGGAAAAAGTACTTAATTTTCATAAAAGTACAGATATCACACCAAAATGTTAGCTCAAGAAAAGAGAAAGTAAAAGTCACCCAGTATATCTGGTTTTAAAAGCACTTAAATTAAAAGTAGAATTACTATGCATTCAAACCTATTGATCTTACAAAAAGCAATCCTTTTGAATTCACTCAAGGCATGCAGGTTTGAATATAGCTTTGTAAGTTACAGTACAAGACAATAAGGAAAACTGAGTCGCAAGAGGATAAGTAGATATTTCCTTTTTATTCAGAGAAAGCGGGAAAATTGCCAAGCTTGCAGGTGGAGATTAATGGAATGACTTTTTTTATTCTGTGGAAAATGAAAGTTTGAACTATGGGCCAGATTTAATAACGAATTACAAACATTTCACGGGCTGGTACTTTTAGACCTCTTATAAGTGGTGAATGAGCCAATGAAAACCCTCGTCCTCCACTACAGAAAATGGACCAATCAACCAATTAAATCATTATCATTATTTCAGCAGTAGCACTAATGCTTCTGACTTTGAATATCAATAAAGTATTTAATAACCGATGGCAATTTCTGTATGTTAACTGTTAGCCTATATCGTGCATCTCTACATGTTGTTTGTTCCATCATCATACAGATAAGATGTAATGCAAAATAATAAAGACAGTAATATATTGTTAAGTGGAAGTTGCAACAAATTAAAGTAATGAAGTACAAATCTGGAAAGGACCTACTTAGGTATAGTAACAAAGCATTTGTACTTTGTTACTTTATACCTCTGGTTTTTAATCTGTATGTCCCAGTGCATTAGGCCTCCGTGCCTGTGATTGGAAGGCTGTGGGTTCAAATCCCTTCCCTGGCAGAGTAGTCACATCGCTGTTGGGCTCTTAAGCAAGGCTGTTAACCCTCCAACAATGCTCCAGGGATGCTGGATGGATGGCTGACCCTGTGTCAGACCCCAAACATCTCCCTCTCACCTCCATCTGAGTGTATGTGGCTTAAAAAAGAGAGCAAGAGAGCTATGGTAACACAAACACATTCCGATGAATTGGTACAAATGGCGAATAAAGCTTTGTTACAGTGAAGTAGGTTGGACATTCAATATGGCTGCCAGACTATTTGGAGACAGATTGCAATGGTCATCGTTTAGGGAGGGGGGGGCACATTTGGGAATTCACTGAACAAGCCCAGAACATCAAAGCCCCTGGGGGTTGCCCTGAGAGCAGTGTGATTCAATTAGAAGCTGTGGCCATTTAAATTATAATTGATCTGTCCGTGTCTGAATTTTTCATACTGTGGCCTTTTCGAGATGCATACTTCAAATTCCAGCCCGAGCCGGGAGGCAGACCAATTCGGAGCACACGGTGTCCACGGGGGATGGGTGGCAGGGTCCTACTGTATGTGATTGACTCAGCCAGTTACAAGGGGCTGGTGGCTGAGGAATTATATCAGGGGTGTTCGGTTGGCTGAGAGCTGTACCTGAAACCCCAGTTTGTTACCCTTTTCCTGTTTCAGATATTTCCTGTCTTTGAATTGATCTCAGTTATGTAAATTTTTTAAAAATGTCTCCTGTTTGAGCCCCCACAGAAATGCAGAAAAATGCCAATGCTGGATTTTGTGATAATGATGCTCCACCTATAGCTACAGACCCTCTGGCTTCTTGGGCCCTGCAGTGGTTTGATGTGCTGTATTCCAGACAGAATTTGTTCTTTAAAACAATTTTTTACTTGGTTACTTCGCTTCAGTTATTCACAGAGATTACATTCCTTGATTATATTTATGTATGTATGATATGTGGCCTGCTGTGTAGCTCAGAATAACAGGTACCGCCTTCAAACGAAAATACGGCTGGTTAAAAATCATTGTGGATGCCCTGCTTTTGTGCCATTGATTGAGGTTCTGCTGCGTGTTCTGCACGTCCCCAGCAAAATGTCCGGCTAAATAAGTGGGTGAAAATCTCAAGCCCTTCGAAAAATATTGGGAAAAAAGATCCAGATAAACCAGAAACTTAACGAAAAAGTGTGCCTAAATTTTGTTGTCTGGATAGTTTATAGAGATTTAGGGATTCTTCTCCTCCAGAGGTTCACAGAACCCATACCCAATTATGATGGTTTGCCAGCCAAGGTGGGACTGGCCACATACTGAGACGACCCACTGAAGGGGGGGGCACCAACCGGAGCTCCGCCTTTCAAGGTGGCACTTACAAAGAGAATAAAAAATTAACCAATCAATTTCCTCAATGATGAAGGGCCAGGAGAGCCTTCAATGTGTGTCAATTTCATTGGGATATATATATATATATATCAAACAGAATTTTCATGAATGTTCTACTGCAATATGGCCTGAATGAAGAAAAAAGTCGAGAAATAAGAATAAACATGCTGGCACTCCTGGTAGCAACCTACAGAAAACCGCAGAGATGAGTAATGCATCTGCTTCTTGTCAACAACGTAACTCTGCTGAAAAACTGTTGCAATTGTATCAGATGCTGCTGCAACATAACGGTTGGAGGAACAGGGACGCAAGTAGATTTCCGGCCCAGTTTTCCCTCTAGCCCACACCAGGAAGAGCGCATATATGGAAAGCAGCTCCCTAGAGACTTGCTTTGCCCCCGGATTGCGCGGTAGTTTGCAGTGCTGACAGCCAGCTCAATTTACAGTTTTAGACTCTTGGGTTTACAGACATTTTTCACAGGAATTGGATTATCAGGCTAAGAGCTGGAGCCAAAATGTATATATATGCTCTGTCCATCTTAGCGTTTCTCCAAAGGGGTGCTTTCGGGAATTGTGTCCAAAGGTTAGTGACTGCAAGATTGGACAATGTCAATGACTTCACACTAGTCTTTCAAAACACTGCTTGTTTAGACTGCTAATTAAGTTCTGAAGCACTGGTGCGAAAGTATGTGCCAGTTTTAGTGATTTAAAGTGATTAAATTTCTCAACAAATTGTCACTGTCCAACAAAAAACACATATTCCCAGAAATCCATTATTTTAGGAGCATTAAAAAAACATGCATTTTCTCAGAAACTATTTTAGAGCATAAACCTAAAATGATGTATGAGATCCTTAGCACCACAGCTGTCAGTGATAGGTTTAATGTTTTAAATGGACTTACGTGGACTGTTGTCAACAAGGCAAATATACTATGGACAAAAGTATTGGGGCATCTGGCCATTACACCTACAGGAACTTTTATGACGTCCCATTCTAAATCCATAGGCATCAATATGGAGTTGGTCTCCCTTTGCAGTTATAACTGCTGCCACTTTTCTGGGAAGGTTTTCCACAAGATTTTGGAGCATTTCTGTGGGAATTTTTGCCCATTTATCTCGAAAACCATTTGTGAGGTCAGGCACTGATGTTGGACGTGAAGACCTGGCTCACAATCTCCATTCTAGTTCAGCCCAAATGTTTGATGGGGTTGAGGTCAGGGTTCTGTGCAGGACAGTCAAGTTCTTCCACAACAAACTCACTCAACCATGCCTTTATGGACCTTGCTTTGTGCTGGAACAGAAAAAGGCCTTCCCCAAACTGTCCCCACAAAGTTGGAAGCATAGAATTGTCCAAAATGTCTTGGTATGCTGAAGCATTAAGAGTTCCCTTCACTGGAACAAAGGGGCCTAGCTCAACCCCTGAAAAACAACCTCATACCATTATCCTTCCTGCAGCAAACTTTACAGTTGGAACAATGCAGTCAGGAAGGTAACATTCTCCTGGCATCTGCCAAACCCAGACTCATCCATCAAACTGCCAGACAGAGAAAGTTGATTTGTCACTCCACAGAACATTTCCACTGCTCCAGAGTCCAGTAGCGGCGTGCTTTACACCACTCCATCCAACGCTTGGCATTGCACTTGGTAATGTGAGGCTTGCATGCAGCTGCTCGGCCATGGAAGCCCATTCCATGAAGCTCCTGGCATACAGTTTTTGTGCTGGGGTTAATGCCAGAGGAAGTTTGCAACTCTGCAGTTACTGAGTCAACAGAGCGTTGGTGACTTTGACGCACTATGTGCCTCAGCACTCAACGACCCCACTCTATTACTTTAAAGTGGTCTGACACTTCGTGGCTGAGTTTCTGCTGTTCCAAAAGGCTTCAACTTTGCAGTAATACCGCTTACAGTTGGCCGTGGAATATCTAGCAGGGAAGAAATTTCACAAACTGACATTGCAAAGGTGGCATCCTATGACAGTACCACACTTACATTCACTGAGCTCTTCAAAACAACCCATTCTTACACAAATGTTTGTAAACTCGACTGCATGGCCAGGTGTTTGACTTTATATGGATCTGAATGAAACACCTGAATTCAATAAATAAGAGATGTGCCCCAGTGCTGTTGTTCAAATAGTCAGGGATGCACGTAACTGTAAGTATGCATTCGGTGTATGAAGCAATATGTGCACATGCAAATAAAATAAGTATGTATGTGCATGGTTATGACAAGATATTAACATGTATTCTAACCTTTTTACAGCTAATTTGTACTTTATTTGCTGTATAAAGGTTAAAATGCATGTAATTTCTTGTTATAACAGCGCACGCATACTTATTTTATGTGCATTTATATTGTTACATCAAGGAATTGCTGCGCGTATCGCTTCATGCACCAAATGTGTACTTACACACCAGTTATGTGCATCCCTGCATGTAGTGTATGCCAGTGTCAACAAGATATAAACTAATCTCACTTCTTATTCACAGTTAACAATGATTGATTGTTAATTGTGATAATTATCTATCGACTAATTAACTAATTCAACACTTAGTTGTTAAAATTAGCGATATAAAGTAATCTATACAAAAGACCATAATGAATACACGTTTACAAATGTTAATAGTACAAATATAAATACAAGATAAACAGATGATACTATGGTGGCGCAGTGGTTAGCACTGCTACCTCACAGCAAAGAGGTCCTGGATTTGATCCTGGGGTCAGGCATAGCTCCTTTCTGTGTGGCGTTTGCACGCTTTCCCGTGTTCATGTGGGTTTTTGCCAGGGGCTCCAGTTTCCTCCCACAGCCAAAAAGCATGCAGGGCAGGTTGATTGATGAGTCTAAATTGGCCCAGTGTGTGTGTTGGCAACTGCCCAGGGGTGGTTCCTTCCTGTGCCCCTTGTTCCCAGGATAGGTTCTGGTCCCCTGTGATCCCAGTTGGGATTAAGCAGTTACGGTGATGGATGGATGATATCAAAAACCATTTTCATTGGTCTATCAGATGTTAAACGCTATCAATAGACAGAGGAGAATTGGCATATTCTTTCTATAGTAAAAAGTAAGAGGTGTGAAAAATTGGACATTCGTGGTTTTCATTGGATAGCAACAATATGAAACTTAAAGTCATTATAAAAAGCTTTATTTCACTTTTATTAGGTAGATTTTTGGTACATTTTTAAGTTGTGAGGTATAGATTCATACTGTGGCAGGCTGCAAGGCTGGATGTCTGGCCAGAACAGCAGGCATCTGAGAATCAAATAATTAAACATAAAATCAGAGGCCCTTTTAAATAAACAAAACTGGACTGAACCGTTACATGCAAAAGAAAGAAAACGCCACTCTTTTAAAAAACCACATGACCCCAACACAGCACACTGTGAGCCCAAGCAACCCAGCTAATGCTGTTTAACCATAACAAGGTAATTAGTGCAACTGGCTCAGTTGGGTTTCATTAGTCAATCTGTAGGCACTGGGAAGATCAGCACTGATCCACCTACTGCAGGATCACAATACATGTGCTATGTACAGATACATTCTATTTAGTTTTATACATATTTGCAAACATAAACATGATGACTTTATGTATGTTCAGAATCACTGTTCGTGAGTCAGATCTCCTGCTGCCAAGGAAAACATCGCAGAGGAAGCACTCTGCTTTTGTTATGATGGTTTCTAAGCTACTAAAAAATGAAAACATCTCCTACAGTAGAGAATATAACACAGCAATACTTGGCTCCCATCAGCCTGTGACAGAAAGCAGCTCGATGCCAGAAAAAGCTTCCAAACTGTAATTATTATAGGGCTCGTTGAACTGGAAAGGAGAAATTTCTGAAGAGTCAAGCTTGATGTTACCATTAATTACAGCGATAAAGTGCCCTGGGATGTATCTTTTGCATTCTAGGAAGCATTTTAAGAGCGCTGAGGAAAACCATCTCCATAATCTCACTAAAATAAACTCCAAAATATTTATTTTCAAGCTATGAATTTTGAAGAGTTTAATCAAAGAAGATATAAATATTATGTCATTAGAAGCTTTCCGGCCTGACTGCGGAAACTCCTTGCAGCTTTACCGTTGGCCAGTGATCCTCAGGAAGGATTCTAGCTGGCCATCAAGACAGGCTGTTAATCCTCCATCTGGACGTCATACAGAGAGAGGACTGAAGGTAGGAGGCTCTAATCTTTTTCAAGGTTTGCCAGTCTTGTGTATAAATTGCCTTCTTTGGTTTACTGAACAACTTCAGAGAGTTTCTCCTAGGTTAATTAGAGAGAGACTGTCTGAATGTTTGTTGGTAATCATTGTCTAAGCATAAATATGTATAAATCTAATGATTTTGCTCAAAACTGGGCATGTGATTATTATTTTTGAATCTGTCCAAAATCTAGATGCCTTATTAGCTGGCAAGAGGGTAACAATAGCTTTGTGTCTGGTTTTGCATCTCCAGTGCACTTGGCCTGCAGTCCCATCATTATAAAGGTCTCTGAGGATGACGCCCGTTTGACCCGAGATGCTGATTATCTTGGACTATAAGCAGAGCCAGCTGGGCTGACTTCAGAGGAATTGTTAGAGGAGTACTTTCTATTAAAATACTGACATCCACTGACCTAAACAGCAATCCGTTTACAAAGTTTCTTTGAGTTTAACCATTTTTTTAATCGGGCTTTTGCCCTCATTCTGCTCTGTGATTAAAAAACAGTCCCTGGTTAATTCCTTATAGCAATAAAGTTCCTTTTCCTTCAAACCGTCTCTATGACCTACATCCTGCTGTGTAAGTGTTTACCGAAAGCTATACGATGGGCTTTGAAGCGTTGCCAATGGACGCCGAGCCCCTCGATCGATAAGCATCAACGCTTTCCAGCCAATGTGGCCATAAACAAATCACGGGCTGCCGTAACACGACCCGCGGACCGGCTTTTAAATCACAAAGGCGGTAACTTCCGAGTTTCTGACAATTTCACGCTCTGTCGTCGGACTGACTGATGTCATCCTGCTCTAACTGTCATCTGTGGAGGTCATGCCAGGTGATTATTCTTCCTGTCACACTGCCCCCAGCTCCAGAAGAATCCCTGGTAAAGCAAGGAAGGGTGGTAAAATCTGCCACGAAAGTCATATGTTTGGCTGCTGATGGGCTGGGCTGGAGGCCCACCAGAGATACATCCCCACAGCAAGCTGCCCATTAATCAGTGAACTTCAACATGATAAACAGCCTTCACAGGAGAAGTCATATGAGATGCATCTCAAAGGTCAGTCTCAGCTCATATGGCTTCTTCTCTTATCTTAAATTCCCTGGACGTTTAAAAAGCCAGAAAACGTTATTCTTAATAGAGTTCATATTTATTTCAGAAAAAATATTTGTTTTATGATAATTTTAGTTCAGTTCATGGTTCAATCTTTAATGTTTTGAAAGAAAGATCAAGTGGTACACATGCCCAAGGGCATTGGAACCAGGATAGACCTGTACCCTCCAATAGAATTTAATTTGTAATCATTCATTCCCCCGATTAAGACTGTTGTATTTAAATTAAGTTGTGACCCTCCCATATTACATTCTCTCCTGTGTTGGACTGTATTGCAGGCATCACATTTAGAATGAATGTGTATTTACAAAACCGAATGAATTTTGATTAGTTCTAACTTTACATATCACTGATTTGTGGTGTTTTCAATTACATCTGAGTAAAACAGAATTTACCAATCACCACTTTTTGTTTGCATTTTTCACCACTGCCCCAACTTTTGTGGAAATGGGGTTGAGTTATTTGTATAATATTATTAAGTTTTCAACAAAAGTAATTAATTTTCCCTCCGGTTTCCCTAATGAACCTGAAATTTGTTTGCTCTTCCTTATCTATCCGCATTAAATCGGAAGATATTTTTTCAATTACTACATCGCTCGACCAAGACAGGCGGTAATTAGCGGTGTGAGTGAAATTATAATCGCGGCTCCCTGTCGCATTCGTTCCTTGCGAGCTCCTCTTCTGGATCGCATACCGATCGTGCCTTTTAGCTTCACAGGGACACCGCTTCGCGTGTCGGTCAAAGAAGGCGTCGGTGCCACCCTATAATAATCAGCTAATTTGCTAATGTGATGGCTTGGCTGCACAGCACGATAGTGAGGAAAGTGTTCCTCCGAGCGTTAATATAGCCGTACAGGGCGAATGAGATTTGCCCGCGGAACATTCTAATATCATCGGCGGCGCACAGCCAGCCAGATGAAGTCCTCATTTCAAGTCTAATGACTTATTAACTAAACAGCTGCCTGGTGTTTAGCGGTGAGAGCTATCGTTGGTTATGGCCAATCTGCAAATATCAATGTGGTGGCCTTATTCTTTTTTGCTCAGGGAATCTAGTTTGCAGATGTTTTATAGCATGTTCGCTATTTTTTCGGATTAGGTAGAAAGTGCATTCACCTGGAGAGTGAAACGAGAATTTTGGGAGTCGGTTTAATCGAGCTCTCCGCCGTATCTCTGCCTTACTGTATCTCCGTAATTCCGGCGCCTTCCAAGATTTCATTTTCCAAGTGTCGCGTTAAGGATCTAATAAAGACTCCATGAATACAGAGCACGCGAAAAGCGGAGATCGCAGCTCCTAGGGTTGAGATGTTTTCGCATGCATTAATTTTTCATCCTGGCGCTGACTTAAACAAAGCACGATGATAATGCGGTTCAGATGAGACTGGCAGGTTCGCCCGAGCCAATTAACGGGCGAGATTAGGCGGCGCTTCAGTTTGTCACTGAAGGAGCCGCATCAGAGACTCCCTGTTCGGGGTCGGAGGGTCATTAATGCCAGGCCTGGCATTTAGTTAACGGAAATTAGGGTGATCGTACTTCCTATTTTTCCTGGATTTGTCCTCATTTTTGGAACCTAAAAATGCCTGAAATGTCTGGGATTTCACTTTGTTTCATGTCGACATTTACTTTCTACTGTCAGAATACCTTCTGTGTGTATATTTGCGTTGCTTTGATGCAGGGGTGTCAAACTGCAGTCCTGGGGGGCCGGAACCTTGTGTAGCTTAGTTCTTTCCCTGCTCCACCACAAATGATTCAGCTCAAGAGCAGTGTGGTAATATAGCACAAGGAGGTGCATGGAGTTGATTCAGTCATGTGAAATGAGGGGAAACCCAAAAATGTGTATTGGCTCCAGAACCCCCAGGACTGGAGTTTGGCACCCCTGCTTTGATGCTTTGCATTCTGCCCCCAATGTCCTCTTTGCAAAGCAAAATATCTATGTAAAACTGTCACCAAGGACTGTGTGACATATTGGTTAACACACAATATAAACAGTACCAGCACCCTGTGTGGTGCCCCCAGGGTTTTTTTGGGTGGGGGGGGGTCACTGTTTGAAACATAGTCATTACACTGGGGGGGCCTCCAAAACACCAAAACTGCCCCTACTCATAGCTACTGCCTGTATAAAAAAACTAGAGAGTATGGGTAAAATTAGCCAACAGGTGGAGCAGTGGTTAAAAACACCTACTCATTAATCCAAACATCCTACTAGTGGGCCCTTGAGCCTGATTAGCTTGCGTGAAAAAGCCAGCTCTATAAATGAGTAAGAAAAATGGATAAATATGTGAGTTGAGCAAACACGTGTTGATTATCCTCTCTCTGCCACACAGCTGCACCATACTGGTGGCCCTTTTGAAGTCATTTGCACTGAAATATTGCTCCGGTTTCAACAGCCGGAGCCCACAGTTGGTGCTCAGCAGCCCAGATGACCTTATGATACACCCATGGCTTTAATTTGGCATTATAAGGGCTGCTTACTGAGCTAAACAACTGGCTATTGGTGGCCCAGGTGGTGCCGGTGACCTGCACGCCATGGCCTCGCTTCCGGTGGGCTGTCCTCCTCAATTCATCCCCCTGGGCTGTGCTGCCAACACGCGGAGCATTGCCCACCGGGCTACAGACATGGCTGTGCCCAGAAAGGCTGGCAGGTTGGTCCTGCATGCCTGGATCAGGACGGACAGATTCGGTGTTCTGAATTACTCTGCCCATCTGGGCCTAACTCGGATTTCACAGGGTCATTATTTTACAATAATACGCTGTGGCTGTCTTCTATCTCGCACACGTGCCCGTTTTAATAATTCATTGGCTGGCTGTTCCTCACACCTCTCTCCTAGACCCGCCCTTGCTCCCGCTATGGTGACTCTACACCACTCCTCTCCCTTGGTGGGGCTTACTCCATTCATGGCTGCCCTTCCAGCTGTTAAAATTGTTCTGACATTTCCGTTGCCGCCAATGTCCCGCGTCTGACGCAGGAAATGCATACCACTCTGTAATTCCCTTTCCAGTCTTCCTCAGTGAGCCTCATCAATCGCCTGGTTTGATGGCACATGGGGATGGTGACAGACCCTGATTTGCTTTAGCAAAGAACAGCTTGTGTAAGTTGCATGTATTAATGAAGCTCCGCTCACAGTTAGATGATAGAAGCTGAACATGCTGGGGGACCCTCTTGCTCAGGCACAGGGGTTGGATCGGTAGGTGAAATCCCATCCCAAGAAGCCTCAGTCTCCTCCACCTAAGCGCCTAAAGCTTTGCCACAATACTGGCAGACACACATGTTGCATTCGTGTGACTGATATCATCGTGGTTCCCGTCTCCATGGTTATTGGCCAGTTTCACTTCGCAAAGTTAAAAAAAATGAAGAACACAGAGCTTTTCGTTCCAGTACTAGTGCTGCTGTATCAGCTGCCATATCTGTACTGTTTGTTTGGGTAACATATGACGGGACACAAATAATGCAGTAGTATGATATTACTTAAGTATTAATTAGCCAAAAGTTAAGTGTGTTACAAACTGATCTCATGTTTGTTCATCATTAATGAATTGTCACACATCTTATCGCAAGCAAGTACTTTATTTGTTACTATATCTGTTATTATGTAAACCTTTATTAACTACTGAAGGAACCATTGAAGGAAGCAGTGTAGGAGCAAATAATAACACATGTAAAATACTGAGTTCATCTTTAATGAATTGTGATGCATCATTTATCCCAGGCAGTTACTGTATCTGTTAGTATATTTGTTAATTCTGTAAACCTTTGTGAACTACTGAATCAACTTTTGAAAGAATAAGAATGAATAACACAAGTGAAATACTGTTTATTCATCATTAATGAATTGTGACACATCTTTAATCTTAAGTAGTGACTTTATTTGTTCCTGATCTGTTCATGATTTGTACTTCAGTACTGTACTAAATGAGTTATTGCTAAGTATTTGTGGCCCCTCTGGTACAGCGTTACCTTTGTTTGTTTGTGTTTATATTCACTTGTTTCCTTTACTCCCTGTTGAGGTGTCTGTCAGTTGGCAGTAAATACCACACATATTTCTGAATGGGAAGGTGTTTGGCCGACATATTCTCTAATTCTTTGCTACATTCCTACAATGTGAATATAAAATTCAATTAACATGATTAACTGCTAATACAATCTCCGTTATACAGTCTCACAGTGTGCTGTGGCATTTGTCCGACAATGGGGAAAAAAACACTTTCATTCTAAGCCATCTCAGAGGAATCGATAACCATGCCAGTTTTTAGATGAATGTTTTGAATTGTCAGTTTCCCATCTATTTTCCCTTTGAGGGCGGCTGTTTAAATTAGAATGAAAATTAATTATGTGGCTTTGTTTTGTAATGCAAATCAAATAAGATCCAATTTAACGCAAAGTGCCAATCATCTCTGAAATCCCCATTTGTTATGATTTTTTTTCAGGGTTAAGCAAGGACATTTTGAGCATAGCAAGACTTGTTAACTTGTTCCTGAGATAATTGCTTATTGTGGTCGCAGTGTGACCTGTCAGTGACTTGTAATTAAAGTTTTCGCTTGTGATATTACAAAATACTCCCCATGTTGCACCCCCCCCCCACTACTTCTGCATTTTACATATATGACTGTCATATACTGTATATGATCAATAGCTGGCCAGATGGTAAACTCCTGATAGCATCTGGATTTAAGAAGAATGTAAGGAATGCTGCTATTAGGCTCACATAGTGACCACAATATCATTTATATTGAACTTATTTATCTGACAATTTAATTCAAAGAAAATTGCAGTAGAGGGATTACGTGTTTTTCTAGTGTGCAGTTCCTGTGCACTTCCTGGGATGTGAACCCACAACCTTTTTGTTGTTAGTACCATGTGCTATTTGGTGAGCTAGAGATAGATGAATGAAAGCCCTAGATGAGTAGATATATTGCTTCCTCATAGGTCCTGATATTCGGGCTGATGTACCTCTAAGCCCTGGTTAATGGTTTTCGTCATGGTCATTTTTCCGTGGTACTGAATGAGAGCCGTAGGATCCTGCAGCTCCCGAAAACCTTCCCGGCTTCAGCAGCGGATGTGTCTCGCATGTAAAGAATTGCTCTCACATTGCTTCTCTCGTCTTTTACTCTCTCCTCCTCTGTACTCCTTTTCTGGCCCAAAATACCTTGAGCTGCAGAATCAGTCCCGTTCTCACATCTTTCTCCAGCTTTGGATTCTGCACACTGAAGAGCTGAGAGCTTCACCCCCACGTTCTCCAGCATGTCATAGCTTCCTGAGGCCTCCACAACTTCCCCGTATCTCTCGCTACCCCTGCAAGATCCACTACTATGTCAGAGTTTTGGCATATTTATGATTTTAAATTTTTCCACAATGGTTCTCCCACCTACCCTGTTTAGAATGCTATCTAAAATGAAATAATGCTTTATTTGCCATTTGCACAAGTATGAGTACAGGCACATTGGGATACTTTAATTTTTGCATATTCCATCATGCCCTCTCTCTTTTTTTTAAAGGCACACACAAAGATGCGAGAGTGAGGCTGGGGTCAGATTGCAGGGTGAGCTGTTCATCCAACACCCCTGGAGCAGTTTGTAGGGGCTTAAGGGCCTTGCTCCGGGGTTTAAGGATGATGTGACTATTCTGCAAAGGGCAGGATTCCAACCTATGACCTTCTGATTACAGGTGCAGATGCCTAAACCACTGAACCTTGTCATTGTGGTCCTCAGATCTATTTCCCGTTCTTTGTGGCTCCAGAGTGACGCAAGCTTGTGTGAAGCCCCCATCCTCCTCATTCAACCACACTCAGTAGGCAAAACAAAGCGGCACGTTTAAGAAGCATAGCTTAGCTGTTCCTCAAGCCTTTCATGATAATTCATGGCTAGGCTCTAAGCTCTATCTCAGCTGATTATCAGGGGCTTTTTAAATGTATTTAGTTTTTATCTTAAGCTGCTGAGGTCTTATTGGCCTTTTCTCCTCCATCATCTCCAGCTGGTCTGCCAGGATTTGAAAATGTAACAAATACAGGGGTAAAATACTTTTGATGCACGTAACATCAAAACAGCCCTGGATGCAGAGAATGCTCCTTTTCAAAAGAATAACAGAAAGAATGTCCTGTATACAGGTGTGCCGTGAAATGAAGGGGCTGAGCAGCACGTGTTCCTGGATATAATCCGGATCTTCCACATTTGTGTACTTTGAAGGGTAGAATGTTATGTGCATAAATAAGGAATTAATTAATAATCTTATCCAGGAATCTTTTTTTCCATTCTTGGTCTAATGAGTGTTGAGAATTCTTTATTTGTGCTGCATAAATATTTGATTTAAAAATCTGCTAACTTGAAGGTTAGTCTCAAGTAAACTAGTCCTGTTTAGGGGGATACCTTGAACACATTACCACATCGCTCGTAAAAGTTAAATGTCACGTTGCATATAGTGAACATCGCTATAACTGACAAGTATTGAAAACAAGAGGAACTTAATTCTTAGCAATAAATGACTCTTGTGGTGAGCGGTGATGAAGTTTATCAGGCTTGTACTGTTTTAACCTCTGGGAATGGATATTTCCCTGGCCTAAAATCCATCTGGGCATGGCTTTTAAATAGGACTTGGCTCGAGCTCCATGGACTTTCCTGCAAGGTCATATTGAATCTACTTAACCTTTTACAGGATGTCTTATGTCATGAAGCAAGATGGGACCATGTGAAACCTCTGACTTTTTACAACATTCTTTTAGGACTCGTTCAGAAGGTAGTCACTAATCTCAAGCTGTCACCGCTCAGAAGGAATGGATCAAGGTTATCTTCACATCTTCGTACTGAACAGTGACAGACGGCAAGTTCTGTCCATGGTTATTTCGCTCCTCAGAATGTACCTCATGGTACCCTTCACCCCCCCCCCCCCCCCATGAAACAATGTGCTGGACGAGAGAGATGTCGTTGGGATGAACTGAAACTTGTGAACTGTGATGCATAATAAATGTTCCAATAAGTTAAATCTAAAGTCACAATGGGCTGGAGGGAGCTGTCAGCAATCCCAAAAAGCTTTTCTTAGTTTGCATCAACCAAGAAATGAGAGTCACATCAACAATTAATTCATTAATTCTATGTTTAGAAGAAGCGGTGTTTGTTAAATCCCTGACTGTTGGCATACTGCAAGCTAAGACACTAGAGAAACCCTTACAGTTGTTACGTACACTAATCAAAGCGGCAATCGGATATCTCCATCCCTTGGTATCGTTTGAACTCTGCACAGTCAAGGTGAAATCAGTCTGCCAGATGCTCCTTTGTGTAGACTTGGTCAGGTGCTAGGAGCAACCTTGGAAACTCATCCCTCTGTCCCCGGGGTTTCAGGGGCATGAAAAATCTGAAATACATGGAAGAGTGTTTGGAATCAATTATTTAAGATTACTGTTGGCATGTAAATGCAAACCATGATTAAAGAATTTAAACAATGGTTAAACAATACTGATTTAAAGATGTAAGTATAAATAATATAGTAAAATAATAGCATTGAAAAAAGAAAATAAATGGAGTGTTTATGCCTCTTAAATGTGCGGCATGTTTTCACTCCTTTTGTTACTTGAATGTGTGTTTGACTTTGCACTGACAATCGAGATTTCGGTGGTGTCATTCTCTAGTATTATTTTTGGATAACAAAGCCCGACTCTCACCCCGGGCAGAGAATGGGGTTACCATAGTGATAGCATTCATTCTGCCGTCCTGAGAGAAGCTGAGTTTGGCATTATGGTACCCCTTAACAGTGGTCTGCATCTTGTGTCAGTAGCACTGAAACGAATAGATTAGTGCATCTTTAAACTGAATGCTTGGTCTGAGAATCTGCCTTTCCATTCTTGCAAAAGATAGCGAATCACAGCATCTATGAGTTCCCTGTGGTTTCGGTAGTAATATAAGATGAATTTCATTGATGCTGTGGGAAATTATTTAAAACTTATTACAAATGGGACTTGATCCCAGACCTCCACAGAAGTCCAAAACCCGAATCCAGCTCCTAAGACTGCAGAGCAACCCTGACTCACTTAGTGTTGTGGTTATCATACTTACTTTTATTGTGAAAAGTCCTTTGTTAGAAAAGGAGTTTAAATTGGCTTCTGTTATCACATATTTCCAGTATTTCCAGTGGGGTTCAGATCTCACTGTTGTGTGTGTATGTAAGTCACATGATCTCACTCTGTTGTGTATATTTCTGCTCCAGGTTCATGCCAAAAACATGCAGTTAGGTGAGTTGGGACCCTAAGACCATAAGAGTGTCTATAGTATGTTAGTGTGTCTCCTGTGACAGACTGGCATCTTGTCGGGGGTGATCCCACCTTGTGCTCTCTGCCACCGGGATAAGATGTTAGAAAATTGATGACTGTACTGTAAAATGTTTGAAAAATAGTTTTATAAAATGTTTTATGAAAAAAACAACATTCTAGGTTGAGATAGAATTTGCAATCTGAAAAGTGGAACAGGCTTTGTGCTACGTTCTCTTACCTCATTTATTTGAGCTGAATGGGGAAACTGCCATCCCATAATTTTGCCAAACACTTGAAAGATGGTGTCTAGATTTCCACCACTCCTGAGCATTATTTTCTTGCATTTCTATCACAAGAAATGAAAAACCCGAAATCTTGCATGGCACATATATCGTATGAATTCTATGCCTGCTTTGAAACCTTCAAATGTTCATCTCATGTGGATGTTACAATGCTGAGAGTGAAAGCAGAAAGAAAGAACAAAATACTATGTTGTATTTTATTCATTCAGCTCATTGCACTGGCCTGGACATATGACAATGCGATTAATCTTTTTAGAAAGAGCTGACTATCAGCCCAAATCTCTACAGGATGCAAAGAGGGGTCGCAATTTAAGCCTTTACTCTATCTCACATGGAAAGTAAAATAAAATGCAACTATTTCCAATCAGTCAGAATGCTTGCCTTTTGCAGGAGCTGTGTTTGAGTAAAACACAGCTTTCCAGGCATTAATTTTAGTGCTCTTCAGCATTTAAGAGGTCGGTCACTTGGATAAGGTCAGATGCTTCAATGATACATGTTCCTGGAGGAAATAAATAATTCATCTCAAGCAAGAAAAAAAAAAATTATGCGCTTTCTCAGGGAGACTGTCATGCCATTGAAATAAAAACCAACAGCAGACCAATTGTAGGCTACGAAACTGCTATGCAGGGGAATTTCTGAACAGATGAATCCGTCACAGAGGTCTGGCTTTGTCTAGTCATGAAGCAATTCCTGGTTAGAGCTGAGACTATGCAATTTCATAGCAACATCAAGCCAATATTATGGGAACGTCTTAGGTAAAGCCTTTTCCGTGAGAGTACTGTCCTCTACTAGCTCTTCACTTATTCATGTACGGATGGAACCACCTCCTCTTATGCCTCTTGACAAATGAGTTCAGAGGTTTGTTTCTATAATTGCAAACTCAGAGTAGACTATGGTGAAGTGAAGGTACCATACTGTGTATCGAGGGCAGGGCTGGCCCGTGGTATAGGTGAATGCTAGGGGGAGCCATTCATTCAAAGGGGCACCCAGGCACCCCAAAGGGTACAAAGGGAAGGGGGGAAAAATGATTTTAACTTTTACTATATTTATTCACTGATACTATTTTATATCAGTATTTCAAAATAATAAAAAGTTTAAATAATCAAATCTTTAATCAAATTAAATGAATTATATTTTTTAGTTTCCCCGGCCCCCCCTCCCTTCTGTAAGTGACGCCAACAGTGCGTGATACGATTAACAGTATCTAATCCAGAAAGACATTATCTTGTCAAGGCCTAGGCCTTCCGGTGCCCAGGGAAGGAAAAACAAGAAGAGGGAGAAAAACAGAAAAAAAGACAGGTAATGAGAATAATTACTGTGTTTCTGTCTGTGGTCTGTGCCGCAGAGTGCTACTGGCTTACTTTGGATAATTCGACTTTTAATAGTTTGATGAATAGCTAGAATTAATGTCATTTACTCCCTACATAAATTCATTAGGGAAAGTTGGAAATACTTGTTAGGTGTTTGGGAATGGAGAAATACCTACAAAATAATTTTCAGAAATACACTTTTTCTTTTAAATGTGTTGCTGCACCTGCACAAACCCTCCACTGGCTCTGTCTTAAGATTGCAACTTATAGTCAAATAAAATGCTTTTCCATTTCCGTCCCCCTTTTCATTACCGATTTGTCTTATATGTGTAGGAAACAGCATTATCATGTGAAAGAAGTGCTCATTGAATGAGGTTTTTTTGTGCATGAATGCTAGCCAGGTGTGATTTCTCTTGCTGTTTGTGTTTAGAGAGTTATAATGTGACTTAGGTGCTGTTATTGGCTGGGTTTTAATGCCACCCCTGCCAGGGCCAGCCAATCCTATCGGTGACATAGGCGGCCGCCTAGGGCACCACCTTCTGGGGGGGGGGGGGGGGTACCCCATTGCCAGCAAAGTGCACTTTGCCTAAAACGGGGGCCGGTGGCGGTGATGCCTGCCCAGTCCGCCAAATTGGCTAGAAGCGGTACTAGTCAAGGCAGAGAGGAGAGCAGATCCATTTTTGTTCATGTTGGGAAAATTTCTGAAATCCTACAGACTTGCTACTACATTTCTCCACAGGGGGACTTTACAGAATGTGTGTGTGTGGG
>JAODLD010000001.1:18823977-18872823 GCA_026781065.1 Mormyrops boulengeri
GTGTATATTTCTGCTCCAGGTTCATGCCAAAAACATGCAGTTAGGTGAGTTGGGACCCTAAGACCATAAGAGTGTCTCTAGTTCATTTGATTCCCTGTCCAGCACCAGAACTTCAATCCAGACAACATTTTTCTCCTTTGATGTTGCACATCCTTGACTTTCATACTTATGTTTAGCTCAGAGGAGCGTCTCAGCAGGTTTGGACACGGTCACTGAAGTCATCCGGTTCTTGGGCTTGTCTCACCCTGGTTTCTCAAAAAAGATGTATGTCGCTTAGGCCAAAGATGCCTACCAAATAAATGTAATGTAAATGTCATGCCTACCCCATCCCATCCCATCTGCATTCCTAATAAACCCAACTCTGGCCTCCTGATTCCCCAGGGTGGTTCTGTTAACAGTCATGACCCACAAGGCCTCCTGACATAGTGGTGGTCTGATGTAAAATGAGTGCCATCATTCAGCTTAAGCTTTAATCTTCCTGGAGGAGTACCACGACAAAAAAGATGGCGAGAATTTTTTTATTAAGTCGGTGAGCTTTTTGCCAAGGCAGCAGTCTGCGTATTCCTGGTTAGAATGGAGAGTCTCCATGGCGACTTTCTGAAAGTGGAGACACTTTCAAATTGGCCTCCAGTAGCCATTACTCAGCTTAATACAGCCACAAATGCAATTTCAGCAGTTAAAACCACTGTTTGGGAAGTGTTGCAAGATGCAGCTGTGTCCTGTTGGGTAATTTTTAAGAATTCATGGGACTCTTCTGAATCTGTTTTACATCATCTCACCTGTTCTAAAAACAGGCTGGGGGAGAGACTTGTTTTAACATTAAAGCAGGTGCTGAAAGCTTCAAGAAAGTACAGCTCCTCAAAGATGATGCCTTCATATTGTAATACTGAGGCCCTCCCCAGGCAAACACCAATGGTCAAAAAAATCTCCTATCTTATGGGGGTATGAGAGATTGGGCAGACATCAAAGTTAGGGTTAGGGTCAAAGTTTTGGCCCTGGAGAAGGTGGTGAGAAACTACATCCTGCAGCCATCAAGTCTATGATAAGACCCATCTCCAAACCAGAACTATCCTTGGAAACCGTTTGAACAGGGTGATCCAGGGTGGATAAACAGAACAACAGGAAGCTGTAATTTGGACAAGACACCTATATTTGGCAATGAGACTCTTCTAAAGGGGAGTGGTCTGTGGCCAGGTGCGTTAAGATTCTTGGACTCTGTTTGGAAGGTTGTTGGTTCAAATCCTGCAGTCAGCAGAGTGGTTTCACTGAGTAAGGCCCTTAACCCCTATGGTTCCAGGGACTGTCTGACCCTGCTTCCTCTTGAGGCATTTGCTAAGTAAAATTTTAATTTGCACAGCAGTTTTTCTGATTTTCCAGCTGTTTCCCTTAAAGACAGTTTGTGGTGCCAAATCACAAACCTCTTTCCTGTGGACATCTCTTCAGCTAACAGAGCCTTGCTGAAAACGTCATGAGACGCCGTTCCAGATTTCCTGTGCGCTCGCATTCATATGAATCAACAAAGAACTAATAAATTCCTATGCCGTAACATTTTTAGGGTACCGAATTTGCAATGGGCTTGAAGATGAGTCTGTTTTGTCTTCTGAGACATCACACAAGTCATTTGTAAGTTCAGTCAGTTTCCACCAAACGGATGAACCTGAAGACCTTCCTTATTAAGCATGGCTGCCCAGAGCTCCAGACAGTCACTGTCTGTGGAATAATTAGCTGTTCCTCAGGGATTGCATCCTCGGGTCTAACAGTAAGACATTACTTAAGTTTCTTTAAGAAAGAGCAGTTTTGATGAAAGAGCCGTCCGATGTTGAAGCCATTAGACCTCCCTGAGGGGGCATGAGATGTACAGTGTGGAAATGTTAAAGGAGAGAGGATGACAGCTATTCACCTTCAGGATGTTACCAAGGACTAATGAGTCTCGTCACCGGGGAGAGCAAATGGAGTGGAATGCAGAACATTTACCCCGTCAGGAGAGGTTCTGACCATGGGCGCAGTGGACAGAGTAGCAGTTTGATACTGCACGCCATATTTCTGACACTGGCAAAATTTATCAGGCATTTTGTGTCGACAGGACGAGCTGTCTCCTGAGCTACTTCAGAGGGAAACTCCGAAATCTGAAGCCCTGAGGTGATCTGAGCGTGAGGTGTTTACATTTGCCCGTCGAGAGGTGAGCAGCGTGAAACAAAGCCCATGCCCTTGATGATGAAAGTTAACTGAAACGGCATTATGGGAAAAGGGCCTGTGGAAAGCAGCCACCACTCACCCCCTTCTGTTTCCAAAAAAAACAGGCAGGAAGATGAGGCGGACTGCACCTGCTGTCTGGAAAACCGGCATGACCACAATGTCGATGTCAGCCTATTAGGTGACATAGGCGACTGCCTAGGGCACCACCCTCTGAAGGGCGAGACTTGCCAAGGGCTACACATAGGTTTCAGTCAGCACTTGGTTTGGGAATATCAGGGGGATATTTCAGGTTAGATCTTAAAGCTTTTGTTGAATTTTGGATGGTTTCCAAATATGGTAAGTAAAGGTCATTTGAGATTTCAAAAGTCAGACGGGGCCAGTTAGAAGGATATGTATAAGTCTGAGAACCCTTTGTGTAGATGTGTGTGTTTTAAGAATTCGATTTTGCCTCATATCAAGATGAGCCAGATGTTTTATTTTAAGCAAAATCTCTTGAGTGAAATTGACCGAGCCTCTCAGACTAACATAACAGAGTAAGCAAGTAAACCTAATGAAAGTTATTTAGTCAGTCAATCGATGTTAACAGTCATATCCAGCAGAAACAGATTTCAATTGCTTGTTAGTGCTGTCACTAAATCACATAAACTGAATTTGAACTCTGCCATTTTAAATACACAACAAATATACGTGTTTTTTTTTTACTGGAGAAAGTACAATAACAAGATTTGGCCAGCTGGCACTTTTGCGATTTTGGGAGGTCTTGTTTGTGGACTTTCAAGTGGCAAAGTGGGTGGAAGGTTTCCTAAATCACATCCATTTAGGGTCACCCGGTGAACATCCATTTTCCTAAAAACAAGTGGCTGAAGCTGGCTTGACATCATATTAGCGCTCCCTGTAGCCCCCGGCAGTGTTACGAAAATGCCCCTCACCAATCCATAAAACTTCCTTCACCAACCATGGCATAGTGAACTCAGTAAGGACTCCATACCTTTGAATTATTGCGGAATAACTTCATTGCCTTGCTCACATTTCGCGCAGCTCTTTCCAGATCTAGAATATTCCACTGCAGGCAATGAGAGTAAGTGCCATCATTTCTCCAAAACCGTGAATGTCCGTGCTCCTGTGCACTCAGCCGTGTGACCGTCGCATTTCCTGCACCCTCATGCTTTGCCGTTCTACCCACATTTCTTCCAAAAGGCTCCAGAAACATGAACCTGTTATTGACGGACACCATCCTTTCAGATGCCCAATGAATCAGTCCCATTTCATAAGCTACTTTGCATCAATATGGCTACAAATAATGGCCAAATAATTTAAGATAAAATATTGTGAAAATAACTATACTCTTTGTTGTGGTTTTCCAGCTGCCAACTCCAAGAAAACCCACCTAAAGACTGCACTATTCTGAAAGCAAAGTAATGTTCCCTGGCACAGATGAAAATAATAGATAGTAATACTGTACGTTTCCTTTCAAACATAGGAACCTTTTTTATTCTGTTTCTGTTTTATATGTCGGGTTTCCCTTTGATGCCCAAACCTTCTGAGTGGCCCACCTTCCTCGGGATGTTTCATTAAGCGTGATGTTTACACCCGATGTGTATCTCTCCTGTCTTGAGGTTTTACGAGGTCTGCTCTTACTCGAAGGCCAAAAACGGTCGCTGGGGAGACACAGGGGATAATCCCGCTGAGTTAGAAAGAAAAGTGGGAAAGCCTCGCAGCATCTACAAGGAAAAACATTACAGTGCCGGTGATAATATCAGAAGTGAAACTACAGCAACAGCTTGGGGAAAACACATGGAGACCCAGGCATGTGTGCTGGGTCGCTTTTATTCCAGCTTTTCCCCATTTGATGTGCATAACAAGCCACTGAATGAGTATACGGGCAGGATTAACATGCACGTCAAAGGAAGGACAAACTGCTGTATCAAAGTCGGCTTGTGAACGTTTTAAGCCCCCTGAAAAGAATTCTTGTTCAGTCTTCCAGGCATGATGCATCAGTAATTAATGTTTGCACTGCACGCGCTCAAATAAGAAAAAAAAGTAAAACGATAATGAATATGATAATTAATTAATATGATTAAGGGATAATAAATGGAAGCTGTGATTATATGGATATTCAGACCATTTGCTGTGGCAAGCCTAAATGATTTTATGTTCACAGAATTAAAGTTAATGACTCTCACAATTAGTTGAGTGGCCTCTGGACGTGTGTGATAATAGTGTTTTTTATGATTTGAGAAGCACAGATGGGGAGCTCAAAAAGCCAGCATCAATATCTCTGTGAGTCCAGTCCAATCAGTCACCAAGGAAACATCAGAGAATAACAGAGGCCCGGTCGGGTCGTCCTGCAAAAGTCAGACACCAAGAAGAGAGGTGAGAATGGCAAAATGTGCATCGACAGCTTCCGGAAAGTTCCAAGATCACGTGTCGACGGAGTACAGCTCGTGTGTCCTCTTATGCTTGCCTCCCACACACAGGACTTGGATGGCAGGGACGTCAGACCTGCGAGCGGTTGTTGAATATATCAGCAAGTACTGGTGAAATGGAATATTCCCACCGAATTGCTTAGAATGATACAGTACCAGGGCACAAACTGTGTCTCCACGGTGCACAAGTAGGTAGAAAGACTTAATTAACAAACAGCCTTTTTTAAATAACAAAATCAATGACTCTGGAAAGGTTAGTCAAGGGGAAAGCTGGTATTTTCTAACCAACAGCGCAGGGTAAAGCGATCAGGAGGTGCTTTTCTCAAAATAGCCCTGGATCTAAATATGTAACAGTGCTCCATCCTCTCTTAGGCTACAGAGGTCCACATCGTCTCTGATGGAGCAGGCAAGAAAAGCTTTTGGAGGCTTGTAATAAATCCTGCTGACTGTGGTCTGCCACACAGAGCTCCTGTTTTACTATTTAGGAGCTGGATTTCATGCAAAAACGTTTTCATTCCAGTGGAGCTTGAGTCCACAGTGGAAATTGAGACTTAAATTGAGGCATAGAAAGGGATTTGCGGCCCTCGGATTAGCATCAGAATGTGCTGTGCTGTGCAGTGCGTAGCAACTATGCAGCCGTAAAAACACAGGCTAATGTGACCTCCGTTACCACCGCTAATATTTATATTCAACAAACAGCGTTTCAGCTGCCATCCTGGCGCAGAGGACGCAAGGACTTAATAATGACAGTTATTAAAATGTAAAATTACATCCTCTTTCTCTGATTATGGGCTCTTCTGCTTAGTGACATCCACACTTATTTGCAGCTAGCTGGATGCTTAACTGGAAAATTCAGCAACAGTGCATTTTGAAGAACATATATACTGATGTTACATGTATTAAATAATTTAAGTGCGATAATGTGGGGGATAAAGAATGGCTGTCTTTGGTTCCTTGCCAGTTAATTACAGCTGAGAAAAGCAAAAATAATATCAGCCAGGCAAATTTTCTCATGGGTGCAGCAGCACTCTGCGCAGTAAGGCTTTGTTTTATTAACAATATCCTTCTGTTATTCCGGGGAGGGGGGGGGTACAGGTAAAACCTCGGGTTATATGAAACCCGAGGGTAACATCAGCTACTTCTACGAAAGTAAGGAACAAACTAAAAATAGATATTATACGTACTATGCAGTTTGTTTATACAGAGAAATTAATTTATATTGTTTATATGTTTATACAGAGAGTTAATTGATTTCTTCAGAGAAGATGCTGAATGAGATTTTACATTGTCCGTTTTCATTTCAGCCATTAAAGCAAATGATCAAACACATTTTCCGGACTGCTAATGTTCTTGAACTTTTGATAAAATCCAGTTTGAATTTTTTTCCCCACAGCTGATCACTCCTCAGACATCTTTAACAGCTGAAAGGCATGGCTTTTGCCCTAATGGCATTTCCACAGGCTTACAGAGCTCTCGGGAAGCTTTTCAGTAAAAATACTCATCAATTAATAAAGTAGTAGGCTTATTTTTTTTCTAATGTTTTAGATTCCCTACCAGTGGAGGACTGTACAAAAAGACATGTGTGAAAGCATTATAAATTTACCCTCTGGGCTTGAAAAAAAGATTCCCATAGTGATTCAAGGCTGGCTCAGCTTGTACGCCATTCTAGGAGGGATAGATGGAAAATGTGTTATCCTATCAGCATAATAATGCTGCAATACAGACTGGCTTTTTCTAATTTTCCCACTGTGCAAATTTGATTTATCTATACATCCACGATAATTCCTTCAATAAAGTGTGTCATATTCCTGTAAAAAGAGAAACCCTCCTGCATGAAATATGGAAATTATTTTACCATCACAAAAACACCTATTTTTAAATTTTATTTTGCATGCCAATCATTGTGTTTTTTGAGGAAGAACTCGCACATACCTTTAGGGCTACGGTGCACGTTGTGATGCAGCTTTTTATAACGCTTAACAGGAGCGCAGAACCTTCTGGAAGAATGTTACCGTAATGACTGTAGAATATTTGGAAAATGCAACTCGACAGTGAAAATTTAAAATAGATATCAGAGTTGCTTTGCTGTGATTGTTCCATTTTCTTGTGAGTGCTCCCAAAAGGGAGGTTGCGGGATCAATATTGCCGCTTTATTGAATTTTTAATTGCAGACATTCATCATATAAGCTTAATTGCTGCATAAAGTTAGGTGCTGGCAACATTTGTATGATAATCAGCCGTCTGCGTGCCTTTGTTATAGACGCAGGCCTGCAGTTTTTCAATGTCTAAAGCAGGAAACCGGACTGAGAGAAACAAAGAGTTGGCTTTTCCACAAGCGGGAAACATTATACATTAGAATGTATGGCTTGTCAAGTGCGGAGCGTTGGTGATGGAGCAAAGCATCCATGATGTCCCTGATTCACTGACCTACAGCATTTCAGCTAGAATAGTGACCAGGAGGTATCTGTCAGTGTCTGCATAGGCTGGTCTTTGTACTGTCCATCATCTTAAATGATTCGCAGACACGCCGTGGTAATAACAATAATTAAATAACAGAGCAAAAAGTCAAGTATTTATGAGCATCTTTAAAAAACTTTGTTAGAACTGTGAGCAGTGATGGAAACAATCAATTTGAACTCAACTTAGTGAGATTTCAATAAATTTCATGCAGTGATTTTATTGGGCTCACAACAATTTGATTGAGCTGTTAGTTAAAAATTAAATGATACATCTTACAAGTACAAGCATAGGCTAGCAGAAACAGTAGTCAGGAAAATAAACGTTGGAGTGATTTAATTTACGAAATTAATTATTGTTAGTGCATTTGGCGCTAGTCTATATTATTTATGAACATAACAGAGAAGTGTGTTTTATAATTTTACTTTCTGATGTATATAAATATATCTCCTTGAATGTAAAAAAAAAAAAGGTTTTCAATTCGCCCGACAGCCCAATCACGCTTACTTAATTATTCAGGCGAGAAGTGCAGCTGTAACCAAACGCGGTGTGTACGGAAATCCTCCGGGATGAGTGATTCGTCTGTAACTAACTGAGATATAAAATTATTCATGCTGGCTCGCATAAGTGACTTTAATGAAACTTTTGCACTTTTCGGGGAAAAAACTCAGCAGTCCACGTTTGCTGGTAAATTCCGCAGGTTGCATAGATAATACAACGATGAGACCCCTGAAATCTGATAAAATTAATAAATACACAGAATAAGTCATAGTTTGATTTTAAAACAAGGCTTTGCCCTCCGTTTCCGGCTGCAGCAGGGCCGCGGTAATCCCATGGGGTTCTGCTTTATCTCTCTTGCTGGCTGGTAAATGGGACTACAAGCTTCATATCAGCTCCCTGTTATGCAATCAACAAACCTTAATAAAACAGTGATTTATTTCTTTAATACTGTGCTGGCAATGTCTTTGGGCGAGTCGTTTTTTAACTAGAGTTTAACACCTGCTTATTACATATTAATAATAAATATCTAAGAGCTGTTTTGACAGTTATTGTATTCTAGGCAAGGTGCAGTAATTATATGAAAAACTTTACGGCTATTACATACACATTATACTTAACTAAAATATTGTTACAAACATTGGTTTTGCTTGTACGTTCCTGTACTTGATAATTGGCCGTGTGCTATTTAAAAAACATCGCAAAGTGAGTACGTGTTATTAGAGAGGCTGTGCGTTAATGCTTTATGTAGATTATAATATGCATCTTCCGATTAATAATTAATAATTGCCTCTGCAGAACAGGTGCTATTTCCTGTGTTATGCCCCTGGATTGGCTGCTATTGTAATTTCACTTCCCGCCATGGCTTGGCTTGTGCATCAGATCGTCTACCTTCCTAGTTTTGGCGTCTTTGCCCTTCTAATTGATTAATAGGCCTACTGATGGTTGAACTGCTGTATGAAACTCGACTGCCATTCGAGTTTTACAGCGGTCGACTCCATACTCTTTGGAAATGACACTTTCCGAAGCATATTCTGCCAGTAAGACAGTAATGTAAATGTAAGACACTCACTGAGGCAGGCTTTCCCATATTTTTAAAATGTAGCTGATTGTTTTGCTATTTCGAAATGCGCTGCTTTGACTAATACAAAGTGAGAGGAGGTTATGTACAGAGTCCTTTGTAGCTGCACACAGGAGTGAGATCTTAGTGTGTCTCATCTAGTTGGACATCTCAATAATATTGACGGTGCAGAAATTCAATAGAAGCTTTCCTGTTGCCTACATTAGTTGCCTTCATCTCAGAAGTCGTTGCACCTCACTCACTGAATGTGTCTCTGTGAAGTGTGCCTTTAATTGCTCAGGGTTTCACTTGTATTGCGGCATTTTCCAAACATTCCCTTTTTCTAAAGATGTTTGCTCTGTGAAAACAGGAATGTATGAGTACAGATTTCTAAATAGCGGGCGAAGATGTGCTCAATCATCATAAAAGAAAAGACAGTGTTATTAAGTTTTCAAATCTAGCATTTTTATAATGTCGAGCTTAAGGCTGCACATGCTGCTTTGGTGGGGTGGGGGCACTTTGCTTTGCTAATGATGTGATTAAATAGGTTTCTTGTTTGTTTTTGCCCATTTGATCTTGAATTCACAAAAAATTATATCATAGCTCTCTCTTTGAAATAGCACACTCCATTCCCAAGTCGTCATAGTTGCAAGGGTATATTAAATATGGGTGTGACTGTGGACAAGTAAATAAAATGTTATTTCACTGAACTTTGATCCGTTGGGGCCTCCATTTACTGTAGTAGATCTCAAAACAATGGTGAGTTCTAGAGGAAGGAGGGAAAGGACATCTGTTTAGTGTAGGGGTGGGTAATCGTATCAGCAATGTTTGTATCCGTGTGTGTGCAGGTTTTTGGGATGACCTTTAGGTCAGCTGTTCAAACCCAGGTGTGAGGCATCTTCAGCCAATCAGTCTTCTAATTAGTAATCTAATTAGGGAGTTGCAGTGAAAACCCGCACACAGAGCGGCCCTTTCTGGATAAGATTGCCCACCCCTGGTTTAGTGGGACCAGAGGTGGGTAATTCAGGTTCAGAGAGTAAAAGTCCAGACAAAGATTTTGTTTCAACAAACCAGTTGAGTATAAAGAGCCACAGAGTACTGGTTCTGAGTGGGAGTGATGCAGTTTGCCGCCTTGGATTTTCCTGGAGCTGCACGTCGATTCTCATGTGATTCGCCAAGCTGGGGTAAGCGTACACAGGCATTGTCAGGGCTTTTAACGGAACACGATGCCATTCCCGTGAAATCCCTCACGTGCTTGTGAGTATCGCACACACAAGCACCGCTAAACCCCAGGGAGTCTGAGGGAAATTGCCAGAGCACAAACAGATAAAATCTCGCTCCAGGCTTCGGCCTGATCTCTGTTTAGTGATACAAATTCAGACACGATGTAGCTAAATTCAATTTATTTGGCCTGCGGAGTAATACTTCACTTTGACCCTAAAGAAAATACAAAACAAGGGCATACATTTTTCTAATGCATTTTTTTTTATGCTTAAACTCTCAGATCCCCCCAGCCTTGATGAAAAAGGGGGACTGCTTTTAGCAGTCATGCCTAGGGGCATTTTCTGCTTTTGCTGGTTGGTGCCATAACCTTCCTGTCAAGCTTAATAAATCACAGAAGATAAACTGATCCTGGACCATCCGCTCATGCATATGACAACAACACAGAAATATGATGATCAAAAGACATAAGCAGAATGCACAGCTATAATTAAATAACTCAGTGCTTAAAATAAGGCTAAATTGAGAGATGCATGGTGTTTACACCCTAGATACCCTCCCCTATGCTATTTGCTTGTACTCTAAAACAGTTAACCTCACACATTACATGGGATCTGAAAACATTCCTTTAACAAGTAAACAAATTAAGAGTACACATTATGAAGAATGTTCATCGCTGGAAAATTGAACCTTTGCTGTGTCCACATGTAGGTCACATGGTGCTGGCCCTGGTTTAAAAGGGGAATCACTCACTCTCTCCCTGAACCCATGAATCTAGACCCCATTAATAAACAGAATTAGAGCTGGTGAATTATTATGGTCTAGGATAATTGTGACATTCATTCTGTACTGTAGAAACAATCTTTGTGTTTATTAGCCAGAACGGAGAACTTGGTGGACTAGATTTCTGGGCCAAACTGGTTAAAAACTGTTGTAACATATTCCCTTACTTAATGATGACTTCATCAAAGCCATTATATTCTGAACAGATATAGGAACTTTCTAGAATTTCTAAGAATTCTAAGATTAATTAACAACATCAAAAAATTCAAACTAGTCCAATGAGTCTCTGGTGGCTATAATCAAAAAACTGCCTGCAAATGAAAATATTCAGCAGAAAGGCATTCAGAAAATTCTGAAAAATCCTTCAAAAAAAGAATTTCTTCTTTCATTCATGAATCTTCCAGCCACTGATCCTGGTCCTGTCAAGTCCTGCCTGTCTTGTCTACCTAACCCTTCTGGTTCCTTCCTAGCGTGACCCTGATGAGCCACACCTGTTGCTTGTTGCCCCTTGTTAGTCTTGATATTTAAGTATCTGTTTGTCTCATCATCCCCAGGCTGGTCCTTAACATCGCTCATCCTGCAAAAAAAACTGTCCTGTCTGCATGCCTTTGGACCAAAGGAAGTATCCCAAGTGCCTGGAGGAAACCCGCATAACACCAGGAGCGCAGTCGGACTACAGCAATGCAGTGAGAAGGAGGGATTCATACCCCCAGCCCTGAAGGTACGTGGCCACATGCTACCTGCTGAGTCACTGTCTGTGAATTTTGCCAGCAATGGATGTTTGAAAATAATATTGTAATAAAATTATCCATGATCATATAATTGCCAAAAGTTATCATCCATCCATCTATTCATTGATTTTCTGAAATCTCTTGTCCTATTCAGGGTTGCATCTGGGAGGCTATGGGGGCAAAGCAGGGAACAACCCAGGATGGGCCAAAAGTATTCAAGTGGAATTATTTTTAGCCAGAAATGATTATGATTATTGTAGAATATTATGCTTTCAGAAACAATCTGAAAACAGAGGCATTACAGTTTAAACTGAAAGACTTGGCTTATTTGTGTTATGAGCCATGTTGGTCATATATGCATGGAGATTTTCTGACAATCAGCCTTTCCTGATTTAAAGTCACTTATAACCTTCATGACCAATTTATTTTCAGCCTGTTTGTCAGCCCAACATGGTTCACAGCCTCGACCAGAATATTCTTACGGGAGGTTTAAAGAGTGATGAATAAATTCCATTTGATATATTCCAGGCAGGCTGATTTTCACGGCTGTTCACCGTGAATACATTAAGGACAAAGGAAGGATTTGGGGGGGGGGGGGTGAGGGTAGAGGGGACAGTTTCTGGGGAGGATAGGAATGCAAATGATGTCCCGCATAACTGCTCGCCATATGAGCAGTTCAGCGTTAGCAGCGGTAATGTACCGTGTTTGGTGTTCTGGGGGGTGGAGTGTACAACAAAACCCATCACGACACCTTTCTGCATCCGTTACATGAGAGAAATACAGTTTCAGGTGGAGGTAGTCTCCATCTTAAGACGTCTGAACTGCTAGAATAACAGAATCACATGCAATCTGTAAGGCTTCTGGAAACATTAACCGGAACATGCAAACTACAGCTGAAGTATTCATATTCGAAACCCTCGGGGTCCAGCGTGTCACTTTATTGCTGGAATGTAGTGTGTGAATGTTTTACTGTTTTCCCAGTTTCCTGGAACATAAGCATTATGCACACTGCCACAGTTGCATTACTCTCAGAAGCCAAGTGGACATCAGGACAGCCTCGTCTGACCCCTGGGTACCCCTACAGGCCATCCCACAAAAAGACTTACGGTTTCATGCTCCCTATATTACCCTGGTTATCAGAGTCTTCAGCCGCCACCAGAAAGCCCTAGATTTAGAACCACCCCCCAGCCCCCCCATAGCACCACTGCCCACCCAACTCTGAAGATTCACTTCTTCGAATTGCCCCCAGGATCCGACACGGATAAATAAACTATTATGTTTATTTTCCAAGATATATCTCATGCATTTCCTGTCATGATGGAGATAAAATGTACAAAACCCACATTATTCAAGCATGGGAAGGACAGTACAAAGCATCTATGACAGTTTAACACTTTAAACCCCAGCCCATGTAGATCCCTCATCACATACATGTGTCGACTGGCAGCCGAGATGCAGAGCTGCCGCGTTTCAGATGAAAGTCCCACCACCCCTGGGGAGCGATGAACCTGCAAAAGCTTTAAAACACTCACCCCGTCACAGATTTCGCAGGTCTGACATGCAGAAGGAAAACAGCAAGGCTGAGAGCGTTTATTAATTATTGAAGACTGTGGATGACGTTGCGTTGTCATTGGAGGTTGAAACCCAGTGTTTTGGCTGCACTATAAATAAACAGAAGCTCTTTAAAGACACCAGAGCCATCATCAGCTCAAATTATTTCAGTTTATAAATAAGCCAAGTTAGACATCGGCTCCTTGGAATCATAGCTTGTTCATTTCACCCACAGCCTTTCCTTTGGCAATGTTTACATTTACATTTCGCTAACTTAGCTAGAGATACTCTTTTTGGTTGCTGTTAGCAAAGCCAGTTTTGGAAATATTGAAATTTTATGTTTTCTCTTCTGTTTTTGGTGAGATATCTGGGTGTAAATAGAAAATTGGGTGGTCAAATTAGTCCCAGTGGATGTGCTGGGATGGAGGTCGAGGTTACACAGTATCATCTAGGCGAAGATCAGATGCCAACATTTGAGGCTCCATCAAGATGCTAATAGCTAACCACTAATGAAAGACTCATTTTTCTGGCAGCCAGTTACTTTTCATTCATTTGGGGACGTTTTCCGCAGGACTCACAATACGCAGCATGATCATCTGCCAATACAGCACACAATTATAAATTCAACCATGGTAAAGCCTGTAGCTGTAGCCCGATATGCTATGCAGTGCTACAGTTCAAAGGGAAATATAGCCAGGAAGAAATACAGACAAAGGCCTGACTTTTGTTACGTGCCGTAAGTTGCCTGCAGTTCTCAGGACCTCCCTCCCTCGTCGCCATTCGCCGGCTGCATCTTTGCTCCGCCTCCATGTCCAGACCCCACCCACGTCTCCTCCGATGCGCCGCTCGCCACTTCCGGGTCCTGGAGAGAAAAGGCCACGATGAAGGCACTTCTGGAGCTCTTCGCTCATTGCTTTCTTTGTGGTTTTGCTTGTTTGATGTGCCTTACTGTGTATGACTGTTTCGATTCTTGGATTCCGACTTTCGCTTTGCCCTTTTCTGTTACTGTCGCCTTGGTTGTGTGCTTTCCTGGTTTTGATCTCCCCGCCTGTGTACCGACTACCCCCTTTTGCTCGCCCCTATGGACATTGTCGCTCTGGCTCGTGTGTTTGCGGTGTATGTGTTTGGGTGCATAAGGAGTGACGGCCATTTTTGTTCGTGTTGTTTATTGTTCCTTTGGTTAGGGAGTTAGGGGTTAGTATTGTTGTTTTGTTTGTAGCTTGTTTTCTCACATAGGATTAGCTTAGAGTGGGGTTCGTTCGGTAGCGGTGTTTGGTTTGTTGTTTTGGCCTGTGTCACTCCCGAAGTCTGTTACACCTAGTGTTTGTACTGTGTCTGTGAATAAATATAAAAAACTACAAAAAAAGATCCCTTTGTGTCCCGTGTTCCCTTTTCCCGTTCCTTGGTTATCTCGTCTCCCCATTACCCTTTCCCATTCCTTTCTGTCGGTCCTCACCCCTAGACTGGGGATCGTAACAGAAATGAATGGGAAATATGGTAAATATCAGCTGAGCGAACACGCATGGAACCACGGGATGCCCCCAGATGTGATGGTTAGGCTGTGTTTTCTGCAGGGTCTCTGATGGATACGCGAGCGTCTCTTGGAAACCTTACTGCCCCTGTTTTATTACCAAGTACTCTCCAGTTAACCTTCAATTCCTTATATTTTGTCTGAATTCTCAAACGGGTTACAGTGGTGTCATAGAAGTCTCACAAGATATAAATCTTGTTCTGATGGAGGACTTAACCTCATAATGAAAGAACTTTCCCTGTCAATAAAGTTTAAATTACACTGAAATAAGTTTATGATTAAATTTATACAAGTGGGTAGAATAATAGAGGCTTATCTCTGTGAAATACATTATCTATTAAAGCTTAGGGTTGTCACACTGGAGCTCCCAGTCAACTGGCTATTGCTTTTTCCATGTGCCCACGAGGGCAGCTGTTGATCATGTGATTCTCAAACCGCCAGCAACCAATAGCAAATCTGCTATGGTCACATGCTCCTATTTGATCACATGTTCTTCACAAATGACCTGAGGATGCTGTGAACTTCCATTTATTGCATTTCTTTTTTATGTCGAGGGAAGTTAACAAAGTGAAGGAAGCTAATCACATTTTGACTAAGTTGGGGTGTTTTATACATTAGAAAGGAATCGGCAGCCATGAGCTTTAAGAGTTCTGAAGAGAAGACAAGACAGGAGAAGAGAAGAGAAGATATCTTCCCATCTTCATCCAGCACAGGGGGTCCTGGCACTTATCCCTTTCAGCAAAGGGCACAAGGGACACTGGATGGGATGCCAGTACATTGCAGGGCTCATACACACTATGGGCAATTTACAGCCTACAAATTATGCAGAGAGGTTAGGATTCAGGTGACAGTGAGCCATTGTGACTCCCGAAAAAACATATGCTATTATTTACATCCTTTTTTCTGTGTCTATTGCCTGCATCCATTTTTGTCTCCTTAAAGGCGTGATTTCTCCCCAGTCTGTGTCTTAGTGAGTTTAATCTTCCTCACTGCATACTGCTGTCCTTTTAAGGAATAAAATAGTCTGCTAAAAATTGAACTTTGCTGTTCACCCAAACCAGTCCCTAGACACTTCGCCTCACCACTTTTATTTGCGTATTCCCGAGACCATGTAGAAGTGTGTCTCAAAGCAGCAAAGACTAAGGGGAAGTGGCCCGTTATGCTCTCATAGTCTTGGTCTTAAACCAAATAAATTATGGCACTAAATGAATCTATTCCATGCTGAACACCGTTTTAAGGTGGTGGTGTTGCTGAAAATTTTCAGTCTAACCTAGGAGTGTCTGAGAAAAATTATTATAGTTTTTGTACATTTGAAATTCTTGTTATTAGTTTTGCTGGCTCATCTTGTAGTCCTTCACCTCCAGTCATCATTATTATTGTGTACAGACTGCCTAGTCCGTACAGTAATTTTCTTAAGGAGTTTGCAGATTTTCTAAGAAATCTGGTGGTCACTACTGACAAAGCTGTGATTGTTGGCAATTTTAACATTCACCTGGAGAATGACATTGATCCTTTAACAACAATGTTTGCTGATATTCTTGACTCTGTAAGTGTATGTCAGAATGTAGTTAGGCCTGCTCATGCCTGTAACCATACCCTGAATTTGATTCTTAGCCATGGTATCCTGGTGGAACACGTAACTATTATCCCTCAGAATCCTCTACTTTCAGATCATTACTTGTTAACGTTTGAAATACAGCATAGCCTCCCTTTGGCCCCAGCTCTGAAGTACAGTATCAGACGTTCCATAGCCTCATTATCTACAACAATGTTTCTCAACCAACTTCCACAGTCTTTCAGCCTTACATCTGAAGCCTCAAGTGAAAATGAACTTGAACAAGTAACCATGAACATGGTAAAATTGCTTTGCAGAACTCTTTATCTTGTAGCTCCACTTATGAAAATAAAGCAAAGAGATAAGAAACCTGCCCCCTGGTACTCTGACTATACTCATGCACTTAATAGGCTTCATGCAAACTAGAGTGCAAATGGTGCTCAACTAAACTAGAAGTTTTCAGATCCGCCTGGAAAGACAGCCTTTCTAAGTATAAACACTAGTGACTGCTAGGTCTGTGTATCTCTACAGATACAACAACAGAACAAAAACATACCCTAAATTCCTGATTGAATCTGTGTCTAGGTTAACACAGAATTCTTCAGTGTTAAGAGGTTGTGGGACTTGCAAGTTTAAGAGTGATGACTTTATTACAGACCATCCAGTACATGTCTGTAGCTACATACAGCTACCAGCCTTCTGCTAATCCTATTCCTCCTGATAATGACACCTTTGAATCTTTCTTTCCTATAAAACAATCAGAACTTTTGAACTTAGTTTCCTCCTGCAAATCTTCTATTAGCCTTGTAGACCCAATTCTTGCAAAATTTCTCAAGGAGAGTGCGCCACTGATTAGCGCTACTCTGTTACTTGTTAAACTCATCTCTTAGGCTTGGATATGTTCCAAAACCTTTTTAAAATGGCTGTTATTAGACCTGTCCTAAATAACCCAAATCTTGAACCTAGTGATTTAGGATATTATAGACCTATCTGAAATTTTCCTTTCATTTCAAAGATCCTGGAAAAACTTGTTGGTCATCTGATGTCTTCATTACTACAGAAAAATAATGCTAATGAATTACATCAGTCTGGCTTTAGACCAAACCATAGTACAGAAACAGCTTTAATCAAAGTAATGAATGATTTACTTATGGCTTCTGACCGTGGCTGTATATCGTTGTTAGTATTACTAGATATAACTGCACCATTCGATACTGTGGACCATAATATTCTCTTGAATTGGCTGGAATCTGTGGTTGGCATTAAGGGGACAGCTCTCTTGGTTTTGTTCTTATTTAACTGATCATTATCAGTTTGTCCACGTGAACAATGAATCTTCCAAGCCCACTAAAGTCAAATATGGGGTGCCACAGGGATCAGTGCTGGGCCCGCTACTGTTCACTTTATATATGCTACCACTTGGTAACATTATTTGAAATCATGATATTGGGTTTCATTGTTAGGCTGATGATGCCCAGTTATATATATCTGTTAAATCTACATCACAACTCTCTCGGTTAGAAGACTGTCTACTAGATATCCAGTGTTGGATGGCAAAAAAACATCCTTATGTTAAACACAGAAAAAACAGAAGTACTGCTATTTGGTCCCAAGGCTGCTTGAAGAAAGTTTGATAACCTCAACCTCGGTGGTCTTCCTACTCAGCCTGTCACAGTGGTCACAGATCTTGGTGTCCTGGTTGATTCAGATTTATGTTTCGATACTCACATAAGAACTATTACTAGAACTGCGTTCTACCATCTACAGAACATAGCCAAGCTTCAGAAGACGCTCCCTTTCCCTGAGGCCGAAAAATTAATACATGCCTTTATAACTTCCAGGCTGGATTACTGTAATGCCCTCCATTCTGGTTGCCCATCTGCATCTGAACATAAACTTCAGCTGGTACAAAATGCAGCAACCAGAGTTCTTACAAACACAAAAAAATGTGATCATATTAGCCCTGTTCTATTCTCCTTTCACTGGCTTCCAGTTAAGTCTCGGATATACTACAAAATATTGCTATGTATTATAAAGCACTGAATGGCCTTGCACCAGAATACCTTAGAGATGTATTGGCCTTTACAACCCTCCTAGCTTGCTTAAATCTCAAGGAGCAGGATATCTATTAGTACCCAGGGTAGGAGGAACTACGGCAGGCTGCAGAGCATTCTCTTACAGAGCTCCTCAGCTGTGGAATAGTCTTCCATCGGATGTGTGGGATTCAGGTATACTCAATATTCAAGTCTAGACTAAAACACACTTGTTTAGCTTATAGGGACTCTAGTTCCGCCTCTAGCTAACTACTCACTCCCAGTTACACCATAGTTGTGGCCAAAGGTTTTGCGAACGACACAAGTATTGGTTTTCACGAAGTTTGCTGCTTCAGTGTTTGTAGATCATTTTGTCAGATGTTTCTATGGTTTACTGAGGTATAATTACAAGCCTTTCATAAGTGGCAAAGGCTTTTATTGACAATTACATTTAGTTTATGCAAAGAATCTATATTTGCAGTGTTGTCCCTTCTTTTTGCAAGACCTCTGCATTTCGCCCTGGCAGGCTGTCAATTAACTTCTGGGTCAAATCCTGACTGATGGCAGCCCATTCTTGCATAATCAATGTTTGGAGTTTGTCAGAATTTGTGGGTTTTTGTTTGTCCACCCGCCTCTAGAGGATTGACCACAAGTTCTCAATGGGATTAAGGCCTGGGGTTGATATTTTATTCCCCGAGCCACTTAGTTATCATTTTTGCCTTATGGCCCGGTGCTCCATTATGCTGGAAAAGGCATTGTTTGTCACCAAACTGAACTTGGGTGGTAGGGAGAAGTTGCTCTCGAGGATGTTTTGGTACCATTCTTTATTCATGGCTGTGTTCTTAGGCAAAATTGTCAGTGAGTCCACTCCCTTAGCTGAGAAGCAACCCCACACATTACTGTTTGCATGACGCAGGACTGATGGTAGTGCTCACCTTTTCTTCTCCTGACAGTCTTTTTTCCAGATGCCCCAAACAATCGGAAAGGGGATTCATCAGAGAAAATGACTTTACCCCAGTCCTCAACAATCCAATTCCTATACTTTTTGCAGAATATCACTCTGTCCCTGATGTTTTTCTAGGAAAGAAGTACCTTCTTTGCTGCCCTTCCTGACATCAGGCCATCCTCCACAAGTATTCGCCTCACTCTGTGTGCAGATGCACTCACATCTGCCTGCTGCCATTCCCGAGCAAGCTCTGCACTGGTGGAGCCCCGATCCCGCAGCTGAATCAACTTTAGGAGATGGTCCTGGTGCTTGCTGGACTTTCTTGGGTGCCCTGAAGCCCTCTTCACAACAATTGAACCTCTCCTTTTCTCGATGATCTGACAAATGGTTGATTTAGGTGCAATCTTACTAGCAGCTATATCCTTGCCTGTGAAGCCCTTTTTGTGCAAAGTAATGATGACTGTACATGTTTCCTTGCAGGTAACCATGTTTAATAGAGGAAGAACAATGATTTCAAATACCACCCTCCTTTTAAAGCATCCAGTCTGCTATTCTAACTCAATCAGCATGACAGTGATCTCCAGCTTTGTCCTCGTCAACACTGTCACCTGTTAACGAGAGAATCACTGATTCTCAGCAGATGATGTCAGCAGGTCCTTTTGTGGCAGGGCTGAAATGCAGTGGAAATGGGTTTTTTTTGGATTAAGTTCATTTTCATGGCAAAGAGGGACTTTGCAATTAATTGCAATTAATCTGCTCACTCTTCATAACATTCTGGAGTATATGCAAATTGCCATCATAAAAACTGAGGCAGCAGACTTTGTGAAAATTAATATTTGTGTCATTCTCAAAACTTTCAGCCATGGCTGTAGAGCTCGGTGGTGATTGGAGCCATTGGCACTGGATGAACTGAACTGTCAGTGCTGTCACTCTAGCCTCACACTCCCTCATGGAATTGGAGTGCTGACGTCCAGGGACTCCCCATACCTGCGGTCCCACTTGCCTCTCCCTCCTACTTATGCTGCCATAGCAATATCTGCTGGAGCTTACATATTGCAGTCACCTAACTGTTTGCACTGCCTCTAGTTTCCCATACTTTAGCTAAATGCACATTTTATTTCCCCTTTTCCTCCTGGGGTGTGCTGCCTGGAGACACCAAATTATCAAGGTTTTTAAGGCCTGCTCATCCTTCTGCCTGTGACGTCTCTCCTGTATGCCCTGCTGCAGTACCACTGTTCATCCTGCCATCTGAAGCAGCACCAGCACCTACCTGCCTCCCGCTTTGAAACTCAAATGTTACAATTGTGAGAGTGTGAATTGAAACTTTACCATCTTGCTCATTTGACTTCCTCTGCTGGCCCATGGAGGATGGGGCTCCCCTTCTTAGTCTGTTCCTCCCAAGGTTTCTTCCTTCTAGGGAGTTTTTCCTTGCCATTATCACCTCTGGCTTGCTCACTGGGGGCTTTGGGCAGGGATAATGTAAAGCACTTTGAGACAATGTAATGTTGTGAAAATCCACTATACAAATAAAATTGAATTGAATGAAGCGAGTCAGCAGCAATGCAAGCTCATACAACTTCACTACCATTTTCATATCCCACAATGCTTTGCATACAGCAAATAAAAATGCGCAGAAATATTGGACAGTGTTTTGCCATATGAATGTAAGAAAACAATTACATATTAAAATAAAATCATATCAAGTAAGTATTCAGTTAATGCAACTGAATGTTTACACACGTATATTTCTTAACATTATATTTTTGAAAACAGTTCATTTTCACAAGCTGAATAGACACGACAATAATATTAGTCCATTTTTATTATATCATACAATATTAATCAGAAGAGGATGGATCACACTGCTGAAAGTCTGACCTAGATTTTTTATACAAGCTTTGACTAATCAGTATGATAAGACCACATAACTGTCATCTTCTCACAGCAAACTTGATTGATTTTAAGTCATACAACTCATATTAATAAAGAAACGTCAATACTTCTTGAGGGAGCCATTTCATCTCCTGTACAGAAGACTGAAGGCAGAGTGAGGGTGTCTGTCTCAAATCTTTCATGCAAAAATTTCCTTCCGTTTTAGTGAATAGGGCTTGTTGTTAGGGCGGCTCAGCATGAGCGCACAGTGGTAGTCAGAAGTTTACATATACCCATCAGGGTCATGAATGTCGTTAATTTAGGGCTTTCAATGAATTATTTGAACCATTCTTTTTTCCAGGGTGGAATCATTATACAACATACATCTTCAATGTGTCAAAAGCAAGACAGGGAAAAATAAACAAAGACTTAATTACCAATGGCCTGTATTACGAAGCGGGGTTACTGGTTTATCTGGGTAACTTGTCAGATTTAAGGTACCACAGTTTAAATGGACTTACATTTTGCCCAGACTACCTTAAATCCGACAAGTTACCTTGATAAGCCAATAACCCTGCTTCACAGTACAGGCCGCAGAAGTTAAGGAAACAAGATCCAGGGACAAGGCAACAAGGGGAGGCAGACAGACAGACAAGCAGGCAACAAAGTACAGCTATAGCACAACACAGGGAAAGTTCTAAAACTCAGAATACGACTGAATGCACCACTAACACACATCCTCAATGACTCCAGAAAGACCAGAACAGGATCAGGAACTTAAATACAAAAAAAGTCTAACAAGAGTAATACAGGACAGGTGAAAACAATTAACAAGGGCTAGTAAAACAGGCAACAGATGAAACTAAAAATTAACTCAAGGAGCTGGGAGACTAAACAGGGAAACTAAGAACTGACAAAGAAACAAGGAAACAGAATTTAATACTGGGGGAATACTGTACAGACTGGTAAAAACACAACCATGGGCACAAATATAAAAACCAAATACAAGTTACAAAACACAGGAACTAACAAACTGATACAAATGAAACACAAGGGAACAAAATCTACAAGGATACAAAAATGGAGGCGGTGCAATTTGAACACAAGACTGAGGGGTTGATAGGTAGCCACATGCTCAGCTCACTGAGCTATGCAGCCATCAGGAAATCAGGGGCAACACTAAAGACTAACAACGGGGAGGACAGGATGGCCAGCGACACCTGCTGGCCAAACGGGGAGAAGACGAAAGACTGGGACAAACAGGTGTTGACCCTGACACAATGATTTTTAAAAACAAGAATTGGGTGCACAGTTTGAATTTATTTTGGATGTTCTGCAATCCACACAGGGTCAGGATTATACATACAGTCTCAAATATATACATACACCCCTGTAATATTTAGTTAAATGTCCCTTAGCAAGAACCAAGGCCCAGCTCTTACTCCAGCACAAGATAGGATAGATCGATGGAAAGTACTTAAAGCACGATGCAAGGGACGTGATTTTGTCGTGCGCTTGCATAGAACCCAATGTTAAGATGTTTTGATAGGTAGGATGAAATGTTAGAACATCCCATTTCGGTTATGGATTGAATTTTCATCTTATGCGGTAGATTTGGATGCGATAGCCCATCCCACTTTCACTCATGTTTCGATTCCAAATTCGGAGACCAAATTTTCTGTGGTGCCGTGCTGTAGCCGTTTTCTTCTAGCCTGGAGCCAGTCTTTTGTGGTGGAAAAAGAAAAAGCTGGGCAATGGTTCCAACACTGCATTGGTGGAAATGAGGCATTGGTGTTTTAAAAGGAAGAGCACAGCAGCTGATGGCAGATTAGGACACAATTTAAATGGTATTTAAAATGGAAATCTCCCTCAAAGGACACAATATGTCATTGAAGACAAGCCTGGGAGTAAGTGATGTTAGGACTGGCACTCCTAACATGACTTATGGGATGCATTTACATCTGGATGCAGGTCCATAGTGGATGTCAACAAGCAAATATGACAAACCTGCCTTGATAATGATATCACCTGTTGAAATGGTGAACATCAGCAAACATGCAGAACTACTGGCCAATAGCAGGGTAGCTTTTGCAGACGTGCAGGCCAATAGTGCCCAAAATGAATGCACCAAGGCTGTCATATGCCATCTTCAGTGACTGTGCATAACTTCTAGAATGCATCTGGAGGGTATGAATGTGGTGTGGGGTGTGGGGGTTGCCTCACTTAAAAGTGGACCCTCATATACTTGAAGAGCGTGATCCTATAATATTAGCTTGGCATTCGAAGATAATGGTACTAAATGTTAAATGAGACATTTGCAGGAAATGTTAATAAAAATTGTAATTTGATTATTTGAATTGCATGATTAAGGGATGAATTCTTCATCAGATATTCACACGGGTTCAGACTCATTTACATGCAGCAAAATGAACAAGCTGAAATCTGAGTTAAAATGTTCAGATCCTTCGTTTTGGATCCTTCTGGAGTAGAACCTGAACATGAAGGCGTATTCCTAGCATTAACATCAGAGATGGGCATCCTGTTCTGGGTGTATCCCAGCCTTGTGCCTTGGGATAGACTCCTAGGTGCCCTGCGACCCTGACCAAGATAAGCAATTAGAGGATGGATGGATGGATGGATGGATAGATACTGTAATATGGCCACATTTATGGCAGTATTATGAAGGCATCCAGTGTGTGTGGAAAAACTGCAAGCTGGCTGCAGGTGGCAGAGCAGGATTAATAGGAGCTGAAGTCGGTGAGCCAGCTTCTTGTGGACTCTGTGATAATGACTCCCAGATGCTCCACTTCACTTCTAACTCAATTAAAAGGGGCCAGCTGGAGTGCAGAACCAAGAGTGGAGAAAGCAGGAGGCCAGAATGCCCTTTTTTTTCTTTGTGTGGTGCAAGATTTATTTTGTTGGACTTAATGTCTTTTCCCAGCTTTCATTGACCATGAGGCTGTTATTCCTTCTAACGAAGATGCATTTTTTCACGCCCATAACAGGGCTGGGACACCTACGAGTTATTAATTGCGGCTACACTGACACACAGATGCTGTCAACAAACCTCTTTATTGCTCTCCTTGTAGCCCTTGCTGCATTATTCTTCTGCACCAGCAACTCATAAATAGGTGCCTGGTGCATTTTATATGAACTATTACTTACAAGGAACTGCAATATCAGGCATAATTTGTGCAAGAGATGTAGCTAAGCTACTTATTCCCTAAACCACAGCGCCAGTACTGAATCCCACTTTTGAAACAAATAAAGCCCCCTCCTGTCAATCAACACTTCACCACCCACCTGCAAGTGGGGACATAGCAATGTCATCCTGATGAGCCGGAGGAGCTTGGAGTTTGTCCAAACTTTAACTGCCCAATTAAAATCAACGCCCCCGATTTGATTACAGCACCGGCGCTTCAAAAATTGCCAATGAAATAGTGGGAACTGCGCGTCTCTGGGCTAAAGCCTCACCGGTGAAATTCATACAATCAGAGATCGAGATCTCGCTTGAAATTCAAGCAGCTCTCTCATGGAGAGTCATCCGAAGAATAAATCAGATTAATCTTTCCAGAAAAAAAGAGGAATGACAGAGAGAAAGAAAATGTCTGATTTGATTCAGCTGAAGTATTTGACAAGGTCACCCATCTCCTTCTACTTCTCACCTTACTGAGTTTTGGAATATGTCAGCCTTTCAGCTAATGAATCCTAATATTTTGACACTTCAGCTTCAGCTTACTTGGCAAGACAACCACATCAGAAGCTTTAAACCCACCGAAAGGTGTGAGATGTCAATGGGCACAATTCATCTCACATTTACCCATCTTGAGAGACCTCTGGGAGATCTCACAGTTCATATTCTCCAAATGAATGCGATCCTGTTGCTTACCGAGTCACACCCATCTGATCTAAAAAAACCATACCCACTGGCTCCAAATGAAAACAAGGAGACAGCTTTTCTAAAACCAAAAAAGCACTACAAACTTAAAAAATTGCTTGTCACATTCTGCATTAAGCTCCCAGACTGATTCCAAAAGACCAATTAGATTTCAGAAATACAGTAATATGTACAGGGAAATAGAATCACAGATGATTCCAGAATGGAGCACATCCACACAAGTAGCATTACGAAAACATTGGGGAGCAGTGACTCACCTGTAAAAAGATCTACCAAAAACTGTAGGGAGTTTAAAGTAACACATTCGCTACCTGAATCCAGCAGCAGCACTGAGCCACAGAAGAATTATTACAATCATAATAACTCAAAGGGTTTAGAAGGACGTTAAAATGCCTTCATTAACTGCCAATATGTACATATTCTTTAACTTGTGGGTGTGGTGTGTGGCCCAGTGGGTTAAGGCACAGGTCAGAAGGTTGTTGGTTTAAACCCTAGAGTCGGCAGAGTGATTTCGCCGATCTTGAATAAGACCTTAAATATGTCAAAAAAAAAAACAGACTGGTTAAACTGGGACAGATCAACTTCCCCTGTCTAACACTACTTTCATCAAAGCCATGCCTTTGTTTATATCCCCAGAGCTGTGTGGCCTCAGCTTATAAATAGGAGGTCTAGACTTCTAGTCCCAAGCAGAGCATGCAAGATGGGACTGCCTGTGAAACGGGGGGCAATTTCACACCAATGTGAGTAGAGGGGTGGGCTGCAGGAGCATCACAGAACACGCTAGCCTCGCTGATTGTGCCACTTCTCCCGCTTGTTCTCAGGGAACTTTTCAGAAGGAGTTTTTAGTTTTTTTAGAGAAGAGAATGTGAAGTTTGGTATTTTGGCTCCTCGGCTCTTGAGAAAACGCGGGTCACGACACGGAGCAGCCGCGGCCTCTCAAATCTGTGCCCATATGTGAATAGAGCAAAATTACTTGCAGTAATAGACCCCTAAGTGGCAGTAACACCGGTCCGTCAGTAAATCAGCCTCGACGCTTTCAGCTGATTTACGAGCAAATCGCCGCCTGTGGTCCCGCTCTCCTCGCCAACGCATTCCGTTTTATTACCCAGGCTGCAAATCATTTCTGAAAGGAGCCCAAAGCGTGAAAGTTGCTGTCAACAAGCGGCAAAATCTTGAAATAATGGATCAGGCGCTGGACCATCCCAGTATAGCCAAACACACGTGTAACCAGACTTACCTCCTAAAAGAAAATGGCAAGTTGGAACATGGAAGGACGTGATCCGGAATCTGAATTTCTGAAACTGTGTTTTAATGTTGCAAAACATCAACCAGAACTTTCCAGCAACATGCACATATTGTTCGGAAACTCTTCCTGTTTTGTCAGAAAAGCATTTTTGACATTTCACCTTGGGGACCCTTTTAAGTTATTCAATGGTTAGATTATCTCTAAGTGGAGGAATTATCGAGCCATTTAGTGCCTGAATTGTGCTGTAAATTGCTGTTAAATGGTGCAGTTTAAGTGTTCAGGTGACCGCCTCACATTTAAGAGAACATTACAATCCGCTCTCTCACCTGTAATGTGTACATGGAGGTCAGCAGTGGTATTCTCCACCATTTTATAATTCATCCCCAAGTCTCCGTGGACAGAGATCCAAAGCTGCGGATTTATTAGGATGATGGAGCTGGGACAGTGGCTTGAGAGGTGGAGCTGGAGATGGGTTGCGTGATATGGTCCTGACCTGAGTTCTTAGGGGTGCTGAGGGAGGCCATAGGATTGAATGCTTGTGTTGAAGATGGAGCAGAGATGGAACAGGTTGGTGTCACAGGTGGTGCAGAACACTGTGAATGGAATAGGTGAGCAGGTCGATGTTTTGGTTGGAGCAGAATATAGTTACAGTGAGACCAGAGATGGAGCAGGATGCCGTGACAGTGAGACCAGAGATGGAACAGGATCTAATTACAGTGAGACCAGAGATGGAGCAGGATGTGAGTGTAGTGAGACCAGAGATGGAGCGGGATGTGAGTGTAGTGAGACCAGAGATGGAGCAGAATGTAAGTGCAGTGAGACCAGAGATGGAAGGATGTGGTTACTCGAAGACTAGAAATGGAGCAGGATGTGGTTGCAGTGAGACCAGAAACCGAACAGGATGTGGGTACATGTGGATCGCATCAGCATTACCAATTAGGCAGTGATGGAGAAGGGTGAATGATGCCAGGGTCCTGTGGATTTTAGGCAACAGATTTTAATTAGCACCTGACAGACACCTGCTACAACAGGGGTGAGCCGAATCACAGTCCAAATCATAATTTAATTAAAATAATGATGCACTAAGGTCACACGGTAACCTATGGGGTCAAAACCCCTCTCAGAGCAGGGTTTTACACTCCCAAGCTATTTGGGGGTCAGCTCAGAGTGCAGTGAGTTTGAGTTAGCCTATTCGCAGGACCCCATTAAAATTTGTCCGCCTCCCCCCCCTCATTAACAGCATGCTACGTGATGGGGGTATGCTAACCAAATGCCGGCAGCATAAACGAGAAGTACATTTCACATTTTGATGCATGCTTGTGTTAAAATAAAAACTTAATGCCACATAACATCTAGTCCCATTGAATGTTACAGGAAACCCGAAATCTAACCTACACGCAACTGTGCTTTTTAACATCATGTTGTGCTTATTAGAATTAGCTGCCAAATACTGTAACTGTTAGACTTCAAAGGGACTGGTGTGTTCGTTGGGCGTACCGTGCCCAGGATAGACTCGGCATCTCAGCCACCTGGCGGCTGGCCCCTGGCTGTGCTTGGGGCGTTTGCTTTGTTTCATGCGGCACCTGTGCTACCTGGAATTCTGCCTGCAGATATAAGGTTGGTGCTCTTCCCAAGTCAATAGCTGACCCTGGGAGGGCCAATCAGCACTGGGGGGCTCCTGTCCCCCACGGGTGAGATGGTATGCCCCATGAGACAAATCCAATGGCCCACTGGGTCAGCGTTTTCCTGTCTACTTTGGACACATTGTAGCCATAAGCTAGAAATGTCACTCTACGCTGATCTGCATCCCATTATATTAGTGCTGTGAGCATCTCCTTCAGTGGAGCGGCTTTCGCTGATGTGGGTCTTCTTCTCTGTCCCATAGAGCAACATTCAAGATTCTCTGGACCCAAAGCTGAATGTCGGACAGCTTTCAAAAACGGCCTTCATTTTAAATTAATTAGCACACAAGCTGACCCACTGGAAAAACCACTCTGCCTAGTCTTTTATGGCAGTAATTATGGTGCACGCTAAACAGGGGTGCATTTAAACTAATTAGTGCACTAATTAGTGTATCACCGTACCTGGACTGCTATCGTCTTTACACTGTCATTATTATGTCATCTATCTAGCTGAGGGATTATGTGCGAGTAGATAAAGAAAATGGTCTGTAGACTTCGCTTAGCTCTGGTAGTGATGCTCAATGCATAAGCAGGATGTATAATCTGGAGTATCTATAATCTATGCTGGGATAGCCAGTCATACCATTTGAACCTGCTGACTGCTCTGTGTTTTATAAAGGGCTACAGCAGAGCACCGGTGCCTCCTCTGTGTCTGTTACAGCACCGCGTGCCAAAACTCAGCTTGCTATTCTACCCTGCTGGCCGTGGCTCAGTTGAAACTATGAAAAGGTAAAATATTTCAAAATGAGTTATAATGAATCCAGGCTGGTGTCCATGGTAGACTATTCTACCAAGACACTCAACATTAGCAGGCTTTTTACACTTTCCCACTTTTAAACGTTGCCTGGATTGATTTTCCCTGTATTTTAGCCCCAGTTTGTTCTGCTAAAGCCTCGTTATTAGCCGAGTCGTACTTCTTGCATGCCCTGGTTCCTGGCTGGGATTTCCAATGGAAAACAAGGTTTTCAATCCTTCACTTCCGCAAACATTGACTTCCCAAGTCAATGGGCTTCCTTAGATATTATGGGCTATGATGTGGCATGCATGAGAGCAGGCCATCTGCTGGCCACAGCAACCAGTGCATGATGGACCTGTAGGGGAGCTCTGCGACTCAACAAGGAGAAAATTATTCCAGTGACATCTCTACAGCTGCATAGCTCTCCTTGACTACGGGATGACATCGTTCAACCCAAGGTCTGGAAGTCAGCCTGCGTTCACGGCAACCAGCGTGTGTTGCTAGGGCCTGGAAATTTCATAAGCGCATTTGGAAAGAAGGAAATGTCAGAGGTCACTCATTAAAAAACATAACGCTTGTGCAAATCGCAAAACCAGACCTTCTCGTTTAACCCCAGTGAATCCATTCCAAGTTAAATGAAAAGAAGAATTTCTAATGAAATGTCTGCTGATTTTTTTCCCCCGCATCATTTTAACGGAAAAGCCCTAATTTAATTTCCCCCTCATCGGGAGCCATCGAACGGCCTTCCTCTGCAATTACGATGCATCAAATGCGTTGAACGCAAATTACTGGCTTTATTTTTCAAAGACAGTAAAAGATGCATCTCTGTTGTTTGACACCGTCAAACGAAAAGGACATTTTTCAGGCCCCCAGTCATTGAAGAACAGGCGAGATGCTTAATTAATGCTTCATTCTAAATTAATGATTAATTAGGGTTTGCTTTGGCTCACCTGCTTTCGGCTACCTGGTAGCATTAGGGAAGGAGTAGCTCATCGTCAATTCTCCTCATTTAGCAGCAAATCGACCCGAGGCCTCATGAAAACAACGTTCTTTTGGCCTATTTCTGCTTGGGCTGGATTGCAGCTGCTTCAGGTTTGGGGGCGGATCCCTATGTGTGTCAAACGTGAGCTGTGCTCCCCCCCCCCCCTCTGCCAAACAAACGTGGAGCCCCAGACCATGCTCTGCTGCAATACTTACATGGTTCATTCCATTCCTCGTCTGAAACGGCGGAGAGTCACAATGTACTGGGCCTTTTCTGGCACATTCTGGGGATGCGGTGGCACTGACCTTCCACATCTCTCATACATCACTGACTACCTGATATCAGCTAGCAAATTTTGTCATGTTTGTTTAGTTGAGTTATATAATTTGTTGTTTTTCAAAAAAGTTCAATGATACGTCAGCAAAAAATGTACACTGTCATTTTCAGTTAAGGCCAGTATAATATCAATCAAATCAATGATCAAGTACCTAATGCCATATGTACCCAAATTAACAACAGGAAATGTATATTTCTTTGTCCCTCAAGGTGCCCTAATGTCAGTTTATCCACTGGACAAAACAAAACAATGTCATCATGACTTTATGGAGATATCAGCAAGTTTTTGCTATCAAGATACTCGGAGACACAGAGAGCAAAATGGTGCTTCAACAACTCACACGCACAATCTGATGATTTCCAGGTGCATAAATTGCATGCATGTGAGCCCTACACTGTTTCTCATTGGCCCCAATGAGGACCCCCATCATGCGTGATGCTGGTTGTTGGCTGATCCTGGCTGTTTCAGGGTGCGCGGTGCCCCAGAGAAGAGTTAAAGAAACACTCCATTGTAGGGACTTTCTCACGCTGTGGAACCACATCTCGTACAAGGTAGATTATCCATCCATTGTTCCACTTATCTGCTACAAATTCACAGTGTTAAATTATTAGATTTAAACATGTCCCTTTGATTAAATGTCTTATTGTAGAGCGCATGACTTACCATGGAAATAAAATGCATAGTATTGAAGCTGTAGCAACAATACCGGGATGGTGTATGGCTCTGTGGGTTAGGCTGTTGTGTCTGTGATCAGAAGGTTGCTAGTTCAAAACCCAGGGTTAGACATATGATTTCTTTGTTGGGCTCCTATGCAAGACCCTTACCCCCCAGTTGCTCCAAGGACTGACTTGACCCTGCTTTCTCAAAAAAGTATGTTGCTTTAGATAAAGGAATCTGCCAAATAAAATGTACAGTATAGATGAAAGAGAGCAATCTGAAGATATTAGAGATTATGTGAACTTGAACCTTAAGCCACAAAGGAACATCAAATGCTGTCCTGACCTAAGAGGTTGGGTCAGCATGAGGCAAGACCTTTGGGCCTCCCCTGCCCTAGGCCGGGTTGAATCCCACTCCAAGTCCACAGGTGATATTGCCAAAGGAAACCTGATGATAAATTCTAATTGTGATGTTTATTTAGCAGAAAGTGTCAAAGGGGTATTTGTTGTGTCATGTTCTGGTGGACCTCCCAGGCAGTCATGGCACAGATGATTGATTTAGTGCCTCTCCTCCTCTTGTTCTCAACCAAGTTGTGAAACAGAGACCAGCTCAGGACCTGAGTAAATTGGCCGAAGATTGATTGGATGTCTTGACAGCTGCACACCACCAGAGGCAATGTGAACACAAGTGCATCTTGGGAATTCCCCGAACAGCTGCCCTTTAACCAAAGCACTGGGGTGGAGGCGATGCTGGTCGGCTCCGAATCCCACCTCTGCTTCAATCTCAGAACAGCAGCACCAGCTCGGAGATGCTGGGGGAAGGATTTGCTCCATGAGATTCCTCGTCCATCAACTTTCTAAACTTTACGAAACTACACAGATTATAATTAGTTGCTTTTTTCCTCAAAGAGATGTACTCATTTTTGCCATTTATACAGGATGTTTTTTAAATAGAAATTTTACACTCTTTGCTGGTGAGCAAGCAGGGGTTTCTTTGATCTGACAGCTTTTTTTTTTTTTTTTTTTTCCCGTCGCCACCGCGGCCTCAGGCAGAGCACGGCTCTAAGTGAAACAAATGAGAATCAATGTGTAGCACCCCCCCCCCCGTCATTTGGATAACTAACCTGTCGCCATTATTGAGACGGAGAGTGAGGCTGTGCATTCTGTGATGTATGGAGGGCTTGGTCGTCTGCTTCCTGGCTGGTGCATCTGTGTGGGGCCCCAGAAGTTTGGCCCTCTGTTGGCTACAAACAGTCACTACACTAAATATTAAGTAAACACATTCCTTATATAGGAGATGTTGTAGCAGAGCATGCTGCTTATCAGCTAGCTAGCTATGATCTTCTGACTCGATATATACTAGTTTTTGAAACATCTCGTTGGGTTGGGCAAGTGACACTTTGACTGGGTCTCCTGAAACAGCAACCCTGCCCCTGAGCACCATGGTCCGATCCAGCTGCAACATGTATGTGCTTCCATCCAATGTTTAAAGACACCAACACCTGATCACTTAATATAACTATTTTCAGGAATAATCAGAAGCTGCAGGTAGCATAGCAAGTAGAAATATGGACAAATAACGTCAAGGTTGCCTGTTCAGTTCCAATGAGACCTTTACATTTTATTTGTTTTATCAGGCACCTTTACCCAAAGCAACATACATTTTTGAGCAAATATTGTCAGTGAGTCCCTGGAGCAACTGGGGGTTAAGGGCCGGGCTCATGGGCCCACCAGTGACATCACTCTGCTGACTCCAGAATTCCAACCAGCAAACAGGAACCTTAGAAGAACTGTCTGGTCACAAGCAGCCAGAGACCATCATCCAGCCTATGGAGATTCAGTCCATATGGGTTTGCATGCACCACTGTTGACTTTGGGAGGCAGAAGGTGTGGTGGAGAGTTCTGCAGTTCTGCTGCGTTCCATCCAGCCACCGTGAGTCTCCAACATGCTGTGCTGTTGTGAATGGCATGGTATTACTGAGTGCCTAGTAGTGGAATAGTCTTCCACTCGCCGTCAGATCTGCCCCTACTGTTGAAATTTTTTAATTTCATCTTAAAACATATTCATTTTTGTTAGCTTTTGAGTAGGCCTGAGCATAAATGTTTTTTTTCAGTCGTGGTAGTAATTTTAATTAATTTGGTATTTATTTCAATGCTTTTATCTAAGAATATTTATTGCGTTTCATTTTGGTCTGTACATCATGTTAGTCAACTTTTGTTGTTTTAAATGTTATAAATAAACTGACTTGCCTATTGCTCTTCACAAACCTGGGCCCCACCCCATGCCTTTCCATGAGTTATCAGCACTCCAGCTTCAAGATAAAGTCCGTCGGCAGTCTCATCAAAGGCCGCTAAAGTTTGGAGTTTTTCATTAACTATCTACTGAATACTTGCTTGCATAACCGATGACTTAATGGCAGGCATACACTGAATCTAATTAGAGTCTCCTCGGGACAACGAGCAACATGCATAATCTTTTTTAATATCTGCCAGGATAATTAAAGGTGTTAATGTTGCTTTACTGCTGGATCTCAGCACTGGGTTCAGCTCTTTCTTCTCCCTGATCTTTGTCCTTTCCAGTTGCCAGCAGGTACTGGCTTGGTGTTGTAGGAAGCTTGGGGTTAATTTTCCTTATTCATTGGCATTTGGCCTTGGTCTTCTGGTTGGCCAGTGTGTGTGTTGGGGGCTTCATGATCCCAGGGGGGCAGGATTCCACAACTGGTGTGCTGTTCTGCTGGTCTCCAGTCTTAAGGGGTTGTTATGTGCGTCATGGGTTTTGTGGATATTGCCCTTTTAGGTTCCCTGGTTTTTGGTTGGGGTGCCCACCTAATCCATGTCGGGGGGGACACTATGAGCTACTTCAGGATTACAAACTACTTTAAAACTGAAAGGCTCCTGTGCTTGGAATTAGTTCTTCTTGTGCTTTTACTGTTTTTTTCCTTGATTAAAAGACTCATTCAGCTTTTTCACATTAACATTAGTGGCACGTGCATGATTATAGGAGACTGATCAATCATCACACAGCAAGAACTCAGTGCTTAAGTGAAGTCTGGGTCCTTTTAACTGAAATGGTAGTTTAGAAACCCTGTCATAGCTCATAGTGTTCCCCTGACATGGATTAGGTGGTCACCCTATTCCTGGTCTGCGTTCTCCAGTCCTCAGAAGTTGACTCTATTGTCTATTTCACCTCAACCTGGAGGTTGTCCATCTGTCCATCTATCTGTCAGCATCCCAAGTCCTCCTGGTTCCCTGTTGCCAGCAGAGATTGGACTCTGGGGCAGAAAACCTGCCATGATGGATGGACACCCTGGATTGAGGTGTTCTGTCACAGACCTGGTTTTATGAAGGCTAAATAAAACATTTTTACTTGTATGCTCTGAGTCTGAGTCGTGACACAGGATCCAGAACAACGTGCTTAGCTGTCAGTACTAAATCTGGATTCCGTACATTCAATGCTTAAGTTGCTTGATCAGTTAGTCGATAGACTCATTCGTCTAACAAATTGCCCGTGGCTTTTAATGGTCACAAAAATTCACTAACCTGACGGAGGAAGGTCAATTTAGCCGTGAACTGCTTCAGCTAGTTTGTCTGGGCGAAACTTCAAGCAGACACATTCAGACAAACGAAGGCACTCAGATATGGACCCCGTAAAAGAGAAATCTGAACACGAACCGGTAAACCAGAAATGGAATCTCAAGAGAAGTCATTTGCAGTTACGGGTAATTCTCAGTCCCCGTTTCATTATTCGGCTGGGTATTACAAACAGCCCTTTAAAGTTAATGTCTCATTGGCAGTGTGTGCTAGATGTCTGAGGAATAGAAAGACACTGCGTCTGTCCTCTAGAGCAATTTACCTACAGGCATGCAAACATTTTCTCAGCGTAGCTGAACAGTTGGTGAGCTATAGGCATTTATTGTGGTCTCAGCGCGAGAGGAAGTGTAGTGACAAGCCTAAACAGCTAGTTCATTACTAGTCTCACCTTGGGGTACTTGGGAAAGTTGTGGCTGCTGCAAGTGTTGCCTTTACAGGTCTGACTACTGCATCTGTCCTGCTTATTTTTTTAATTATGAGAGGAGATACAGAAAATCCCATCTGTAGTTCATTTTTTGATTAGGTTAAAAGTCTGGCAGCAGACAGATCATGCAGACTCACATGGCGCAGTGTGGGGCTCTTAGAAACGTCTTGCGGTCTCACATACCACCCATTTTCCTTTATTCAAAATTGATGCTTTGTTCCTCTGAGCGGATTCAGTCCTGAGCACTCCAGTTCTTTGATGTGGTATCAGGGAAAAATATTGTACATTACAGGTACAGGTCCTCAGACTCCCCTATGTGCACCGACCTGCGATTAGTGTACCTGTGTAACGCAGGTCAGGGTTCAAGTCCAGGTACCCAGAATCAATATGGAGGAATATAGGAACACCCCACCCAAATATTAACACAGGGCCAGTCCAGGCATAAGCCAGCTAAGTTGCCAGTTAGGACCCAGTGACCAGCATGTGTTAAAACCATGTTTTTCGTTGGAGTCTTCACAGTTAGTTTCCGTGTAAAATTTCATATGATAGCAGCAGTGTGAACGAGGTTCATGCTCTCAAAGATAGTACAAAGTGGAAAACAGGCACGTTTCCTGTGAGACCCCATCTCTGGCAGCTCCAGAACCTTCCCAGGGCAGAAACCCGTGAAGCAGTGCCAAACATTTGCCCTCTTAGGTGTTCAGGAATGTGTAACACAGATGGTCCGACTCCACCGATCACTGTTGGGGCAGTACCTACCTAACGGGGGAACTTCTATAGGATATCCAGTGCGTGCCTACATTTCACACCTTACATAACACCCCTTCCATTCAGAATCTTCCATGCAGAAATTTCCAGAATATATGTTATGTAATATCATACTGCGGTACACAGCTCTATAAATTTAAGGTTTAGGTGGAAAGACTCTAAGTTGTTTGTCTGCTCTGTATGCAGTGATTTTTCCAGGCATAACTAATCAGTTTAGTAGTTCAACGATATAAAACAGGGGAATGTAAACCAACCAATTAAATCCAAATGAGGTGATCCGGTTACAGGGTGTGCCATAACAGCACTCAGTGTTGCCCCCTTGCTGTGTCCTCCATATTCATCAATGTCACATGGATCATTTATTTTCGAATCATTCAGTTTACATCAGTACCTCTGTGTCCAACAGCAGTGTCTACTAACCTACTTACTGTGAGAAATCTTCCTAGGTTCATCAACGTCACAAATAATCTTGACTACAAATAGTAGGTCTTGGTGGGTCATGGGTCTTTGGTCTCTTTGTGTGTGTATATATGTAGTACTAGTCAAAAGTCTAGGCACATCTACTGAAAATCATTTGTTTTTCAACAGGATGATGATCCTAAGCACACCTCGATGTAGTATGTATTATCTTCTGAAAAAGGAAAGAACTGGAATGCTGTGACAGTTGACCCGGCCAAAATAATCCCCTGACCATAACCCTATAGAGCTGGTTTGGGATGAAGTGGGTCAAAGAAAGAAACTAAAGTAGCCAAATTGTCCCTAGAACGTGTGGAAACTTCAGGACTATTGGGGTAGCATTCCAGGTGGCTACATCTGGAAGCTGGTTGAAATAATGTTGTCACTGAAGCAAAAGGGGGGTATTTTGTATAGTCTCTTGGTTGTTGAAATAAGCCTATCTACACTAAGGGCTTTTACTCTAAGGTGAATAACAGATAACATGGGGACAAATGCATTAAAAGCACCTGTGTCCAGACTTTCGACTGGTACTGTATATGGGCATGTTTTACTCTAATAGTTTAGATTAACTACCCTGTTGGCGGCCACAAAACCGTAAGTAATGATTGGGGTGGTCAACCCCCCCACGCCTAAGTAGAGATGTTTTTACCGACTAATAAGACATACAATTATATCCGACTAAATTGCGCCTGAAGCCTGAAATATTTTTGACAATTCCCAATACTGTGAGTTATACTGCAAATAGGTAATGAAGTAAATGTAATAAGTGCAAAATACGTATTTTTTAGACTTATAAATTATGGATAGCGTTTTAAGAATTTACGAGAAAAACCCGTTTAATGGACGAAATTGATCCTTACGGCAAGGGAGCTCACGCGGTGTTGAACCGCTCCTCAAATCGGTTATGAACTTCTGTGTTTTGGCTTAAGGCATAATTCTGCGAGTGAACTATCATCGACAGACATTCAATCAAAAGCGGGTTTAAATTCTCATATTGTTGGTTTGTTTGCGATGTCGCTACAGGCAATAATAGAGTTAGTAAATATAGCAAATAGCAAAGTCTACCCTTCTCATGCAGTACCCTTCGAGGGTACTGCATGAGAAGGCCTGGACTGACCATCTCGTACCGTACATTTTCCCGATGAGGCAACAGGTTTGCGAGCCGACCCCCCCAAGCAAAATCTATTGTGGGGGACCCCAAAGTCGAGCCCTGGACTGAGAAGATGGGGTGATTATTCTTTGCACAATGATATTGTGCTAGACGCAAATGTTATGCAGGGTAAGTTTAGATTCTTCAGAGTGGATGAATTAGTCCTTAATAATCCCACGCTTACATTTATCATCTCGGGAATCTGAAACACTTTATTTCTCCCCATACTATTCCTAAGCTGCCTCCTGAACACGCTACAACACGGATTTACTTGAGTTTAAACATTTGTCACAAAAAATTCAGCAGCAACCCCGATTTCCATTTTCTATTTAGAAGCATGATGTACTCTCATGCCAGACATCGAGACAGAAAACAATTTTAGCCGCAATGTAATGCTGAAACATAATACAATCACAAAGCTCACAGGCGAACGCACTGGTATTAATAAAACTGAAACGCCTGCATTTCTATACATAGCAAATGACACTGGTGTTACACTTACTGCCACGCTGTTGCTCTCCATTCTCCAGTTATAGCGCATTTTCCAGACGGAGACAGCCGATGGTCGTGATGGACCAAGGTGCTGCGGTCATTTCCCCGGACCAAGCCTGGTTCATCAAGCTGCCGGAACCAGCAGACTGAGACTACGGTCTGTCAGACAGTGATATAAATTAATGGATTGCGTCTTACAAGACATCTTTTAAATAAAAAGCAATCATTTCAAACGCATCTTTCGTCATTTCTTCCTAAAGCGAATTAACAGGGAATCTATAATATGATAGACTAACTGATAGGCTACATGATAATCATAGGACTGCCAAAGTACCCCCTCCTATTCTAATACATACAATAATAGGCTATTTCTGATTATTATTGTGTCGTCTACCGTAATATTCAATACAATAATTATATGGGATGCGATTAGATTTATATATAGCGATAGTTTCCATAATATTATAAATGTCAATAGAAAACAGCCATCGTCAGTTGAATGTCAAAGTAAAAATAAGTCGTTTTAATAATAAGGCGGCCTAGAATTATGCGGAAGATCGAGCCGATTTTGTTTAGAACCCAGATCTGGGATCGGCATACCACCTTTCGACTGCCGCGCAGAAAGTGCACGGGCGAAGATAAGAGCGCCCGCCGCCAATTTGCGGCTATTTTCGTGTGGAATTAGGGAATGGTGGCCGGCACCTGGATAAAACTTATATATCTACCGCTTGTCCGTGTAATTAGTTTTAGGTGTAAGGGTTTCGTAGCGAAAAGGGAGTCACTTTAGTGTTGCGGGTTTAATTTAATCCGATGCTCATTTGTTCACGAAAGTTTTCCTCCCACCCCCCTCCCAGTCTTTCGCAAGGACATGACTATAGTTGAATCCTGGATCTGTAGGCGGATTATTCTGCACTCTTCATGCCCAATCGTCCAGGGCTTTGGGATGGACCAAAGGATATCCTTTTGGGAGCCGTGTTTTTTATGAATTTGACTCGGTTTGTGTTTCGCGGACAGAATCGGTAAGCGATGGAAATGGTCGGCTGAAAAACACAGGAGGGGAGATCTTCTTGTCGGAGCTTGTTAATTTACTCTGGAACAGATACCAGAAAAAAAACATATGGAGTCTTAAACCCTCAGCGACACCGCTATCCTGCATGAGACCTGTTTTTTAAGTGATAATATTAACTAAATAATTACGGGAAACCAGACCAGAGAATAGACGGTAAGGAGCAATTTTATTTATGTATAGATGTGCAGTAGTAAAAGTTTTTTCCCTTCGTTTTCGTATGAAACAAACGGCGAGTTTATGGTCTTGCAGGGATTGAGGGGTCAGAGCCATGAACCAGACCGCAGGTGTTACTAATAACTATAGGAGGTGCTCCAAGGGAGGCAAGGTGAGTTACTCCGGATCTCATACACCCTTTTCCTCCAGCTTTTAAAATGCCCTCCTGCGATGTCCGTGTTTCCTTGTAATTTTCTACGGGTTTCCTGCTTTCGTCCGGTTTACTGTTAGGGTAGGGTTATGCATTTTTCAGTAATCGCAAAAAATGCCACAAAGTTCAAGATTTACTTGTACAATAGCCCCGTAATAACTCAATGTTTTGAATGAGATGTCCTTTTCCAGTAACAAAGGTTTTTTCAGATGTAAATTACATTGCAGTGAAAGAACTAAATAGCTGGTTTGGATGGCACTGATTTAAATAATGCGGGCCCATCTTACGGCAGCATGGTGTAAGAGGAGAGTATCGAGTTAAATCTATTATTATAGAAAATCCGGAGCGATGCGGTTTCTTCCGTGGTGGCTTGTATTAGGAAACCTCTCCATAACCCATAACCCATAACGGTTCTGGACGCCTTCATACTCAAGATAGTGAATTAAAATCTTCGCTGTCCTTGTCTGCTTTTATAGGCTGATATATATCCGTAGCTCTTGATGAGGGACACGGACAAAGAACCACTCTAAGGAATTTTAATTGCTTGATAACGATGACCCCCCTCCTCCCCCCGATTGCAATCAATAAAAGACATTGTACTAGATCCTATTACTCTCATTGTCTCACTTAATTTGGAGAGCAAATGAAATCGCACAAAAGCCTTTTTTCTTCACTATCTGTGGTGTATGCTTATCTCTGGTTTCAAATGGTCTACTTCTGAAAGTACCACTAGATCTGTTGTCATTTTCTAAGCTTTGTAATTTAAAATATGAGCTTAACACCACATAATAAACTTTAAGTCTTGGAGACAGTCCACATCAATGCCCATTCACCCGTTTTCCAAGCTCCTTGTCAGGGTCATGTAGACATCAATATCTAGATTTAACTTAATTGGAGCAGTTGGTTCTTTATTTACATATGTCAGCATGGCTCATATTTTAATGGCGATATGAATTTTAACACCTTTTCTGATGAGCTGGAAATACCTAATCGTCAGATTGTTGCTCTACCATGTTTTTGAGCGAATCTGAGACAGACGCACGTTTCAACACATTCTTGTCTTGGTTTGAACTGTCCATTATGTTTGTTACATATCTTTTATTGGATGATGATGTTTGGGATTTCAAATTCTTGAGATGATCTCAGAACCGGAGGGAACCTCACATGTTTTAATTAAAGAAATTTGTTGAAATAAGCTGTGTGGGAAGGATTACAACCTGGAATTTTGTTGTTGAGTCGTGCACAAACAGACTTTGAAGCCAGGGGCCCAACAGTATTGTTTTAGTGAAATCTCCAGTCACTCTTTGCTGAGGATCCTGAGTGCAGTAGAAATAATTTCTGGGCAAAGGCTCCTGATCCATGTTTTCACCAGTCTCTTATTTGCTTCGACCTGTGTATACAGGATCTGTATATTTGTGGCTTGGTCCCTCTGCAATTTAATGCCATTAGCTTTTCAGCAATCCACCTGAATGCTCCAGTTACATCAGTGCTGCCTAGTGTCTGGGCTGAGTGCTATGTTTGGCTAGGACATGGTGCGCTGGTACGAAGCCTTAGGTAATCGCCTCTTGAATCTAACCTCTCTGTACCTGCACTTAATTTTCAATCCATGAAATGCATTTATTGTCCTTTTCTCTCCTCCATTGGCTGTATCATTCCTCCAGCTCATGCTGAGAGAGCTCTACTTGAGTGGTCTCATGCGGTGGTGATGATTTTGATAGTTTCATGGCACGTGCTGGTGGCAGAGTCGTGGACTGATGTGATCAGTGAGAGTAGAAGCTTTGGGAGCTGGAGGTGATTTTTGTAGCAGTGACTCTGCAGGCGAAGTGGAGCTTGTTTACCTGTGACTGCCGAGCTGCTGTGGATGGTGTCAGCCGGCTTGTGTTTTCGGAGCAGAGCTGAGGCACCCTACCTCAATTAAGGGGGGAAAGTGCATTTTTTGTAAACCCAACTCATCTATATCTGTGACCTTCATAAGGGCATGCGGAGGCTTGCAAATACCTGGTGACATTTTGGCGCGCCTATTTACCTGCCCGCTCGCCAGCGATGACCTTTACATTTTTACTGCCATGACAACGCATGTTGCTCTCTGTCACCGTGTCGGCTGGGCTTTAAGTGGCCAGTGGCTTCTTTTAATGGCAATGGGCTGCAGCATCCGTGACCACTGGTGGTTAGACTTGTTGACTTGCTCAAGTAAACGGCCTTCGGGTAATCAGACTAATGGCTATAGGCCATGGATGACACATGAGCGGGAATGCTAATTTCCTATTGCAAAAGGATGCAAGGATGCATCAGAATATTCCTCGTGAGATGAATCCTTCCCAGTCCTCCACCCTGGGTTTTAAAATGCATATAAATCCTTCTGGTGTGGTCTGTTGGATCAGCAGGTTCTTTGATCTCATACTTGTTGAGCTCTGGGTTGAAATTTCATATTTCCTTGGTGTGTGGAGATCTATACTCTGTCCACAGTAATATTTCCTGTGTGTTCTCTGATTTCATTCTGCCAGATGAAAACACCCACTATTCAGATGAACTGAAAGACTGACCGGTGTCTGTGTTTTGGTCCCTGTGCTTCCCAGAATAGACCATCATCATCATCATCATCGTCATCAGCTGTATAAACAGGTTTTCAAAACAAACCTGTGTGATCATTATTCTTTACAATTCATGAACCACTATTAATCACTGCCACTAGAGGGCCTCAAACACAAACCATTAATACCTGTCCCAAACCAAAAAGAGGTAGCTAAATGGATTAAAAATCAGACACCTCTAAGCCTGCATTTTTGCTCGGACTCTTATTCTTCATTTATTGAATCTGGTGTTCTGCTTCAATTCTGTACAACTGGAATGATGCAGGATATCGGCCTTGTGTGTTTAGTGCGCATTATTTATTGTCATTTCTTCATTAACTCTGATACAACAATCACATTTTCTCTTTGAGATCCTGACTGAGCAGGAGTACTTTATTAAATATCAGCTGGCCTGTGGTTTCTGCGGCTGACAAAAATGCTGCAATTTATTTTAAGTTTGTTTGGGGAACAGTTGTATCCCTTTCCTCCAGTAAAGGTCCTTGGTGTAAATTTGATTCTTCTAAACTACGTTTGGATTAATAAACACGAAAGTGTTCAAAATGAGACGTCAGTGAGTTTTAAGAGTGCCGAATAAAGACCTGAGATATAGCAGTTCAGTGAGAGCCCTCAAAGATCCTGCACGGAAATATTTTTTTAGATACAAATGTGCTGTTTTATAAAAGCAAATTTCAAACATAACCAGGAACTGAACTAATATCCAAAATCATAACATGTAAGCATCAGTTATCATTTTGGCTTCATAATTTTCACTTTGTTTCGTAGAAAATAATAAATTGACATTTTCAGAGAAACATTAAGTGAGACAGATGTGTCCTTTGATTTACACCATAAAGATCAAAGGTATAGTAATGTTAAATACTCAGTCCCTCTGTCTTTTTATTGATCTCATGAGTAAAATGAAAATTTAATAATAAGTCCTGTCATCACTAGTTTTCATATTTCTATATGGGGGGGAAACAGATCTGGCAAACAAGTATTCTATGCAGTGTGCTATTGTGTCACAAATATAAAAGAGAACTACCTTTTCACAGCACAATTGTCTTTATTGTTTAAAGGACTTCAGAAGGTCTGCACTCATTTGTGGAATGTATTGTACTTACAGTGTGTCATACAGCAGTGGCGGTTAAACTGATTTCTCATTTATTAATGAGATTAAATCATTAGGCTGTCATTTGAGGTCAGATTAAAATTCTCCCGCAGATATACGCATCACACTGTGAATTTGGTTGCATTATTTTCTGATTTACATGGATAAGCAACAATTTGTTTTGATCAGAGAAGGGAATTAATGCACTGTAAATATCTATGAACTCATACATTTTCATATTAACTTTCATATTAATTGAAAATTTGGTATTTGACATAGAGGGGTTTTTCTAAAAAACCTGTGATGACTTATACGTGTAATTTTTCTATGATAAAAGTAGAAAACATGAATTGGATCAAATACAATAAAACATGAGCATATGAGTGTATTTGGGAACTGACACGCACACATTCATCATTTACAAAGACATGCCAATGAGAGAAACTCTGAGACTGAAACTTTGTTATAAGTTGTTTTCTTGATTATAGGGACTGGGTAACCCGGGTATAAATGAAATGAACTACCGCACAAGTCAAGTTCCTGTTCAAATCCTATTATCCCACAGGGCCATTTCGACGTATAGGAACCACTGGGTTTCCCTGCTATGCTCTATATGGAAATGAACATTGATTTCTTAAGGTCAAGGGAGAGGGCAGAAGAACGACTCGCTGAGATGTGTCATGAAAGCAATCCCGTCACTGTGGTTGTGGCACGGCCGTGAAAATGATAGTTAAGCGCACAATAACGGCACCCTCGCTTGTGAATATCACGCTAGGGAGATGGCCAGCATCGGCCCCTGTCCTGGCTAGTGATGTGGATGCGGTGAGAATGGAAGATGGCGGCCTTTATGTGCAGACGCAGCTTCACATCTCTGTGGTGTCCTGGTTTTCCGTCACTGTTGCTTGCTATTTCCTTTATAGCAGCCGGTTGTACCTCTGTTAAAGACGTAGCCTCAACCACAAGGTTAGGAGGTTGAGGGGGGTTACTGCTATAACCTGGATTCCTCCTGTGAAATACTCAGCTGTATTCATTTATGAGAATCATAATTCGATGAAACTGTCATCTGTGAGACTAAATGTTAGATGAATGTAAATAGATTAATTAGATAAACATCCGGCATGGAGATGAAGCCGCAAAACAGATGCTGATTAGAAAGCCCTCAGGAATAATGCAGGAAGCCCCTGGTGTCTGAAATGGGTCACAGAAGTGGGATTCCTAGTTCGTTTAGGAATGGACCGCTGAAGACAACCCTACGAGCCTGGCTGCTGTGGGCCAACTGAACGCGGTTGCTGGGTTCTGCCATTAAACACCTCCTCTCGTATGGCACTTGGGGGGTGTGGTCGTACGGGCAGACCACCTGTTTGCTTGCCTGATTATGTTATCCAAGGTAACACGATATTCTTACCGTAGACAAAAATAACAGGAAAGTGTGTACCCCACTGTAGGTGGTACAAGTGAGCTAGAAACATTGAAACTGTGTAATTTCCTGCAGGTACAACAGTAGAGTAGTGAATCAAGGAGAGGTGACTTGGTCAGGGTGGTGGAGAATGGCAATTGGAAAAGAGGAGCATCTAAAGTGGTCAGTCACACATCCTGCGGAGAAGAACCTCTAAATTTAATGGCCCCGCTCAGGAAAATGCTACAGTTTTAGAGGTTATCTACATTTGTCAGTTACAGTTTGTCCATCCAAATTGAGATCTCTCAAACAAAGAAGTGATGTTAAAGAAGACATATTGAAAAGGAGCATTGGTCAAAGCAAATATCCCCAAAACAAGTTGTTTTGATACAGCAAACCTTAGTCTAGCAAATCTGACCTGTTTTTTACATGTTCAAATGCTTTTTTTTTTTTAAAGTGTGTACACTACAATTTGGTTTTATGAGAGCATGGTGATGCATCGCTTCCAGAATCGGACCACTCATTATTCTTCCTAATTGTGGTTCTTCGTGATTTGGGCATGCTTCATTAGGCAGTGCATTTAGGCAGATTTTCCCCACCATGTCTTTTGAGACCATCCTCAGCTGCGGACGTTTTTAATGAAAGGACATGAAAGCGATAAAAGATCACATCATCTTGCCTTTGATCCACGATCTCGAGACATCAGAGCAGATCTGAGCAATGTTGCTTTAAGAGAACAAAGAGCTGGAGGTCGGCAGTGAGAGGAGTCGTCGGTGCAGTTCCTCATCCACCCGCATGTGGGCGCTGACTGTTAGGCGCCATATCTAAACATTGTTTGCTTCTCCTGTAATCTGTTCTCCCTCCAGGGTTTTCCCAGCATGCTTGGCTTCATGCTCTGTCTAACAATCAAAGATGCCCATGGTGTTTCGCAAACGTCATAGCCAGAAGACGGAGCTCTTTGCTGCCAAACGTTCCATGTGGCATTAATTTCAGACCACATCCTCTGTCATGTTTTCTTCAGATTGTCACGTTTTTCCTGCCGTGAGCTCAACATGGGTGTCATAGCTCTGCTGGCGGACCGAGCTCCACCTCCAATCCATGGAGAGGTGCCAAATTCTCTATACCGTGGAATTGGTGCTGTGTGACCCTTGGATTGCCATCATGTACCCGACTTTCGAAGAAATCATTTACGTCTTGTTATATTGAATTTCTCCTCCCGTTATGCCTGCACATAAGGGGCACCCGTCCCATTTTATGGTGGATGTTCTGCTTTTAGCATATACTGTTTCCATTAATAGGGATCAGTTTTTTTCAGAAGGGTTTGTAAATCTCCCCCTTGCACGCACATTTAAAAACTAAAGCACCATAACATTAAAACTGTAATAACATTACTGTGGGTTCTTCTCTCCTGTCACGGTCCATTTGGCGTCAATGTTTTGCCTCTGGGCTCTCCTTGGTTGCCTTGCTCAGGGAAAGATGAGGCACCTTGCTACGATGGACCTCTGTCACCCTGTGGCTGAGACGATAAGGGACGCTCACACCCGAGAGAGCTGCTCATTCCGGCGCACGGAGGTTCTGTCAGTCCGTCTTTTTCCTAAGGGTTTGTGGATGTGGCTAAACTGGCAGCAGCGATTAAACGGGACTTGGCTGCCTGCACTGAGCGTCTGTAGGTATACCTCAGGGACCACTGGCTCTTTATGGCAGTCAGATAGGGCCTCCTCTGAGGATGCTGCTGTATCAGGCCGGTGAAGCTGGAAGAGGCTTCCAAAGCTACTTCTGCTGCATGATTGGGACCCCCGTGCACCAGGCAGAGGTACGGTGGGTTTTTATCTGATGAAAATTGCTTTTCTGCAATGCTTGGTTTGTGAGTTGCAGGAGTTGGGGGTCCGTTCAGACACCATTTAGCTGTGGGTGGATCTGAACTCCTCCTGTGCTCCAGTCCCTGAATCCGATGAGGATGTTTTATTTCCATATCTAGTAATGTGCATCCTGTCCTTCAGCTGTTTCAAAAGCATATCTTATACTTGTGTGTCTTATACAGTGTGGTGATGGGGTGGTGCGTGGCTTAGCGGATTAGGTGTCTGTGCCTCTGTCCAGATGGTTGTTGGTTTAAATCCCATGGTTGACAGCGTAATGATGACATATTAACCCCAAAAATTGTTCTGGGTGTGCTGGAAAAATGGCTAACCCTCTGCTCTGACCCCAAGCTTCAATCTCATCTGTGTCTTATGAGAGCACTAATCAGCAAAACAAGGAATTCCAATGTCCTTGTACAAGTAACGTGTTAATTAAAAAGAAGAATATTTACTAATTTAGCAGACACTTTCCAAAGTAGTGACATATAATTGAGAAAGCCAGGTCAGATAGTCCCTTGAGCAGTTGTGGTCCAACAGTGAAATTACATTGCTGACTCTGGGATTTGAACCAGCAATCCTCCAGTCTCAGGCACAGAGTCAGTTGTGAGATTCTCCAGGCCAGCTGCAAGACCTGAAGTTGTTGGATCGCTCTGTATCTAGACTCTTGCTCTGGACATCATTATAGGTCCAGTAAAGGTTTGCGTTTGGGCCTCAGATTGCCACACACTGAAGACTGTTTGGTCTCTCTCTGTATTAATGCAGGTAGTTCTTTCTCTGTGTTCTGAGCTGCTGGGTGATGTTTGGTGCTGCTGCCTGAGCGGACCGCTCTCCCCGCCCAAAGAAACATTGTGTCTACAAATCAAAGCATGAAGTCCTCTTCCTAACTGTCCATCGTCACAGAGCGTGACTAAATAGCTGGAAAGTGAGCACGACTGTTTGTGGCGAATCGATTCCTACACTGAGCCTGAGATGTTGCTGCAGTCTTCAGAGGAGAGGGAGGTGAAGTATGTGCCACGTTCTGCCTGAACGAGAATGGGAAACAGACCCTGATATTCAGCACACACACCCCCCCCCTCCACCCCCCTATGTTTTACCAAATATTTGCTGTGATCATTAGCATTCTGCATTACCCTGTACAGGATCACACACAACTGACTGATGGCATCTCTGTTTCCACCCAGAAACTAAACTGTATGCAAAGTGTATGTTTTAACAGCTCACCGTTGACAGACAGGATGGCGTATTTCCATCTCTGCTAAACCTCATAAAGGGCCATGTCACATAACGACTGTGATCCGTTACTGTGGATGACTGTGTTTTTTTTTTTTAAATGGGAGAGTAAATCATCTCCATGGCGGCGACGGGTCTGAGTGTCAAGTGGGGCCGTGTTTGTAGAATACGCCGTCAAATGCAATAAGGTTTGAAATAATGATGTACTGGCCAATCCGACCGAAAAAACCAGAGTAACTCTTCATATTACCTTACTGAAGAGAATGGAAAGCAGAAATACTGGGCTATGTATAATATACCACAGACAGCAAGGTAATGTATGGAATTTCTTGACAGTAAACACTTTGCTGTGTTTCGCGCTCTGCAGCATCAGCATCTTACCAGTTTTGTCATAACAGGCCTTGTTTTTGGGATGGCTTTCCTGTAGGATTTGGGCTGTGTGTCCCACCGATGATGCTGCTCCTCTGACAGCTCGCTGTGTGTATTCTGGAGGCAGGTACAGGTGCGGTTCTTCCTGTCATCGATGCATTCTGAAGCCTCAAACCTGTTCCCACTGGAAAGTTTAGCACTATGACGCTATGAGAACATCAAGTCGTCTACTGGTAAACATGGGGGCCTTGTGCTAGATTGTTTATGGGGATCTTTGTATGTGCGCATGTGTAAAATTGGGGTCAGTGTGTGGCTCAGTGGGCGCTAAGCCTCTGTGCCTGTGATCAGAAGGTCGCCATTTCAAGCCTAGCCTCGGCACATCTGCAGGTCTTTGAGCAAGGCCCTTAACCCCCAGCTCCCTGGGAGCCATAACGGCTGGCTGCCCTTTACAGCCAGCTTGCTCTCACCTACAGAGAGCAAGTTGGGGGAGCCGTAAAGAGAATTGACCCTGCTTTCTCAATTGCACATCGCTTTGGGTAAAAGTATCTGCTAAATAAATAAATGTAAATCAGAATATGGCATTCAAGAATTGCAAACATAGTGTTGAGATGATGCTTGAAGATGACAGAGACAGTGAGAGTATCCATCAGGAAATGGACTTTAAAACATGCTACCGGCTGTGATTTCTGCAGCTTGGCCTGTTCGATATTTTCCCCACATGGAAGTTCCCAGAATGGATAATAGGCCAAGTAACAATGTAGCCACACTTTACCATGCGTTTAGTGCGGACAAGTATGGTTCGACTGGAGAATAATGAGCACCCTGTGGGATCTAGGGCAATGGCGGGTAATGACTGCAGTTTGGGTGGCCCCGCTGGAGGAAACTGACAGGTGATTTAACTGAGTAGCTGCCAAAAGGGGAACACCAGAAAGGTTAAGAAGAAGAAGAATCTAGAGGAAGCCCGATTTAAATTTTTTTTTATAAAAATATGTACCTTGGTAATGATATAATGGATGATTATATATATAGATATAATAACTGCTTGCTGTTAGCAGTGTGTCCTGTGTGCCCGTACAGGACTTTCCTCAGAGTGTAACCAGGCTGCAGCCTGAACCAGACACCTGTTAACCCCAGGAGCACACATATGTCGTGGGCAATTTAAAACCACCATGCCCCCCCTACTCACCACAGCCTAGAACTCTGGGAGGAAGAAACACTGACGCAAACAAGCTCTCCAGAGTCCGATTCAGAACCCGGGAACCTGGGAGCAGGGAGTGATAAGTGGGAGCCAACATGCCCAGTTTGGCTGATATGCATAATCAGTTATAAGGAAGAATATACACTTGTATAATGTACCATGTTTGGCCCCAGTAGAACAGGACAGAGGTGTCATAGTGATATGTCTCTGCTACAGTGTGGAGCAACTTTCAGTATATGTTTAAGAAAGTGTGAGTGCTGTGTAATGAGGAACTAGCCTCTGTTGGACAAACCTTCATTAGGAAAGTAGAATGTTTCATCTGGCCCATCAGGGCATATATACACTCACCTAAAGGATTATTAGGAACACCTGTTCAATTTCTCATTAATGCAATTATCTAAGCAACCAATC
>JAODLD010000001.1:18886078-18920410 GCA_026781065.1 Mormyrops boulengeri
CAGCTCAGCTAACCTCTCCTCATACGACATTCCTCTAAGACCAGGAATCATTCTCGTAGCCCTACGTTGCACCCTTTATATTTAAATTTTTGTCTGTAATATCTTTATTAAAATTGCCATTGAAAAATTTTTATGCACTTTGCCCATCAGTGTGCAGTCCACCCTGTGACGCTCTCACTTTAAACCACCTGCTTTGTCCTTCTTCCCAGCAAAGCAATGCCTTTCGGTCAACAGAGCAGGGGACCATCACGTGGGTGGAGACTGCCGCTTATGCCAAGTTCACACTATACAACGTCGTTGTAATCGGGAGTCTTTAAGTCATTGTGGTTTACACACTATATGACTGATCAGTGACAGGGGGTCACACACTACAAGATCTTTCACAAGGAGGAATCTTCAACAAGTCTGTGTGGTCTTCAAACAAAATTTTTTTTCACGAAAACACAAATGAGAAGTGGCACACGGAAATGACGCAATCCCATGCACCAGACTGGGTTGTGGTACAGATTGTCGGAAATGGCAAAAAGGCATTGGTGCTCTTCAGCCAAATTTTCTTACATTTCTAGGGTCCAAACAGACCGCCAAACTTTTGCTGCCACCATCATTGTTGATGTTGTATAGTGATCTGATGACTTTGATAGCTGTGAAGTGTGAACTCAGCATGTGACTCCTCCCCCAGGTTTCCCCTCACCCTCTGTCTTACTCTCTCATTGGCTGTAGCTTCTCCTCACACTCATTTCCAGTTGCAACACTTTTCACACTACTGGATTTGGATAAGCCGATTTGCCAACCTCCAATCTGGGGGTTTTCTTGGCAATCTCCAAAAACTGTCAGCGAGCAGAAAATTGGGGCTTTAATCATGTAGTGTGAACTTAGCATAAGGGGTAGAAAAGCAGGCTGTCATTTGCCCAGTGGATTCACCTTACTCTCAGAATCTGTTGAGTGCTGTTGGCATGGATCTGTTGGTGAGCCATGAGACATCTCATAAACTGTTCTGTTTATCTGGAATGTTCTCTGGGGAGAATCGCATGCCTATTGTCATGGTTCCAGTTTCCCTGGTGATGCATATTGTGATCAAGACATTATCAGCTCTTTGTCCTTATCTGTTTTTGTTTTGTAGTATTTCCTGACCTTTCAATCGTGCTTGCCTAAATTTTTTCTAATAACGCATATTGGGACTAGTAATGGAATATAATAATGCACTCTATACATATTTATTTTATATATATATATATATGTGTGTGTGTGTGTGTGTGTGTGTGTGTGTGTGTGTGTGTGTGTGTGTGTATTCATTTATATCAATTTCTCGGTGAAAATGAACAGATATATGTTTGTACTCTATGTCAAAACTTGATCATTGATTACCAAAATTTTAATGTCACATCATTGTGTGTTTGGCAGCCTGGTGTGGCTGAAATGGGGCAAAAAAATTGCTGACCCCCTAACAGGTTCTGACCTGGCTGTTATCTGTGTGAGGGCGTTGGGCTCAGCTTACGGAAATTGGTATGCTGATGAGAAACGTCGCGGAAAGCCTGATGCTGACCTCCTGGGAGGTGAGTCAGCATTGCAGGCCGCTGCTTTAAAAACTGCGACTCCCTCACCACTGAAACGTAACCCCCCGCCCCCCCCCAAAAAAAATCCTAGAGCTGCACGGGGTTCATGTATATCAAGTTGATTTTCCTGATAAATTCTTCAAAAGAGAGATGAAGCACCTTTATTTCTTAGTTGTCCCAATCTAAATGAAGCAGCTTCCTACATTCTGTTATCCTACCTTACTCTGCAACTCCGCTGTGTTACCATGTATATGCCTTAGTTACTTACCTACTGTTATTCTTTGCTCCTTTGTGCTACTCTGCATGTCCCTCTGTTACTTTGCTACTCTGTTTATGTCACTCTTTTACTCCCTGTTATTCTGTATCTCTCATTTTTTTGCTCCTGTGTTACTCTGCATGTCCCTTTGTTACCCTGCATATTCCTGTGTTATTCACTGTTACTCTGCATATCCCTCAGTTATACTCTGCCTCTGCATGTCTCTGTTATTCTCGGCCCATCTGTGTTACCTGGTCTTACTCTGAATTACTCTGTGTGTGTGTCACAGTTACACTTTTTACATCTGTTATTCCGCGTGTCCCTGTCCGGTGTTCTTCATCTCCACAAATGGCACCTGATAGTTTTTCTGTTTAAATGTAGCCAGCACTCTGAATACAGAAGTTCCCAAACGGTACCACAGAATGGTCTGTGCATTAGTACGACAAGCAGCCTGTAAAGCAGAGCAAACTCAGCCTTTATGCTTCATGGATTTTCACACAAGTGCACGGACTAGCAGAGGCAGGCATATGGTTAAGCTAGCAGCCTGTATTGGGCCTTTCTAATGGATCCCGCGTTTACAGGGGATAATGGAGAGCTGCTTTAAGGTGTTTTTAAAGGCGGACTGAGAGACAATTTTGATGGTAAAAGGTCAGCATAGAATCACAGTGTGATACTGCCAGAATTTATTCATGGATGGGGGGTGGGTGGGTGGGGAGGTGTTAATCAGGAGCATTTCTCTGGCATCTGGGGAGAGCTGGAATCCAGACACTGAATATCAGTTGATAAGAAATGCCAAAACATGTGGGACCTCAGGTTATATTTGGAGTAGTATAACTAGTGCCCCCTTCTGGACTTTGTCAGCTGTTTCTGTTAGCCTTAATTTAAAATAAAGTGACTGCGTCATGGGGGGACCCCAGTAAAATGTGTGAAAACTGATGATTCTATGAATTGTTATGTTCTTGGCTGCGTTCATGTTGGTGTTTATTTTTACAGTTATTTTGTGTCATTATAACAGCTATTCTTTTTTATCTTGGGGGGGGGGGCTTCAAAACAGCAATAATACAGGCTAAACAGGGAGTTTAAAAGAGCATATAATTATATAGCTCATGTGTAGTTTGGTTTCATGGGGACAGTCTGTGATTCCCAAATATCTGTCTGTTTTTCATGCAGGGTCATAAGTTCAGTCATCGGTGCTGTTAAATTCAGTTAAATTTACCTGCAGGGAAAAATCCGGAATCTAATTCAGGAAAGTACACAAAGGAGGGAGATGCTGTATATATGAAACATTAACAACTCACATGAGCCATACAGTAGTGGAATTAGGGTGCCAGACCCATCAGCCCTCCTTATGTTTTGGTGTTCCTGCATTGGTTCGAGTCGAATACCTTTTTGTCTGCTCATAATTCTCTCAGTCCTGCCCATGGTACTTGTGTAGCGCTGCCGGTACCTGTCTGAAGGGTTAAAACTACAAACTGCTGCAAGGATCTGCTAACTTTAGGGTTCATATTAAAGCAAGAGGGATCATATCAAGGCAAGAGGGAGTGGGATGAAGTGTGAAATCCAATGTGTTGCTGTGAGGGTTGCAGTGGCCCAGCAGGGGGCAGTTCAACATCTTGTTGCGCTGCTGAGGGTTTGAGTTAGACTACAGGCTCACTTCCGGATCACAGTGAGCCTAATTGGATTAGAGGATATCGAGAAGCACCCCCGTGATTAGTGCAGCTTAGCCGTTGTGCCGCATTCTTCTAGATTTTGCGCTTACTCTTGCGGTGAGTCTCCAAGAGCTGGGAAGATGCTGCCATGCACCCCAAGGAACCTCTACAAGTAAATCTCTTCTTTCACATCCTCACTTCTGCCGCTGATCCTCCAGGCCTTGTGAAAATGAAAGGAAGGGCTTTTTGCACTGACCTGGGGGCTGGTGATGGTCTTGCCGTAATCTCTTCTGAGATCTGGCTTCCCGGATCAGATTGACAGCGACAACATGGGTGTCACTTGTGATGGATGGCTTATCCAAATTTTTACATAAATGTTAAACAGTACCAGCATGAGTAAGCATATGTTTATATTTAATATTACAGCTTGGAATCCTGATGCTCTTTCAGCATGCTGCTGAGGCCAGCATATTAGTCACTGGGATCACGGTTCATCCGCTTCCGAGTCCTTGAGTGGAATTGGTTTAATTTCGCAGTGGGAATGCCAGCACCATAGGAAGCAGTCTGGGAGGGTCCATGTATTACATGTACATAGGTCTCTACCCTTCCATTTAGAAAATTCCCCTAGCTGGCTGTCAGCCTGCGGTACAGGGATCTTCAATAAGTTTGAGAGGCACGGTAGTTTTCTGGTCCATGTTTATGTGATAATTGTCCCTTTTTATTGTACAGCTTTTGTGCTGATTGTGTGCTAGGTCCAGCCTTATCTGAATGGGTTTCAGCCTGCGTGAGAAGAGGTTTAATGCAAGCTGATTATTTGTTAAAAGTAACGAGAATATGAGTAATGCAGTGTGTCACAAAATGTTTTGCCGATTTCATTTGAACGATTGCGAGCCCATATTGTTTGAGAAACTGTACCACCATGCTAGTTCTGGAACCTTCTAAAAGTCAACACTTAGCGTGTGGTGACATTTCAGCCGGCAGCCCTTCTCCAGAACCTTTGTTAATCTGCGTCATTCGTATGCACATAGTTGGATGGAAATGATCCCTTCCTCTGGAAACCGTCCAAGCTCATTTTATTTCCCTCATGCCTGCGAGGCTGCCACCTCGCAGGCTCGAGACATCCGAAATGCTGCACCCCTGTGTGATGTGAGCAGCAGGGCCTAGAGGAAACAAAAACGACTCACTGAAAAGCTGCTTATGTGTGGGATGGCGGCTGTGTTCACCAAGAATCCTACATAACTCCCCATCAAGCCATTTCCACAGTAACCAGCCAAGCTGGGCGTGTGGCCTTTAAACACATGGACATAAGGACCCTGCTCAGTGTATCTTCAGTATCAGGAGATTAACGAGAGACCTCTAGTGGGAGCATGATGGGATGTAAAAATAGTAGAACGGCAGTTATGCAGCCCTTTTTTTAGTTTAAGACTGCTTTATATACATAATCAGATGTCACGAGTGATGCAAAGTTAAAAGACTAAGGAAGGGTGGTACACACAGACGATCAGGCAAGGTCAGTCTGAGCCGGGGTACTCAGGCAGGGGTCAACCCAGCTGTGCCTCTGCCAGGGTGTCTGATGTGCATAGGCAGGGGAGGAACAAGCATGTCATTCTAAAGCGACCCTATTTGCCTGAACTGCTTTGAGTCTCTCTGCAGCTCCCCCCATTGGTTGAACTGCTCCGTGTCCTTCTGAATTTCCCCCAGTTAGCAGAGCTGCTCTCTAGTTAAGCATGCAGCTATCAGTTGGCCTGAGGTTGTGTCAAGCATGATTCCATATTGTCTGTGCTGTTCTCTGGGGTTCTTTGAGCTTGAGAGCACATTGTAGGTCTAAATTCAGGCCTAGACATTTTCAGCGAAATGTAAAATTTTACTTGCATCTATTAGTATCATCAACAGAGCCTGGAAAGCAGTGAACAAGGAGTGTTGACTGGAATTGCTGGTGCTTTGTAGTGTGGGTCATGGTTGATCTGTCAGTCTAATGCAGTCCCTTAGATCAGTTAGGCAAGAGCAGTACTTAGACTTATCTTCATTTTTGAAAATGCCATCTCTGAGAGGTTTGTAGATCGAAAGTCCGACCTTCACCTCTTACTTGTAGGATGAAAGTGGTGAGTTTCTCTATTCACAAGTACCTAAAAAGTCATGGTCTGATCGGGATTCAGTATAGGTGTCACTTCAGATCTGTTATTTCCATGTCCTCGGCATTTGGTGTCAGAAACTTAGCAGGCGGCTCCTTAGTTAGAGTGAGAAGGAAAGGGTTTGAGGGAAATGCGACAGCTGGCTTAGTTCCTGAAATTGCAAGTTCAGTTTTTCTGCAAATGTACAAGGTGCACAGGGATACATGGCTTGGTTTCCGATGACCTGTACCACAACTGAGTCTGGGCCAGTGCAATACATACAGTGGCCAGGGGTTGGGGACCCCTATGTTAGAGGGACATCGTCCTTTGTGTGGAAACTGCATAGGTCATTTCTAGGTGCTGTTCCTGGTTCTCCTAATGTATTGGTTAAGTTCAGCTGCTGTCCATGGCACCATTCTGAGACTCTGATTTTTAAGTACAGGCAGTATATAGAACTCCCGTATCTTAACAATGTAAAGGCTGTGGGTTCAAATTCCAGAGAGAACATACTAATGATAACCGTTCCCTTTACTGTAAGTTGATTTGGATAAAGGCGTCAGTTAAATGAAATAAATGTCAATATATGATGCCATAGCGCCCTTTCCTAAGATGTGCTGTCCAGGGTCCTGAAACCACATATACTGAGCCAAGCACTGTCAGCGGTGTAGTTATGTTGCTCTTTCTTACCTTGTTCACTGTAGTAAAGTAGACATTTAAACTGTCTATTTTACTAAGTACTGTAAACGAGGTCATAAAACTGCCTTCATGGTTAAGAGCCAGGCTAACAGTGGCAACAAACCTTGTTTTTTATGCTGGGGGTGTCTTACAGCTATCCATATTTCAGGAGAGAGCTTTAGCCTGGTAATACTATCAGTAGCAATGAAGCTTCAGAAGTCTGGCTCCAGGTAAATCAGGAACAACGTTGCAGTTAAAGGTTACCATCCTGGACATGTAACATGCTGCACATACTGCAGTATAAAATACTGAGCTGGGTGCAGAGCATGAACATGTTATAAAAATCACAGGCCTATTAAAATGAAGTAGTACCAGTTCATTAAAGCAAACCAGTTAGACTCGTTTTTTTTTTCCCATGATTGAAGCTTCCATTGCTCCAGCTCTGGTTATACAGCCCTCCCATCATCTCATAATAGTAAAAAAAGAATGTGGCATAAATATAAATGATGTTGCCAATAAAACCTTTAATTATGTAAATTTATGAATAAATAAAACTGATAAAAATAATGGAAGAAATATTTCACTTTTTATTACCTGGTGGTTTATTGCATATTTTTTTATTGGGTAAAGCTTGAAAATTGTAAGTCACAGGAAATAAAACTGTTCACTTGTACATAGAGAAGATAAGCAGCGCTTTCCATTGGTTTTTAGATGCTTCCCATCTGAAACGGGGAGGCTCAGCCATCATTAATCCAAAACAGATGAACTGGAGAGTCAGTGCAGCCAGGAGCTGCTGTGGCCATTGGAGGAGGGAGAGACAGGTGTGAGGGTCACTCTTTTTGGAAGAGGAAAGCTGAGGGTCATAATGTATCAAGGGAAATGGATTTATCTGCAAAGTTGTGTCTGCTGAGCTTGGCTATCCTGCCGCCACTGCGGCCTGTGTGAAGCTCCCTGTAATAAAGGAGCCGTCAGTCCCCGCAGATGTGGAGACTGATAGATTAAGTTGTGGTCGTGTTGGTATAATCCCATAATGCGATTCTGTGAGCGGCTTGGTGGATGTTCTGGGTGTTATAACCATGTGTGTGCCAAAATCTCCACAGCTTAGGTGGATGTATAATGCTAAGCAGTGGGTATTTAGCCCTAACCAGCTTAGACAGGATGACATTATGGGTTTTCTGCTGCTGGGTGGATGTCCAGAAAAAGGCTCTGTTCTGCTGCAGGGTGTCAGTGAAACCTTTTTATTTAAAAACATGAAACTGGCATACAAATATGAAGAAGCCATGTGTTATGACTCGCTGTGGCACGGTGGGGAGACAAGTGCAGGAGTCCAGGAACACAGGTAAACTCAGGATTTATTAAAGGGACGACACAATCAGGTGCACAGGAATCATTAGCAACGTTAAGACGTTAATGACCGGACTGGGGCAGCATATTCTAACGCTGACTTAAATACACAGGACTAATTAGACAAACTAGAAACAGCTGATAACATGGGGATTCCACATGAGGAAGCGAGGGGGGCATAACACACAGGAGGATCGGTACAAGCAGGGCATGACAGAAGCCCCCCCCCCAAAAGAGCACATTCTGGGCGCGCCTAAAGGGACCGAGGGGACCAAACAGGGGACTTGACGGAACGCAGGTCAGGACGGGACAGCACCTGGGGAAACAAAAGCAACAACATCAATGAGGCCATGGGAACAGGACCGACACACAGAACAGGCACAAAGAAATCAACCACGACAACAACTGACAAACCACAGGAAACACAGATGCACACAGGGGCACCAAAGACGGAAACAACTGAGGCACGACAGCAGGGGGCACACCAACGAAAGGAGGACAGGGGCCAGACAAAAACATAGAGGGGCCAGGCAAACAGGGAATAAAACCAAGGGAAGGAGAACCAAAAGGGGCAAAACCAAAGGGCAAAGAGGCAAAGGGTGGGAACCGGGGAATCTGGAACCGGAGCAGGAACCAGGGAATCAGGAAATGGAGCAGGAACCAGGGGTGCGGGCACACGCTCGGGCAAAGCGGCGGCAGCTTCGGGCGTACGCTCGGGCGAAGTGGCAGGGGGACGAGTCTTGGGCATCGGCGAAGCAGTGGGGAGACGAGCTAGAAACAGCTGATAACATGGGGATTCCACACGAGGTAGTGAGGGGGGCATGGCACACAGGAGGATCGGCACAAGCAGGGCATGACACCATGGCTGTTAATTTCCCCTGTGCACAATCTTCCAAATCCGCCTGTTAGCTCCTCATGCCCCTTAGCGTGTGAGATGCCATTTGGCGGAATCATGTCTGACACACAGAAAGTCATCTCTGGTACGTGGACAGGCTTGTTGCTCTTCCCCAGGCTTGTTGCTCTGAGATGATTGAGGGTGCCTCTTAAGGGAGTCTGATAATGCTGCCCCTGGTTATTGAGGGAATCTGGCCCTTTAAAAGGTCATGAGTTTTCTCTCTGCCTGTTGCTCTCGTTTCTCACCTAAGCTTCATTCTGTTCATACAGGCTCCACTGCTATTGTAAATTGGCTGTTTGGGTTCAGACCCAAGGTTCGGTACAGGGATGTGATGGTGATGTAAATAAAACTGAAGTGTGGTTCCGTAGTGTGGACCCACTCTCCTGAGAACAGGCTCAATTTACGGCCATAACGTGAAGTGGAAATTCGGATCGTGTCTCATTATTGATGGAATGGCTGAGCTTAATTGTATTGATCTGTCTGTAGGCTGGCAGGGGTGATGTGAGCATGCTCACACACAAACACACATGCACAGCCCTTAAGTTGTAGAGGATGGAGGATGCACAGTTCCTTGTACTTTAACTGGCTTTGTCCCCGTCCCATGCCAGCATCACGCGCATACTATCCTAGCATGGGGTGGACGCAGTTTTGGTGAGGTGTGAGACATTTATACCTGTCCCTCAGCATTTTGGATGGTGACACTGTCATGACCAGATGCTTTTGCCACGTGTGACCCTGTTCGGAAGTTCAGGTGGGATATGGTCAGCTTGAACTCGTCACCATGTGATAGTGATTATGAGGCTGTCCCTGGTCTTCTGTACACTTTGCGGGTGGTGGCTGTAGGGCCAGTGTCATCTCTTGCTCTTACGGTCCCCTCCCTTTCATTCTCTTTTCCCTTGAGATGCTTTGTGCTGCCATAAATCTCTCCTTGCCCCTTTCTGAATTCATTTTGTATTCTCACCTTCCATGTGACAGTATTTCACGCAGCCAGTCACAGAGACTGTGTCAGCATTCCACTTGTCCGTGTGCTTTATCTACAGACCGTGGGAGATGCGTCTTCCACATTTAATGAGAAAAATTTTCCCATCTTTTCATCTGCATTTCTCTTTCTGCTTCATTGTCTTCTTTCCCAGATTACAACGCCGTTCTGCTTTGACTTCCTTTGTTGTGATGTTACTCTGTCTTTCTTCTTGTTACTTAACATTTAAAGCTTTCCTTGACAGCCTTCTTTCAACGGTAATAAGGCTGTGATCTGAACAGCTCATTTTCCATCTAAAGAGTGTTAACCCTCCCACTTCCTCAGTTTCAGATAGTTTTTAGTATAACCTATGGTTTTTCTTTACATAGCTGCCAGTGATCAGTCTATTGAATTGGGTCGCTCCTGATAATTGTATTTTTTATTTTGTCTACTACTTTCGCACCATTTTCATCTTACTGTGGGTAGTAATGTTTTCTTTTGGAGGAGTATTTTTTGTTGCATGAGGGTAATTTCTGGAATGAGAACACAGTAAATGCAAGTGCCCTCCTCACTCCTAATGTGTCCTGCCTTTATCGACTGTGTCCATTCACTTAAAAGTTCCTCAGAAATAGTTATCGTGATTGCTTTTATTACCACTTTTACTTTTTAAAGTTGTCTTATATGATTCCAGGAAACATACAGTTCTAGAAAACTTCTTCAGAGTGATGAAGGTTGAGTAGCGCAAGGGTACAGGAGCAGTACCCTGGGATTCTAGCAGATTAAGCATGTTTTCTGGATTGATTGGCACTTTTAGGCTCTGTGATCCCCATGATAAGTCAAAGAAGGAAGACCTCTGCGTCCATCTCCATAGTCATATCCTCCATTGATGCTTCAGCCCTCTGCGAGGGGGGCTCTCAAACAAGCTCTCAATCACAGTGAGATACGAAGCCCTGGACCAGATGCTTTAAATTCTGCCAACACTTTTTAAACATGTTTTACTCACTGCCATGGGGGGAACAGAATGCCACAGGGACTCTTCTCTGCAGATCGGTGCACATATGGAGGCACAAATAATGAAAGAGCTGTGAGTCCATTCCTGCCGTGAACAACACTGGCTGGACTACAGACCTGGGGCAGCCAAAGCTGGGATCTTGGGGCTTGTTAAACTCGCCGCCAAATGTACCTAGACTTTCTGGGTGGCTGTTACCACGGCTATGAGAATACACCTTCATTGGGACTTGCCTTGAGCATGCAGTGTCGTTGAGGATGGTCCTGAAATTAATCCTTTTCAGAGCACAACTAGACGGCAGGTTTATTAGGTACAGCTTGCTCCCCCAAAACAGCCAATCATAACTGCACAGGAAGGGTCAAGAGGTTCCATTATTATTATAGCAGCTAAACAATGTCAGATGCAGTGGTTCCAGTGTCTCAGAGACAGCCACCCTCCTGGGATTCTTATGTACTACAGTGCGAAGGGGTTTCCAGAGAAAGATGTGATAAAAACCACTGAAAACCAGAGATCAGAGGACAATAGCCAGATTTGTTAACCAAGAGGAAGACCACAAGTACAAAAATAACAGGCCAATACAGCAGAGGTGTCTAGATGGGCTTCTCTGAATGCACAATTCAAAGTCCTTTTGGAGATGAAAGGGGTCCTACGTGGTACTACTCAGAGATGAGTGTAATTTTGAAGCATTAATTGAGACCTGAGATTCGGGCCCACATTTTCCCAAGGTCTGAGAGGATAATTCCACAGAGACACCTCTGATTTTCACAGCCGATCATGAGGAGCAGATACATACCTCATTCATCTCCACCCCCTTCCCCCCCTGCTCATTGCCTTTGGAATCTTCCAGACTGCTTGTTCTTGCCACCTTTTAATAGGACTGCAAGCCACCTGCCCCATGACAGAAAGCTGATTCTGAATGCGTAAACACAACCATGTTCAGAGTTGTCCTCAGAAGCAAAGGCAGATATATTATTTGGTTTATGTACACTGCTCAAAAAAATTAAAGGAACACTTTTTAATCAGAGTATAGCATCAAGTCAATTAAACTTCTGGGATATTGATCTGCTCAGTTAAGTAGCAGGGGGGTTATTAATCAGTTTCACCTGCTTTGGTGTTAATGAAATTAACAACAGGTGGACTAGAGAGGCAACAATGAGACGACTCCAAAACAGGAATGGTTTGACAGGTGGAGGCCACTGACATGGTAGCATGAGGTGATACCTGGACCCTGCAAAGGTTGTACAGGTAATGCAACTCCTCCAGGATGGCACATCAATATGTGCCATTGCCAGAAGGTTTGCTGCCAGCACAGTGTCTGCCAGCACAGTCTCAAGGGCATGGAGGAGATACCAGGAGACAGGCAGTTACTCTAGGAGAGCTGGACAGGGCCGTAGAAGGTCCGTAACCCATCAGCAGGACTGGTATCTGCAAGAATGAACAGGATGGGCACTGCCAGAGCCCTACAAAATGACCTCCAGAAGGCCACGGGTGTGTATGTTTCAGGCCAAATAATTAGCAACAGACTTCATGAGGGTGGCCTGAGGGCCTGACATCCCCTAGTGGGCACTGTGCTTACTGCCCGGCACTGTGGAGATCGATTGACATTTTCCATAGAATTCCAGAATTATTAGGTCCGACTCTGGCGCCCTACGCTTTTCACAGATAAGAGCAGGTTCACATGTGACAGATGTGAAAGGGTCTGGAGAAGCCGTGGAGAACATTATGCTGCCTGTAACATTGTTCAGCATGACCGATTTGGTGGTGGGTTAGTGATGGTCTGGGGAGGCATATCCATGGAGGGACACACAGACCTCTACAGGCTAAACAACGGCACCTTGACTGCCATCAGGTATCGGGATGAAATCCTTGGACCCATTTTCAGACCCTGTGCTGGTGCAGCAGGTCCTGGGTTCCTCCTGATGCACGACAATGCCCGGCCTCATGTGGCGAGAGTATGCAGGCAGTTCCTGGAGGATGAAGGAATTGATATCATTGATTCACCCCCAGACTCGCCTGACCTAAATCCAATAGAACACCTCTGGGACATTATGCTTCGGTCCATCCAACACTGCCAGGTTGCACCTCAGACTGTCCAGGAGCTCAGTGATGCCCTGGTCCAGATCTGGGAGGAGATCCCCCAGGACACCATCCGTCATCTCATTAGGAGCATGCCCTGACGTTGTCAGACATGCATACAAGCATGTGGGGGCCATACAAACTACTGAGTACGATTTTGAGTTGCTGCAATGAAATTTCAGCAAAATGGACTAGCCTGTACCGTCTATATGTTGATAATTTTCATTTCCATCAAACGATGTGGCATCCTTTCGTTCCTAACACATTACCCAGTCCATATCAGTATAGATATCCGCCATGATTTTTTTCCCCATTGAGATCTGATGTGTTTTCAAAGCGTTCCTTTAATTTTTTTGAGCAGTATATATCTTTTCTGCCTCAGTCTGATATCATTTTTGAGTATATGGTTGGGGAATGATCACAAAGAATGTGACTGCACATGCTCAAGATGAGTTTTCCACTGAGTTTCACACATTAGCAGGCCTGTTTTCTTGTTGTACAGCCAACCACAAGCAGGCTCTGGTGCCTTTAGCCTCACACCCAAACACTCATAGGTGATGCAATGTGGTGGCTTTGCCCCCGGTTGCACGTCGAACACGTGGTAAAGGTTTCTGTTCTGGGTAGTCCTTAACCAGGATAACAAAGATAATGGTGGTCCTTTGGATAGGGCTGTATCGCTTCTGGTTTGTTTGTGCGTCTTTACACTTTCATATGTTGCAAACTACCCTGGTTAAATTCCATGGTCTCCACATTCAAATGCAGTGTTCTACATAAAGAGAGGGTCGGTCCCAACATCCGGATGAAAAATGGCACAAACAAGGCTCAAAATGGCCAACGAAAATATCCCGAAAACCAGACTGATAAACAACCATATTTTTTCGAAGCGATTTTCTGAAGACTTATTCTCATGATTTCCTCCCACAAAGATGATAAATCCAGTAAGTGTATGTATTTGTATGAACATACTCAGAAACTACAAGATTTCAGGTGTGATTCGGATCTGCTTTGGCCAGAAGGTGCCAGGAGGTGTTAATGGATTCACACCCTGCTGTTCAGCAGCGATGGCTACCTTTCCATGGCAGATGAGTGTCTGAGACAGGTGAATGGAGGTAGAGCTCCCTGATGCTGTTGTCAGTGCGGTATGGGATGTTCCAAGGGTGGAGCACCAGCATAAGAAGGCATCCGGCCCCTCTGGCTCTGTGGGTACTGCCTCCACCCTGCTTGTTTTCTGGAAGTTTGCTTCTTTAGATCAGAATTATTTCATTACATTTATTTAGCAGAGAGGAAAGCAGGGACACGGACTCATAAACCAAAGGTGGCATATTCAGGACTGAGGAGGCTCTACCTGTCAAGCTGTTGTTATAGTTGTTATAATTATATTTTGATTCCTACAAGTGCGCAGTAATGAAGTTGTTTACCATTATCTCTGATATTTTAATTCCCAGATCCATATACATTCAGGGAGGTCCTCATCTCTGAAGTTGTCATGCCATGTAGATTAATCCCAGAATCCTCTGTAATTTGATTAAGCTGACTTCTGCACTCCTGGAAAAAATTTTGCCCAGAACCAACTATAAAATGTCTGTGTGTGAGCTCAGCGGGCCAGGTGACATGCATTCTGGCTGCCTGTTTACGCAGATCTTCAGTCCAGCTCCTTCCCCTGATTATTAAAAACCATACATGTCCTGGTTTTCATCACAGCCCATTCCCATGGCCTGATTGAGCTCATTTAATTATTAATCATATTAATATATAGCTGAACTCATTGCTACTCAGTCTGGGTCAGGACATGTTCATCATTATATTTTTTGTTAATATCCATCTTAATTACGTTGCACTTGTGGTTGGAATGAGCGACTTAATGGATTTGTGGTTATCAGGACCAGAGATGGATAAAGATACAATTACAGACCCTGCAGAGTGTTACGAATGAAGACCTATCACATGAGACAAGGGTGATTTCAGTTTGAAGGTTTAGGTTTGTATGCTTGAAGAAAAGTCATCTGTACTTTCTGAATGATATGGTATGTCTCTGCCACATCCTTTCCATTGCACATCTGCACTGGGTTACAAAGATAGCCTAAAAACATCGTAGGCACGCAACTGCCAACCATTAAGGACCTCTTTCTGTCTAGCCACTCGGCATCATTCGAGATCCGGCCCACCCTGCACACCGCCTTTGTTGTTATTATTTTAATTTCTCATTACCACTTAATATGCTGGTGATTATAACACCTTATTTGTCATCATCTGTAATTATTGCATGTTATTTCTTGTTTGTGACTAGTACACCTTATAGTTGTTGTTCCCCTGCCTTGGACTTGTTACATCAGGGAATGCCATCATAATTTTGTTGTTTGTTGTTCTCAGCAATTCAGTGACAACAAGTCTTGTCTTATATGTCATTAGAGATTTATGCATTATTTTTAAATATGCTTTTCGGTAAATAAATCCATGCAAACAAATTATGTTGTATCATCCACTAGATGCCAGTGTTGAATCATTTTTGCTGAATGTTTTTAAGCCACAGATTTGCATGTTGATTGAATTCATTTGAATGTTTGAAAGGTTTGTGTTGCACCGTGTCAAATTCAGGAATTCTGTTTTTTCTTAAGGACCCCTCTGCATCATTTCTGGGTTAAATATGAATATGAGGGGGAAAAAAGTGATTAAAAAGCACAAAAAATATGTATCACTGCAGAAAGTCAGTTCAGCTAAAAGTGCCAGCTGAACCACATGACAGAGGGGAATAAATGCTGATGCTAACATGTGCTGCCCTCATGTAATGAATTCTGTGTGTGAATGGGATTGGAAAACTCCAATCCAGTGATCAAGGAAAGTGATAAATCCCAAAGAGTGAGGCTGGCCCTAACCTGACACGAATGAGCCCGAAAGCGCAGACTAGCTCCAGCTAGCCAAAGTCACGTGGCCTGTGCTCTGCTAATTATGAATTCTAAACGAATGCCACTGTCTTCCCACCGCCCCCGTGCAAAATGGAGCTTCATCCTTGGCACCGAGACGCGCCGACTGCTAATCGATAGCACTGTGCTTGATTAATTATATTGCTTAGATGATGCTGCTGAATTATCAAGTGGACCAAAATACTTAATTTCTCTGCGTGTCTGGTCTGCGGGGGACGCAGGTTGAGTTTCAGCCACGACTTTATTGAGGTTATTGAGGTTGCTCACCTTCAAAAATGACCCCTACCTAGTGTGCCTTTCCAGGCTGGGGATTAGTTAACCTTGCCCAAAACATACATCCATGTGTCAAATGATGGATATAATACCCCTCCCACACCCACCCTGTGAACCCGATACCAATCAGGATGCAGTGGTGTCTGGCAGGTTGTCATTAGCATTATAATGTGTCGTCGGTTTGCATGTGCAAGCTATTCATTTCAAGTTTACAGTTTATTTCTCAGGACAAATTGACTCCCTTCCCTCCGGATGATTTAAAAAGTATTCAACATACCAGGAGAGTAAAATTACCAGATAATTGTTTTGTGAGAACATTGAGGGACAATACTGAGGCACTTTCATTCGATAGGTTTCTGTTTCCCTTCAAGTAATTTTATGTGCTTCAGATACTTTTTTTTTTTATGCCAAGATTTTTGTTCAAATTATACTAATAATAATACTGATTACCTATTTAGAAGGTAACAATGATAATTACAATGATAAATGTAGAGCAGATCAGGTAGATAGAAATCTTAGTTATAAGGAATCTGTATACCTGAGTTTGTGGTAGAAATCAATATATGACAAACACAAAATGCTTGTTTTCAGAGGAGAGCTTTACCTTGTAACAGACACAAACTCTTGGGATGCCTGTTATACCTTGAAGGAAAGGCACTCGACCCGAAGAGCCCCTCAGGAACCTCCGGAGGCCCCCAGCTCAATCCTCCATGTGCCCTTGATCCTACGGTTGCCTTTAATCTTTTGGTTTGACCTCCCTCGATATCAGTGCTCTGTTGTGCCGACACCCAGGACAGCTTATCGGCTTGTCAGTGGGTGAATCAAGTACAAATAAATTTTCTGTCGCCTTTAATCAATTATATCTCCCCATCGCAAAAAAAAGCCAAGGAAAGAGACAAGTAAGATCTTCTTAAGTCTTCGGCCCACAAGTCAGGCTCGATGGGGGCTGACACATGACTGAAACTGAGAATGGGCATATGTGTCACCTTCTTTCTCAGATTTAATCCTCTTCTATTTGACCTGATGTAGTATAAAGGCTGCTTGCTCCCACAGATGTCCCTGACCTGTGATTAGGGTTGGCTACTGAAATGATCTGTATGTAGGCTACTAGACCTTATTGTGTGAAATTCACTCTATGGACAAAAGCATTGGGACATCTGGCCATTACACCCACAAGGTTTAATGAACTTTTATGACATCCCAATCTATATCCATAAGCACCAATATGGAGTTGGTCCATGCTCTGCAGCTGTCACTCTTTTGGGAAGATTTTCCACAAGATTTTGGAGCGTGTCTGTAGGAATCTTTGCTCATTTATCCAGAAGAGCATTTGTGAGGTCAAGCACCGATGTTGGACGTGAAGGCCTGGCTCGCAATCTCAGTTCTAATTTATCCCAGAGTTGTTTGATGGGGTTGAGGTCAGGGTCCAGGCCCAGGATAGGCTCCAGACCCCCCATGACCCTGAATAAGTGGTTTCAGAAGATGGATGGATGGATGGATGGATGGGTGGACCATCTCAAATTTATTTATATTTATATATTTAAGGTGTCAAGTTAATATATTCAATTTGAAATTAAATTTGCCTTAGAAATAAAAAAGCCATGCCACTGACCTTCACTTTGTACCTTATCTTTTATTAAGCACGGATCAGGCACAATTTAAGCAAGGGCACAGTTTTAAAAGTATTGTTTTAGCACCTGTATTGGAAAAAACCAAAACACACTCCATGTTACATTTATACTTTTGCCCAAATTGATGTCAGTGACATCATTCAGGATTTGAACCAGCCATCTTCTGATCATGTGCGCTGAGTAAAAACCCACTGAGCCACAAAGTGCCTCCTTTGTTACACAGCATGCTCGCATTTCATATTGGCTTCCAGTTTTTCTTCCACTTTTATTGGTCAGTTTGGGGTGGGGGGTGTTCGTTTATATTGGGATGCATGTTTTTACTGTGCAATGCATATTCCAAACCAGAACCTCCAGACCTATGACTTCCAGCTATAGCATCAGTGAGAGGCCTACGCCTGACCTGTTCATCAGAAGTGTGAGTCATCATGGAAATGGTCATCCAAATCTCCCGTTCCTTCAGCTTCCCTAGAGTTTCCGGTTTGTCAGTGAACAGTTTACATCTGGGGAATCAGGTCAGCTGATTGGCTATTTGTATGATGGCTTCGGGGAGCTCCTTTACTCAGTGTTAATTTTACGGACAGGTGGGTGTCACATGACAGTGCGTGTGAGAGGGCAGGGTTATTTAAAACCTGATCGAGTTGAATGCATTCTGTGGCTGGAATGGGCTCCCATCGTCTTTCTCATGGGAAAATATCAGAACGTACATTGCCAAAATAATTTAGGCGAGCAGTCAATCTGCACTGCTCCATAAGCCCTCCCACATCTCATTTCCTCCTTCTTAAATGGCCTGATTCCTCCATCACTCATGTCCGTTCAGGAAGGTCACGTTCTTATGAGTTTTTTGCTGTCCGTTGATGGCTTAGAGGGCCTCGTTCTTGAAATGCAGTCTGTGATAGCACATCGGAAATAGCTGAGGACTGCTACCGATTTGGTTCTCATTTTTGTGCTGATTATTTTAATTTTACTTATTTATTTAGAACTGATTTTAGATCGTCTACAACTTTGTAGAAGCCTAGTGACAGACCGAAGCTATCAAATAGATGGACCCAGTGTTCTTAGTCACATTGAAAGTGCACTTGAGGCCCTTTCAGATGAACATAACCTTCACCACTCTAACTGTTGTACTTATACATAGCATACTAAAAGGCTACCATATACCATACTAAAATATGACCACATGTGCAGTAAATGAATCTAGATGTTTATTCCATGTCAGGTCAGGGCCGAGCTCTGCTGCTAAGGCCTTTGTGTGGTGACATAACACAAAAAAGCTCTTGCAAACAATACTGGGTAAATGATGTTCCTGTACCCTGCACTTTCGGTGACCCCTCTGCTCTTCCTCTAAGACGCTGCACTGTCAGTGCAGCTCTGAGAGCTGCTAAGTGGAATAATCAGTTGCCATCCTGTTCCCTGATCAGGCTTAATTTCCAGTAATATTCTTTATCTGCACTCTTCGGACTTGCTGCAGTGTGAATTCTTTATGACCTACAATTAAATAGGAATATTTTTTTCATAATGCTATCGGCTTAAGAGCATCTGTAATTTGTGTCTATGGATTTGGTTGAAATGACGGTCATATTTTTGAAGCTGTAATTAAGACTGACGGCGGGGGGGGGGCAATACTTAAAAAACTGGGCATGTTCTCCAAAAGGTGCAGGCGAGCGCCTGAATTGCTTATAAAAAATGTGCGGTTTTTGAAGAACGGTTTAAAGTCGCAGAAGGTTAGCTGGGAAGGTAAAGGGGGTGTGCAGTCGAACAATGCGATCGTCCTTCAGCTCACCGAAGATCTCAGTCGCGATGTAACAGTATGAATGGAGACATGCGTTATCTGTGGTGTTGTACATTCTCCTTCGCAAAAGCTACTGGCCTACATAATAACAAATTTTATAAAGATAAATATGAATTTCGTAATTTATTCAGGTAAACATGGAGACACTTGTTTTACTGAGTCTGAGTGAGGTCAGGTTTTAATAGAAGGTACTTTGTAGTCAGCCCACTAATTATTTAAAAAGCCATCGACAGATGTAAGTAGGCGATTTAGAGGGTTATTATCCTTCAGGGTGGTTCTCTTAGTGTATGTGCATATACTTATATAAATCGTGTGGTTTGCGGCACGTTGGGATTATTTATTATCAGTATTTACTTAAGTTTATGCACTGTTCGCCAGCAATATTCTTCTTCCATACTTTGAAACTCGGACGCTGTGTACGCGATGGCCGCAGGGCGGCGTCCTCACCCGCCTTATCGCATCTGCGGCGCCGGTGCAAGTCGAAAAGCAAGTGAACTAGGAACAGAATCCCCGCAGACCCCCGGGGCGCTCCGACGCCGGGATAATCAGCTTCCTCTTATTGATTTATAATGCGAATCAGGGGAGGGGGAAGCGCCCACATTCCGGACAGTCGGTGAGTCGCGGAGGAGAGCGTGAAGATGCCGGCTAAGAACCGGAGTCACTTCGCGTGCAGAGGGAGTGAAACCATAGTATTTAATCTCGTTCATCGTCAGTTCCGGGTCCTGCTCGGTAGCTGCATCGGACTACCTTCTTATTCTTATTACAGTTCTTCTTTTCTTCCACAGCAGGACTCTCTCTCTGCGCAACTTGCACTTGATCCTTAAAGTAAATTGTCGTCGCTTCGCGCTGAGAGCCGGATTCCTGTCCCCCCCCCTCTCTAAACGGAGGACCAGCAACGTGCTTTGAATGTCGAGCAGACTTCAACTAATACTGACTTCCCATTTAATGCTGGTTTGTATCGTCCGGCGCGCTGATCTGCAAACTCGGCGGATGGGATTTTACAGACGCTTTTTCCAGCATTACCGCGCCTTCATCGCATTAAATCATCCAGGGATCGCAGTTTCGTTACCAGTTGCTTCTTTTTGGCACCACTTTTATTTCCTTCCTACGATCAGTGAAAGAAACGTGCGGGTATGAAGTCCCGATAAAAACGCCGTGTGACAAATTGGCGGTCTTTTGTCTCGGCGTGCTTACCATTCCGGGGGTAAACTCATGGCTGCTCTCTATCAAAGATTTACCGGGAAGATTAACACCAACAGATCCTTCCCAGCTCCACCTGAGGCCAGCCATCTGCTTGGCGGAAATCGAGCCGATGAGGACGGAGCAAGACCGAACTCGGGCCCCTCACAGGGCGATCGCCCCCGGCTCCCCTATCGACGGCGGGGGGAACGCGAAGATGAGGATGTAAGGCAAATTAATGTCCTCCTCTTGCTAACCCCCCGTGTCGTGTGTTTCCAGGCAGGTGGAGTTGTGTTGTGGTTTGCACTGAGGATATGATGTGTGCCTGTGCTTGTAATGTTAACATTACTCAGAGCATGGCATGTGTAGTATTTACATGCACCGCAGCATGCAAGTATGTCCCTGCATCCGTAAGCAATACATATACCTGGGAGCTTTGTAGTAAATTTCTCCATTATATTTTCTCATTATTAAAAATGTTTTCATTAGTTGCGTCAGAAATGCAGTTTCCAATGTTGTCACTTAAACGGATGTGTCAGCGATCCTTGCCGGTTCGTTATTTTCTCGGATTTATTGAGATCCAGATCATGCCCACGGCAGGTATTATTAGATTAGTCATTTTCTGAAGGGATTTGTGGACACCACCGCTCCATCTTGGACTCATTTTACTCCTGATGTGTTTTTTGCCGTTTTCTTAAAGTTATAGGAGTTTAGGCAAAGTGATTTATTAATGGCTTTATCCAGGTTTCTCACTCCTGTAGACGTGTTATTAATTATTGTTTTTGATGAACTTCCGTATATTTATCAGACACAACACTAATTTATTTTCTTCAGTCTGATGCTGAAAGAGCGTAACTGGTGGCACAGCGCTGAGTGAAAAATAGCCAACATGTAGGCAAATTTTTGGGAACAATTTATTCCTCTCTAAAAGTTTGCAGCCATAAACGTCTATATTTTAATAATATCGAAAAATACGTAATATTAATCCACAAAACACGTGAGCCGCCACTTTGGGTATAGATGCTTCTTTCATTGTTCCTTTTTGAGACCACCTGAATGCTGCTGGTAATTTATGTAAGTAAGCTTATTAACTGTGCAATATGTATGTTTAAATGTATATGTTTTCTTGTAAGTTTCATTTTTTAAGTGAATTTTCACACTACTTTATGCGTTTATTAACGCCTCCCGTTTCTTTATATAAATAAATGACACCAGTTCTTTAACAGGCCTGGCCTGCCTTGCCTTGCCTATTTATGTGGTAGTAGTATTAGTCCTTAAACGCTGACGCGTCGTGTCCTTATTCCCTGGCTTTTAATGCCAGTCGTCGCCGCTGATTTTAAGGTTTTACGGTGCACTGACCCGATTTCAGTTCCCCTTCCGTTTTATGTGACACAGCGAATAAAATCCCGAATCGGTATAGACTGCGCTAAAAATACAATTTAATACGGCACTGGGAGTGCACCAATAAATCATTAAAATTGCCGCGTATATTTCCTAATAGTTACGAGGATTTTCTCTCATCCCTGTCTTATGAAGCATGGGGCTCTGTCCAGGGTGCTGAAATCCTCCTCGTGCGAACAAAGGGCAAATTAAGACGAATATGAGTCCCCACAACGTGTTGTCCCACTGGTAGGGAGAAACACGGTAGCTAGTTGCACTGCTGATGGACACTCTTTTAAGCATAAAGAGAGTGGTTAGAGCACCTTCACATTATTTAATGTCGACTGGGAGGAAATCATTAACCTTAAAGCTTCTGTCTGACATCGTTTTTATCTGACATCTTTCTGTCTGACTCTGATGCTTTATGGCCAAAATGATTATGGTAATTCATCATCAATAAAAATCAAATACATTTCATATCCATTGCCCCTGGTTACAACTCTACCTGCAAGCACAGTATGAGGGCTGTAGGTTTTACTACTGAGACCTCTGCATGTTGGCGTTTCTCTAACAGTCAGGCTGTGTCCATGTGTTGTGCTGAATATATTACCATGGGGACGGATGAAGGTCGTTTTATGGACTTTGTTGTCTGTGCTCTTATGTGGGGTTCAGGGCTCTCGCTTGAGGAAAGTGGAGCCTCTGGTTTGCATTTTTGGGATGTGACCATATTTCTTCCTCCTGTGATTCCGGTTGAGTTTATTTAATGCCAGTTTCAGTCATGCTCACTTCTTCATTCTTGCCCAGTCCATTTTTGCACCTTGATAGTTTGTTGATACTATGTATAGTTTACAGTAGACTGCCTGTTGCAGGATCTGTTAGCACCTTCCAGCCTAAAATTCTCTGTGTTCTGTTTTTCTACTGATTCAGGGCGTTCACCAAAATAATAAATTGTTAGAGGAACATTAACGTGAGGAACAGCGCTGCTTTGGGTGACGTGTTACCTGTCATCACGGCTGTGGCACATATTGACTCAGTCTTGATTGATTCATCTGAAGAGCACAATGCCACAGCAGGGACAGACCGGGAAAACATCAGTTCAGTTCTTACTAATGCTCTGTTTTGCAGAAAAGTGTCGGAGACTCTTCAATGTTGCGGTGTTCTGGAGGTGAATGTGTTTAGTGTGACTTGGTCATTGATAGATACATTAGACTTGGTGTGATGAGGAAGATTGGCTGTGAGTGACAAAGTTAAGATACATAGACGCAGAACTGAAAATCACTTCCTAGTACTATCAGCTTCAGCCTTTTTGTTGTTGTAAACACTTTTTTTTTTTTACACCTTTCGCTGTTATAGGTAGAATTCAATAAAAGCAGCCTTAATGAGCCGTCAGTGGCCTTCAGGTTGAAGCGGTTAAAAGCACCCTTTGACCATTAATCCTCTGCTGATGAGGAAGTTATTGACTTTCCCTCGGTGTCGACCCCGAGGATGGAGAGATTCGCACATCTTCATTTCTGAACCGTTTTGATTAGGTTTCCTCCCCCAGGTCCCGGCTGCTTTCACAGTGGGGTGAAGGTTTGGCACTGGATCCTGCCCCTTTATTAAATCTCCTTATGGATGGGGATTTTACTTGTGTGGGTTAATATCAGCAAAATATAGTTATGACCTTAGACGCAATATGCTTTAAGCCGCTATTTGTCTATTCAGATGACGCCTCTCCTTTTCTGTCTTTAATCCAGTCTGATCCCTTAATTCAGCCTCTGTTGCTGCCCTGTGAAAGGTAGGAACTGAAGTGGAACCAGTCTTTTATGAGTGATTGTGTTCACCCATAATTGATATTTACACAACAGTGGCTTGGCTCGGGGGTGAGCCCTTGTCACATAGTGGGCAGGAACACGGGAAAGTTTGAGTGGGTGTTGTCTGTAGTGAGGGCTGCTGGATGCTTATTTTGAGGCTTTGGGAACTGCCCCATGGGAGAGAACTCTTTTCTCTTTAAGAGTGGCTTGAGCGCTGGCCTGTAAAATATTCTTAAGATTGGATATCTTTGGTATAAAATGCTGTATGGCTGACCATTGTGAGCTTGAAGGAGAAAGGTAAGGGTAACCAATGTCAGAGGTCAGGCCAGTTTTGACCCCATCACGCCACCGTATTCATACTCTCCACTGTAGCATTGTGGGTAATGTCATGGGGGCTGGGATTAAGCCAGCCATTCCTGTGTTATTGATCAGTGACTTTCCAGCAATCATCCAGCATTTCAGGTTGACAGAATAGCTATAGTGAAGAGATGTGAATTCGGCTTGACATATGGGGTAACGCCTACGATTAGATGTGCGGCATTTACTGGGGTGAAAAATGAACCATCCAGGTCCGTGTTCCATTCCAAACCTCATTGTTTTTATAGAGATTTATTACCCTGAGATCTTCAAAGCTGTTGTCTTTTTGCAGTCCCTGTCCCACCTACGGCCATATTAATGATGTTGATGTACATCTGTGGGCTCTGTTGCCCAGGCTTTTTTAATCTTAAACGGCATTAATAATGCACCCAGTGCCTTTACCGAACATGTTGGATGGCATTAGCATGCATTATGTTCATTGGGGGGGGTGCTTTGCCTGGCCACGTGTTGGCAGTCATACATATGCAAATGACCATAATGCAGCTGGAAAATATGGGCTGTTTAATATTTGACCCTGCAAAAATACGGGAAAATGACTAATATAATAAGACTGTGTGAAGCCATCTCAACTAATGTAGGGATGAAGACATTTGATGGCCATGTAGATGACGTTGGCTTTGACTGTGTCATGGTCAGTATATTTAGAAATGCTTATTTTGGAACACAACCAATAGGGACCATGATTTTTTTGAGTATCTTGATGTTTTGTTTATGTCTTTATGTAATCTGTATATATGATTATCTTATATTGGTAAGTTTTAAAAAAAAAAATGTATCCCTAAGAGCAGAAACCTGAAATCCTCCTGCCTGCTGTTTGATGTCTTTTTGTCCTCTGACCACACAGCAAAATTGATTCTAATGTGAAATCTCAATAAAGTTTGACTTGAAAAAACTAATTATTCATTTTCCAAGTTCAAAGAAGGACGACATACTCCAGAATCTGGAATCGGTATTTAAATGAGTTAAATGATCCATGTTTGTTTATGAAAATGGCTTGTGTACAAAAAAATCCTGTGTCGTGAGCATTCATGTAGATGGCTGTGCCATTCACACACTCCAAGACGTCACATATATTACATCTGCAGTCATAAGGCTTCTTCACCCAGATTTGGACAGATGACATTCTTTTTGTTATTGAGGTACATCCTAAGGAATTTGGTGGTCTGAGTATTGACCCTGACCTCACTAAAGTAGGGCAGTTAATCGGGCTTCTGAATATCACAAACAAACACAAAGCCCTGGCGTCCCCAAGGCCGCTGAGGGTTGACATTATGAAGTGGGAACATCTGCTGTTATGGGAGCCGAAATAGCTTCTACTTTCTGGAAGCAGTCACTGCAAAGCTCTGTCCTTCTTGGCAGACGCCTTGCTGAAGCTCCAACAGTGGGAAAAATAAAGTGACAGAGTGAGTTCTGTTCTTCACTCAATTCGCCGGTACACAGAGAGATGCTGGTTAGATGTCTCCCACCAGACCTCTCAGCATCTCCACGCACTCTGTCAGTATCTTTCTGAACTTGTCATTTCCGACACTGTCAGGCATCTCTGGTTGCATCTCTGAGACTCTCCACATTGACTTGTCAGACTTGGGGCTCGGGGTTTGTCTCCAGGTAAGCATGTCGGGGAAATTGTAGGTTATGCTGCGATGTGCTCAGCACATACGCCAAGCAGATGGACCTGCATTTGGATGAAAGTGCTTGTATTTTCTGCGGCCAGCTGAGAGCGATTCTGCAGGGTCAACGGTTCTAATGGGGGGCTATTTTTTACTCAAGCCAGGACTTGCTCTTAATCCCTGAGCAGCATGCTGCATTCGTGCGGCGATTTCTGCCCAAATACCGCCTTGCCTGCATGTCCTCCGCTGCCCCAAAAGGGGAGGGGCTCTAACAGCTCCGCACGTGACTCATGCACCACAGAGTTTTTCCATTAGGCAACTGCTGCAGCTACCCCAGCCCAGACATCAACAAAGTAGCCTTATTGGTTTGTCGTTTTAGTATTATGCAAATAAAAATAAAAAAAACAATGTCAGAAAGAGAAACAGAAACTTTATTGATTCCATATATAAAAGGCTAAAAAGAATGTAAAATGCAAATGCCAATTAAAGTTGTTATAAAATTGCTTTATACAGTATATTATATTACATTTTATTATGGTAATGGTAATGATGTCACTTCTCATGATACCAGTGCTAATACTGCTACTGAAATGCACATGTTTTTGAGTGCGCCTTTTGAAAGGGAGCTTTGGCAGTTAGCGAACGTCTCTTACTGCCTGCTGATTAACTGCTTAGCCTAAAGGGAGGAGAAAAGGACAACAGCAATTAGAATTGGCTTTTTGTCCAGTATATTGATGGTGAAAACGGCATTTGCCACTTCACGGCACGCCCACTGTCGTCGGAAGGCAGCCGGGATATGTAATCGGCGGTGGAGCTGAAGGCGGCAGGAGGCTGGCGGAGCCGTTATTATCTGACCGCTTTCCAATTATCACGCTGGAAGCTGTGAAATTTCTGCTCGCCCTCATCTGTGGAAACACCTAAGTTTAATCCCGCCATGTGGAGAGGCGAGAGGACAGAGCAGGTTCGGTGGGTGGAGGCTGATGAATAGCTCGGGACTTTTAGTGCTGCTTACAGAGCAGTGGGTTCCATTGGTGGAGATGCCCCCGCTGAAAGGTGTTCAGTTCCAGGTCATTTGCTCTAGGTGGCACTGTGATTGAGATATGGCTCTCATCTGTGTGTCATTCTGAAGGAACACACTACATATGAAACTGAATTTAAAGCAAGTGATGTTTCTGTAAGAACTGAGAGCTTGATCCAGCTCCTCTTCTAGGAAACGCAGGTCGTAAAGTTAGTTACAGCCTGGGCAGGATGCCAGCTCATACACGTGTGTTGGCACACAGAGGGTGGTTTGTGGTCATTGATGTGATTAGATTATGGGAACTAGGCAGGGGGGCCAAGAAAACTCAGAGATGTATGGGAACATCACACACACAAACAGGGCTGACTCAAACCAACTACACAGGAGTACTGAAGTACCCACCACATACGGACAGATTAAGCTCATTTGTTCTCAGCAAACTGCCTATCAAATTCTTTCATACTCTGGAGGGTGCATTTCTGATAAGATCCTCATTGCTCTCTCTATTCCGAAACCCTGCAAATGTCTCTCCCTTTTCTGTTTATGACAGCATCGAAGTGATGATCAAACTCTGTGACGTGCTTTTAGCCATTTCAGCAGCAGTGGGTCTGTGTGACGCATGAGACAAGTCCAGCGGGACAGATGGAGTGTGAAATCCTTCAGCAGAGGCATGAAGAGGTGGAGCAAGAACGAGAGTTGGACTGGACTCATTTGACCCACAAGCCATGGAGGGCTCCTTTTGCGGGAACCTTCAATTAAGCATGGAATTACTTCCAGTCCAGTTCCATAACGTTCTACAGAGGTTATCTGTGTGCCACCAGCTACTATAAATTCTAACTTCTGTGCTGCAATGGAAACCACAGAGGAGATGAAAAGCAGAAGCAGAACCACAACAAAGGCTTTTTTTGTAATGATTTTTCTGGAATGATGGAGTCATCATTTTGCAGGCCCAGGGGTCTATCTGTCAGTCCGTTGGCCTAAATTGTCCAGAATGAAGGATTGTGAATACACAGTGATGCCAGGCGGATATACAGCATAGAGGAACAAGATGAGCTGGCCTCCTGCTTCAGGCCTGGCATGACGGCCATCTGCGAGTGAGGAGACCAGAGGCCATCGGTACTGTGTGTCCCAGAGCCATTTCCACTCCTGACTCCTGCTGTGCTTGAGTTCTGCAAAAAAACGTTTCATATCTGAGGGAAGCAGACGGCGTCTGTCTTCCTGTGATGAAGCATGTTTTCTTGTCCCGCAATTAGGAATTTAATCCATCAAATGAAGATAACACAGGAGCTCCCCTTCAAGTCACATCCCCTTTAAATCTCCAAGCAGTTGGGTGCAGCACGTCCCTGCTCTCTGTCTCCTGTTGCTGTCTTTAGCCCTGAAGGTTTTATGCAAGCTTTTATTAGCTTCTGGATCATAGGTCCCCCATCCCAACGTGCGTTAGTGTTGCCCACAAATAACATAACACTTTGTTTTCTGTGGAGATGTATACTTCCCGAGGTCCACTGTCACAAAGTAACAACATGCTTAATTATGCAGCTGGTTAACAGGCAGCTGTGGTATAAATAAGATCCACTGTCCAGAATTACCCCCCCCCATTTCAGCTAGAGTTTTATTTATTTATAACAGGGGTACAGGGATGAAAGCAGCTGACTTTGAATATACCTGGTTATCTGACTGGGGTGGTTTGTAAGCTCCTGTTTGAAATCACACAGCTGTCACTTGCATGGGAATTTTTTTAGCTGGGGGGGGGGGGGGGGCTTAATGTTGTTGGGTCAGCCTCTCCAATCAGGTCAAGGTAACAGATGGGCACCCTGGACTCTCTGCTCTCTGTGGTGCCTGCTCCGGCAAGGTGCCCCCCCCCATGTTACCATGGTTTCCAGAGGCAGATTGAGTTGGCCACAAGTGATGAGGATACACAAGCACGTCTGTTAATTTCAAGTATGATCTGAGGGAATTATGGAAACAAAATATGCAAAGAGGACCAGAGAGGTCCAGAGGAGCAAACAAGATGGGGAAAGATATCAGTATTTTTGGAGCGTAATTTACTGCTTTGTTTGTGTCCCTAAAAGCTGGTCAGGGAGAGTGACAAGGTTCTGAAACGGCTGTTGGATTACCCAGCATTCCCCATGGCATCAGCAGTGCCTTCATGCAATCAATCATTTCACATTTTATTCTGGGCAGAGCCTCCTATCGGCTGGTCTCGAAACCTAATTTCCCCCTTACGCTCTGTTAGACTTTGCACTCCCCCCATTGCTTTGTTGTACTTCTTGTTTGGGGTCCGCCCACCCCGGCATGAGCCGATGGTGTCGTGGTAAAGGATTGCTGTCATCCATAATCCCACCGTCCTGTTAAAAATACCCAAGGTGGCATGTTGAGCTGTTTTTGAGTGACGAGCTTTCAGCATTCAGAGTGTAGTGAGATGCAGTTCCTCTTCTCTAGTTGGGCAAAATGCTGTCCCATTCATCTTCAAGGCCGTGCCGTCTTGGGTGAGATGATTGGATTGCTATCGGTCTTTTTTTTAAATTTATCCTGTTTTTTGTTGTTACTTTACAGTAGCGTGGGTTGGTAAAGCAGTATAAATATCTCAGTTTCTGCTTTTGTCTGACTCTTGAAGTAGCTGTTGGAAGTTCATACTAGCTGATTGTGGTTTTTTTAAGTTGTCTTTTCTTGAAACTGTAACCTACTTCTGCTGAACTTCTCCTCTTCCCTCAGGAACTCACTGAAGGGATGGGCCTTTTCTTTTTTAAGGTGTCATGTAAGCCTAATATAGCTCCTGTATTTTGTTCACCTTCATATTTTGACATGCTCGACTGTTTTCCTAAATTTCTTTTCATTTGCTGATGTCTGTCTGTTTTACAGGGAAACTTTCTCTTGTTTCTTTCAATGTAACCATGTACCGGTTGTGGTGTCATTACAGAACCTGTGAATAACGTAAAGTAAATGTAAAAGCAACGTATTTCACCCAGTGTGTAGTGAACCTGCAACAGACGTGATCTCTGCAAAAGTAACATTTTGAGGCAAGACAATCTGTCTGTAAATAATAGGGTTTTGTTCCGAGGTTCTGGATGTCTGCCACTAGGGGCAGTCATGTTTTATAGCTGGCAAGCAGGTGGGCCAGGGTAGGGTTGGGCCACATGAACCCGATGCTGAGAAGGATCCTAGCAGGCTGAGCTGGGGTCGGGGGGGGGGAGGGTGTCCTCTTGTTAGTTAAACACCCATATTAAGGTAGTGCTTTTGGACCTCGTAAATGCTTCTCTCTCTCCATGGCTTCTGGTGCCTCAAAACAACAAACATGAATTCTGGGACAGCTCACTGAGACAGTGTGTATCTTAAGCCTCAGGATGGACACTCTATGGATTAATTGATTTAACATCCATGCCATGATTGAGCTCATAAAATTCCTACTACCAGCTGCAAATATATCTATAAATATTTTTCCTGTTGAGTGGAGGATTGTGAACAATAGAGGTCATGCATGTGAAAATCAGATACAGAACTCAGCAGGTGATGCTGGAATCCGCTCTGACTTAAGGTGGCGCTCTTCTGCTTCTCATCTGTTTTTCATTTAAACAGAGCGGGTTCAGAGAAGATGACGAATGACTGCTGAAACCTGGCTCCGTGCAGAGATACGAAGCAGCGTTATCTACAGAGCACTTACCACAGTTTATCAACAGAGGGCAGGATTCTCACAGTTTTCCACGAGTGGGAGACGGCAGCGCCTTTATGCAGAGCTGTGAATGGGAAAGTGCTAAATGGTGATTGTGATACAGAGATATTGAAACCAACCTTATGAGATCTGCACTTCCTGTGCCGTCTCTGCGGAAAGATTTGTCTTGCATTGTCGTTGTCCCAGGTCATGGACGTCCCAGTCAATGGAGGAACTTCAAGGGACCAAACTCTTTTTCCCCACTAACCACAGGTGCAATTTCACGCTGGTGTAATTTCCTGTCCCGTGGTGCTGACAGCTCTGACTCCGCGCTGACCCCACTGCCCTTGCTGAGCCCACTGCTAATAGAGGATAGAGGACATTAAATCTTACTGATGCCGTTGTCAGAAAAGAATTGAGTCGTGCAGATCTGTCCCCTACACATGTCCTTCACTATAAAGAGTCTAATCATAAATAAATCATCATGCATGCAATAGGAAACCAGATTTTCTATCAGTTATCCAATTTTACCAGAGTTTTCTTTCAGTACAGTCCTGCTTTTCTTGGACATGGGTAACTCAGCTGCCCCCTCTCCCAACAACTATCACATGGCTGTAAGTTGTACAGCTTGCCCTGATTCTTGCACAGAATCTGATTGAAGCATAGTCAGCCACTGCATCCTCTCCAAATTCTATACCCTCACAAATCCCTTCCTCCATTGGCTGGGAGTGTTGAGATTCCTACCCCTTCAGCCCACTTTGTGCACGGTACCTGGTTACAGGGTGGTAAAGTGCCCTGCAACCCATGTTGATCCTGGTGGGGTTGGGGGGGGGGGGGGGCGTTGGGAGAGTCATGGTAACAAACCCCACAGCTCAATGCTAGGCTGGGAGGACAGAACTGGGAGAGTTCCTGTAACTCACACCATTAATGAGGACCTCAGAGAGATCAAATCTGAGGATTGCAGGGTTGAATCTGACCCCACGTTGTCTCTGAGGAGTACGCATGCACTCCACTTGTCTGGTTTTTCCTGTGGTGTGTGTGTGATCATGCCCTACAGTTGACTTTCTTCCCATCTGGGGATGGGCTTCAAGTTCTTGGAAGTCTCCTGACCACATCCTGGCTGGTTCATTAAACGGAGCACATGGTCCACAACTGACCCAAAACTCACCAGCTTTGGGGCTCAGCTGGTGACCATCTCAGTCAGAGAATGAGGCCAGAATCTGTGCAGAAGGACTGTGAATCTACAAGCATCACCCCTGAAGCTGTGCTCCTGTTACCAGCTTACATACTTGGACCCATTCAGTTGCATGGTTCCAACTATGTAAATTGCTTTGCTTTTGGGAAATGCACCCCAGAGCCTCGAACACCATGATGACAGCCAACGGTTCCTGATTTTCCGATTTTGTTCTTTTCACCTGCAGCTTGTGAACAGATTTGTGAGGTGGGGTCTGTTATGCCTGAAAGGAGGACCATCCTGATCACAGCACAGGCTTGTTCTCAGCCAAAATGCTGTGAAATGAAGATCGTATTCCTTGCAATTTGGTTCACAGAAAAGGAAGGAGATTTTTGGAACAAAAACCAAAGGGAACTTTGTTTCCCTGATTTTGCTATCCTGTAAGGATCCTTTGTACGCTTGGTCCATCATGATCAATCCATGCCTGGACTTTCGGTGATGCAACGCCGCATGCACCAGTCACACTAATACACTGGAAACACCGATGATAAAGATGCACCGCAAATCGAGGCTAGTATTCTAATCTTTCACATTTCTGGGACTTGATACATTCGTTAAGAGAAGTGGAATTCTGCCAAAATAGTGGAGTTTTGAGCTGGAGTCCATAAACTGTGACTCTGTGGGGGTTTGACATTTCTGTAAATTTTTCAGCTACTGTACAGTATGTGTCGCAGGGGCTCATGGCTGGGAACTCTGGGAAACCATACGTTCTCAGTTCAGATGGTTAAGCTTCATGTCCTATGAGTGTCGTGCTGCCCTATTAAGATAAAATTAATTAAGCATGCAGTTGATTGGTCCTGAGAAAAGGGAAGAATCTGAGACTCGATTAAAGGAGTGGCACAGATGTTTTTCTTGGTTTGGCAGACGGACAGGCAGGGAAGTTGCTGGCTGTGTAGTGATGCTACACTCTGCTTAACCTTCAGCTAGCCTTTAGGTTGTGGAGTGTCCAGATTTAATCTAACCTATGTTTCTGTTTGCAGAGTCCCGTCACACTCCTCTCCAAGCCCCTGACATCAGATCAGGTGGCGGGTGGTCAGAGCCTCCTATCAGAGTAACTAACTCCAGGACCTTCTGAGGGCTGATGCAAGGCCGGTGTGCCATATTTAAACTACCTCTAGTCTACTAAATAGACTTAATCAATCAACATCAGAGCAGCCTGTTCTCCAGGTCCGATAGTAGGCAGCTTCCACATGCTGGTGTATTTGTTATCCTGACAGCACGATGCCTTACTCTGCTTTGGTTATCAATTGTGTTGAGGACAAAACTTCCCTTTTGACAGACGGCATTTAAGAACAGTGTTTTGTACTCTGGAACTGAAATATGGGAGACAGCAAAAACCTGTTTTCGGGGAACAATTTAAGGCCTTGAACTCAGAAAATGATACTTTTCGGTTATTCTTTTGAAGATTTGAATCTATCCGAAGCTCCAATTTGTACGGTAATTTTCTACAGATTTCAGAGTTATTTTATTTTTGCTTTTCCCCAAGTGAGGCAGACTTTCACAAATGCAACCAATCTCGCAATCAACAAGCGCAGCCAAGACGACGATTTAGCTAATCAGAAGACGTATCTTAATTATCCCACGCTGTATCGCCTTTCCGTTAGTCATGCTTGAATCAGTCGTTCCCTTTATCGTCCCCGTAATTATCGCTCTCAGGATCTCTGTTCTCTGGTGCTCATTGTCTGCTCTGCGTATAAGTTGGCAAATTACAAGCACAAATATGCAATTATAGAGCCTTTACATTAAGGCGCTGGCTGTGGGGTTCCGAAAAAGCTGGAAGTTTCTAATGGCTTTTAGATCCAGCCTCTAGGTGGTTTTGAAGAAGCAGTTAAAAAGATTGTTCGTCCTTGGAAAAAAAATCTGTTAAATTCCTTTTTTTTGGATTCTGCACAGTGTTTAAATTAATTTTTCTGACTTTGTAAATCCTGCCTGTGTAAAACAATGATGTCGACTGTATTTGATTTTCTCAAAGCGGTGTGCTTTGAGAAAGTGGGGTGTGTGACGGGGTCTGTCTGACGTTTGGCTTTACCAGGGCTCCATGTAAACACGTATACAGACAGCTTGACGCAGGACCGCAAATTCAATTTATGTGCCGGTAAAATGCTCTTCCACGCCTCGTTTGATCCTGGGAGCCAGAGAGCTGTGTGGGTGCAGCGGATAGCAGGAATGTGAGCATAGCCATACAGTGTGCACAATTAAAACTTGGTGGTTCATTTTTACTGCGTCTCTGGTCCAGTGAGGGGTTTTTAAAAGCTTGGCGCTCTCAAGTTGATTCTTATCAAAGCGCACTATGAACTTTTGTTCACCTCTCCGTTAATGGAGTGAGAAATCCCAGTTGCCGTGACGCCTGCCTGGTTGAATTTCTGTTCTGTATCGTCGAGCGGTTCCGGCCCATCAGTCAGCAGAGGTGCAGGTTTTGCCTGCGGTTTTGGGTTTAGGAAGTACAGCACTGTTTTTCAGTTCTCTCCCTGTGCCCCCCCTTCAACCCCTGCCCCAAAAAGCAGTGCTGCACTGATGAAGCAGAACATTACTACATGCCCAGTGATTCTCAGCACTCAGAGAGGCATCTAGGACTGGGGGGGATGGGGTGGGGCATGCTCTGAACCTTCTCTCGTGGAACATCTGCCCACTCTGCAGAATCCCTCTATTTGCACTTGAAATTGAGAGACACCATGTAATATATCACCCCTCTCTTGGTGGAGGGTGGGGTGGGGTATGTGGTCACTCAGGCGTCGGGCCCAAATTGAAAAAGGACACGATTGAATCTTGGTTCTTTAAGGTTTAGGGGGTAAGGAAAGAAGCCGCATTTGCTCCAGGGCGGGGTTTCTGATACACTATCTCTCTCGGTCTGATGCTGATTGTTAGCAGCTCTGCTGGTGGCCATCACACAGAGGGAATGATGTGGTTATGATGAGAGCCATTTCTAATAAAAGCTGCCCAAGTGTGATCACATGCAC
>JAODLD010000001.1:18923901-18943888 GCA_026781065.1 Mormyrops boulengeri
TGGGTTTTGCCCCCCCCCCCCCCCCCCCAAGTTTATCTTGCCTAAGGAAATTGTGGGGCTTCCCTAAAACTCCTTTGCATCAGACCCCCTGGACAAAGGATTAGTTATGGGATTAAACACGGGATTAGATGTGGTATTAGTTGTGGGATTTGATATGGGATTAGATGTAGGATTAGTTGGGTGTTCACATTCCAATGTCCTGCTGAGACGGTGATGGACCTGGAGATGGGGTGACCCCTGGCTCCATCATCACACCTCATGCATTCTTCTCACAGGTAGGGTATCCATCTTATTGGGATGGGGAAAAGACTCTGAGAGCCAGGTCTCTGCTTTGTTTACCAATCTCCTATCCATTAGGAGCAGCCCGGTGGGCGTGCAGCACACACACAGAACAACTGCTGATTCCCCAGCTGTGTCCACAGCTCTGATCTGCATGTAGCTTCTGTTTATCTGTGTCTTATTATTAGAGTTTCAGTTCTACTGGGTGTACTTTAGTCAAACCAAAACCAAGTCAAACTATACTTTAGTCAAACCAAAACCGAGTGGGTTTGCTTTCTTTTTAATGTTGATAATGACCTTGCTTCAGCATTCTCTTTTACTGCCTCCCCTTGGTCCCCTGCCCACCATGATGACTTTCTGTCAGCACTACTATCGAACGCTCTGTTGATGTATCCAGTCCTGAGAGGCTCCAGCAGTATCCTATCAGGTTCAGTCATGAGGAGGGATTCAAATAGACCTCACAGTCACCTCGTTTTCAACTTCCACCTAACTTTGCATCCATAGAGGTGGTGTATAGGGGGCATCAGCAGGCATCTTATCTTTCAGTAGCAGGGTCCTGTTCTGAAATGCCATCAGAGACAGAAAAACTGCTTTTTGTGGACGACACGGATCAGCTATCCAGGGAATCCCTTTGTATTTTAGCCATGCCCCAGCGTCTCAACTGTGAAGGACTGCGTTCCTAACATCAGTAAACAGAATGGCTGCTTGGGTCCTCTCTACGTCACAGTCAGGACATGGATTAAGGGCCGGAATGTCACACAGAAAGGGACAGAGGCAGGCGTGATACATTATTGACTTAGGGACCATGCTGCTTCTAAGCTAAGAGGCAGATTCATCTGAGCGCTGTACTAAGTATGAGGCACAGAGTAAACGGCCTGTGTTTGAGGATGGGTGGAACCGACTCAGTCCGTCAGTGGCGATGCTGCTGCAGAAAAATGCTACATTGTGTGTCAGTCACTCTAAATTGTTCTTGAAATGTGACTGCGTGTGTCACTCATCTGTACTGCCCCCTGCTCTGCTCCCGTGCTTCCCGGGCTGACTTCGGGATGGTCAAACGGCAGCTTTGTGGATTCTGTTTCCATCACTGAGATACAAGGCTAAATCCGTCTGCCGGCATGTTTGAGCTGGTCCCACAGGGATGCTCGGACGAGGCTGCCCATTGCAAATGCCTGGGAAAGACATCAAGGACACGATAAGTTATTTATCGGCAGCATCAATAATGGGGGGGGGATAAAAAAAAAAAACAAGTTCAACAGTCAGCACGGCGTCTTTACGCATTATCAGCCCCTTGGGCATACATCCATTACGGCCTTATCGCCATATACACCCCTCCCGGACACACGTCTGCCGGTTGCGGGTCGCTCATGCGTTATCTCTCACTGAGTCAGCAACCTCCCAGCAAATCTCCTGAGGACAGGGAGGGTTGATGGTTTGCTACCGGCTGCTCGCTAATGTGCTAATGCCACACGTCACGCCCTAGAGGGCCAAGTCTTCTCAGTTTAAACACCCCATTTTCCCATGACCTCATGGGCTCTTGTAAGAGCCCTCCCCCTGCAGCTGCACTGCTGATGTGTGCTTTAGGCAGATCTCTGCTTCAATCTTCCATCCTTCTGCGTTCCCCTGAATGTCCCGGAAGTCCCCAGGAACGCTATCTGCCATTTCAGTGAATGGCTGCGCGTTCAAGCTGCTCAGCAACAGTGTTAATTTTGTCAACGAAAATTTTGACGATAGGTATTAATTGACAACCTTTTATTTCATGACTAAATTGTAACAACGATGTGAAACCTTAACCATAAGTAACCAAACAAAATACGAGACTTTTGGCATTTTTACTTTTTTGATTGCATTCAGAGAAAAATGGTCTCCACAAAGTCAAAAACCAGGATTTTATTACATTGTAATAAGTAATTTAAATGTAATACACACACAAACACACAGACACCCATGTGCATGGGTCATCTTTGAGAGAAGTGCCTTCCTGAAACTAGACTGAGATAAGTAAACTAGCAAAAGGAAAGACACATAAGCTTAATGCTAGCTCTAAATGCCACACTGATGTCCCTTTTTGTCCTTTGGGAATTTTACTGTATTATATACTTTCTGTTTTTGAAGAAGGGTTATTGTAAATTGTGGAGACAGGTTTTTCACCCAGTTAAATGTTTTTGATAGTTGTTTTGATGCTCTAATAACAAAAATTATTATAGGATAAAATGGCCATACAGTTAAATTTGATGGATGTTTTAATGCCCTAATAGCAAAAATGAAACAGGGAAAACTATGAATGTTGTTGATGTATGCGGAAAATAAATACAACCTGTGAAGGAAATATGATTGTATTGCACTTTTCTGACAAACTTTAGGCATTCATTTTTATATATGAATGTACTACAGTAAGTCAGTAACACATTCTCAGCCTAGATGACTAAGCGTCATAGGGTCTGCTTATGTATAAGGTACGCTTACTTCTCAAGGGAATTTACAGTTCGGAGAAATATTCTTCAGCAAATTCCATTTCAGTATCATGAACCTGTCGGAAAAAATTATAACTAAAAAGATGCCTAAAATTAGGCTAAAATTAAACATGAGTTGCACTGACTATATTTTAACTAAACTTAACTTTTTTTTTTTTAATAGTTATTGCGTGAGTGTGTATGAGAGTATGGTTTTAGAGGTTGCATAAGCAAATTTTATTGTACGGACCTACTGTACAATGACAATTAAAGTCTATCTATCTATCTATCTATCTATCTATCTAAACAAAAAAAGACTACATTGTGACTTTAATCCAACTACAATTTCCAGTAAGTGACAAAGACTAAAACTAAATACAAAATTCTTGCCAAAGTGAACACTGCTCAGCAGGCTGATTCCTCATTTTGATATACAGCCTCCGCCATGCTGTGTGACACTTCCTACAGAGGGCTTGATATTTTTAACTAGCTCGTAAAACACTGATTGATATGATCTCTGTTGTGGACACTGTTTAAGGCTAATTCGGTGAACAGGGCACAGGGCGGGTGACATGTCACACACCTTAATTATTAAGGACATATTAAGGACACATGGTTTTGGAGGAAACGGAAGTTCCTGGAGGAATCCCTCTCAGACGTGGGAAGAACATGTACAGTAAACTGCGCACACACACACACACACAGTTCACATATTCATATCTTCATACAGACTCTCCATTCATTTCTATGGGCATAACCCTAATCCCAACTGTGACAACCTTAACCCCTACCCAACTTTAACCATAAGTAACCAAATAAAATACAAGACTTGGCATTTTTAGTTTTCTGATTGCAGTGACAAATTTTTATAAAATTGAGTTTCCCCTTGTTGGGTCCACAATGTAATATATACATAACCTACACACACACACACACACACACACACACACACACACAAAGCCAGGGGTAGGATTCGAACTATGGGAATCTAAGATTATAATGGGGCACAAACAATGTCTCTTCCTTGATTCATTAGCACAGACTTTGTAAGGATAGATCTCGTTGAGAGGAGGAAAACGTTTTCCCACCTTTAACAGATTAAATCTTCATTCTGTCCAGTGGCTGGCGATGGGATTTAAAAGAGAAAATGAGCAGGGAGGGGCTGTGTTTCGCTTGTGTGATTTGGAAAATGCCCACTGGGGGGACGCCATCGTCGAATGGCCCATGTGAAGGTCAGGCCGCCTCATGGCACGTTTCATGAGCTGTCCCAGTGTGGGAATCTCAAAAGGTAATCAGTCCCCCCCCTCACTGAGAACATGGCAGGTAATTTCATGGCCAAATCAGACAGCTGTCCAGCATTTACCTGACTGCGGATTTTGCTCCCTTGTCCACCCATGCAGCCACTTCTCTGTGGGTTTAGATTAGGTGCAATGATTAACCACAAGTAACATCTCCCTAAATGTTCTTAACGATGTCGAGAGTTTCTTTCTACCTTGGAAGCTCATCACTCAGTGTTGCATAACCTCCATAATGTGGCCATGCTTGCTATAAGTCCATCGGATTCTGTTACAGTCTCCTAGCTGAGCACTTGAGTAGTTGGAAGAGGATAGTGATTTGCATCCTGACTCCAAACCTGCCCTTAATCCACACCACTCAGAAAAAGATTTTCCTAGCTCCATCAACCTGCGTGGGCCTTTGGGATGAATTTTTGTTTTGGTATTGAAGTCTGATTGTTGGTCTTATATGAGACTCTTCCTCATGTGTTTACGCCTTCAGAGATTTTAATCTGTGTGGTTTTTCTTCTAGATTTATAATTTAATTTTTAATGGGTTCCCAGCCCCGTTAATCTCTGAGATGGGTGGTCTGTTAATCCATGGAAGATTCATTTATTCATTCCTTCATTCATTCATTCGGTTGCATTCTTTATATAGTTTAGTCAGTGTAGTTAAGAGCCCGTGAGTCTCTCCCTGCAGTGCTGAATGACACTCTTAGATCAGCAGAGAGGTCACAAAAACCAAGGTTTAGTCAGTGGAGTATTTGAGTTTGATATCCAAGTGGGCTTCAGTAATCTGGAGCCGGCATGGCTGCCATAACTCCCTGTATTTATCCCCAGTATGAACAGGGTTCCTATTCCTCTGCCAGGCTGCTTTTCACCCCATTTTCTCTCCAGGCCTGGAAGTAGTGACAGTGACACTGATGAGGGAGGTGGTAATATTCTGCAGGTTACCATTATGAGGATAATTCATGACATGTCAGAGAAAGACAGATCGCATAGAAGCTGGGAAGTTCTCTAAGAAATGATGTGCAGGTATGGCATGGGGAGGTGGCCAGGTGTGGCTCCGTAAAAGCAATCCGTCATCCAGGGGAAAAGCGGTAAGTGTGTTTTCAGTCCATTCAGCGAGCTTGGAGCATGACTACGACTGCCTGCGAGGTGAGAAAAACTGTAAACCCATCTTTGACAGCAAATCACCCACTGCTTAAAGATGCCTGTTAAAATTAAGCTGTTTTTCATTTCATTCATTTTTCAAGTGCCAGAACAGTGTGCCACCACTGAGCTGAAACCCCATTTTACTGGTTTCATTGTATAGGATGATGTTTTTCTTAATTCCACGAGCATGAGTTTTGTGCTAGAGCTCATGTGCAGTTTTCAAATGTAGCCTTATTGTGTCTTGTATAACTTTTGGTCATTGAGAATGAAGGGTTTTTTTTGTTAGTGTTCATTCATCGATCTAATCAAAATTGCCTTTAATTAAACTTCATATTTGGAGGACAGTCATCTTCTTGGACATGAAACGGAGAAGCTGTTTGGCCTTTTGAAGAGAGTGATTTAAAAAATCCTTATCAGCATCCTGACTTTCTTCTGTCTTTGGCTCAGTGTGTAGCCTCAAATAGAAGGCGCAGCACAGGGAAATAAATCACATTCACTCAGGAAAAGACCATACAGAGGAGTAGCATCTTCTGTTTCCTTTATATGTTGTTAAGCAGTGAAAGATGAACCATGAAGTCCCTCCTAAGGGTGACATCTATACACGCATATGAAAACAAATTGATATTAGGTACAAAACACAAATTCCTTTCCAGCTCAGAACTGAGCTTAATTTGGATGCACTCATCAAACAGGGCAGCAATTAGAGGCAGGCACAGAGGTGGTATCCTGTCACCATGCCCTTGGTTTGTGTGAAAACAGGACTCTCTTGGCTGTTTGCAGTGTCAGTCACCGCCGTCGACCTGTGAAGTTAACACCACTTTCATTTGTCGTTTTAATGTTCCTCTAGTTTCTAAGTTCGTTAACGCAGATGGATTCTGGCAGGAACAGCCTGACTGCTTTGTTGTGTAACCAGAAAAATTACACGTGCTTTATAGCAAAGGTGCAGTATCTGCAGTGACCATGTTCTGCAATTTACCAACATGGGTCTCGTGTTGTGTTTGGCTAACAGCTGATGCATCAGTACTGTTAAGTGATGCTGGCATTTAAACCGTAACAGGGGCGCTCTTAAATCCGAGTGGCATGATAAAGAATTCATAAGGATCACTCAGCATTTACCTGACTCATCAGCGTTGCCCTCCCTGCCCTTTTTCTGCTCCAATCACATTTGAATATTGTGCTCCAACGCCTACTGCAGCACTGAGATAGGTGCCAGGTGCACCCAGAGTGATAATCAACCCCATGTCCATCAGGATGTCTGGAGATCTGCAATTTGTGTTTGTTTCCTCTACGTTGCCTTCCCACCATGCTCTCCAGTTGAACAATGCAGGGGGAGAATCATCAGACTAGCATTTTCTGTGGGGTGTGGGTGGGAGTTTGCTTCTAAACATATGGAAATGCTGTGGAGAGAGGTTCTCCTAAGTACACTTCTTCAGTGGACTAAATCTGTTTGCAGCCGTGTCCGGCCGTGTAGGTGGATTACGTGGGGAAATGGTGAGCCATGTGCTTTGTTCCGGGTGAGAGGTTCTGCCTAGCAACTAAACAAAATTCAGAAGGAGAGAGACAGTAACAAGGTGCTTGTTTGAGAAACCAAACCGAGTATGTGGGCACAGGGATGTAAATATACAGGTTCCTTTAAAGTTGGCCTCCTGCTCTATGCTGTCAGCTTGGAATTGTGAGCTGCAAAGCGCTGGGTTTCCTTCCCTGACGTGCTTCAGCTCTGTGCATGCCATCATGAGGAAAGCTTAGTGTGGCCGGATGTCTGTGTCCCTTTCCCTCTCCCCAGCATGCCGTGCCAGGCGGTCAGTGGGTGCCCTGAGGACCTTGAGGACCTAGTTATCTGTCAAACCCATGCCAGAATCTCATTAAGTCGGACCTGCATCTGGTGGCTCTGTGGACGGAAGGTCCTTCTTTATTAAACAGGTGTGACTTTTTGAGGAATTCCTTGTGGATGGATGGTGACTGATTCCCCCAGATTTGTCCCATGCTTCCAGAAAGAACCACCCACCTGACACACTGCGTTCGCTTAATACAGCCCAGGTTTGATGTGTCCATTCTTCGCAGCTTGATATTCCCATTTGCAGTGTCATCTCTTTTCTGTGTAATTCATCAACAAGTAAAATAACCAATTACTTGTTGCTTGCAGTGACAGTTCTGCTTGAATATTCATGGAAATGGCAAAGTGTCTCACAGGGTCATTAGCCTTGTTTTTATTACTATAGTAGTGGAAAAAGGTTTAATTGTGATGAGAAGTGGACCAGGGATGAGACTGGTGCACCATAAAATGGTAAACTGAAGGGGTGAAAGTCTGTAATTAGTATAAATATATGCTAAACTAAATCCAAACTCTCTAGTACACATTAGCAAAGATTTCTTTATTTTTTCCATACATAAAATAAGTAAATTTTTTATTAATTTCAATTATAGGATTAGACTTACTGTAACTGAATGTCGCAGAGGTGTTGCTTTGAAAAGTTTTTTTCGTATTGCTTGATAAGGATAAGTTAGAAAGTTTACAGGACACATAGACAACCTGCTGAACTCATGGGAAATTCCTGTTTACTGTTTCTGGGGGGTGACACTTAGAGGACTGGGAAAAATCCATTTTCTGGTTCTGACTGGTTTAGGACAGCAGATCTCTGTTTCCCACAGTTCCAAATCTCCATGGCCATGGTGCTGAAATAAGCCTTCAACTGGGAACACACAGAATGGCTGATTCTGATCAGCTTCAGGGGATTTTGGTCCACTGACTATCATCACATTTTAGTTATAATGCACCAAACGCACACGAGTACCTACACCTGGTTGCCATGACTACAGCTACTTCATAGGCTATGGTAGTCAAACATTCTATTCCGTATATACTGGTAGCTTATCAGACTTGACAGGAAATTATTAATTTCATTAAGAGAGCACATATGAACCATTTCCTTGAGTAAGTCAGCCTGTTGTTAGACCCTTAGTTGCAATAAGAGGAATTCAGTCAGTTCAGTCCTGCAGCAATAAGGCTTGGCTTGACTATAAGGTACTTGGTGTAAGTGTTCAGATCAATGGTGTGTGCATCGTTCCAGTCAGGGTTTGTATAGTATTGTATTTGGTTTAAACGGCTTTTGGGGTTTAGTCTGGTAAGGTTGCTTTGGGTAGTTGTTATGGGCCTGTTCACCTTGATGTTTTCCAGATGCTCGATGCGGCTTCAGACCTTTGCTGGGAATCATCACTTTGCTGAATTTTCTGCCATTTGACCACAAAAGCGCTTTCCTCAACTTAGCAAGATCGACCTCTGCTGCGTGCCAAGGTTCAAATGGACACACCACTTCCTTTAGAGCTCCTTCCTCATAAAGATACACAGAATCCTTGACATTATTGACTGGTGTACTTTTACATCTGCTGACCTGAGGCCATTAAAAGTGGCTGGTGGCCACGTAGGGGCTTTTCTGAGCAGCATCTTCCTTGTTGGAGTACTTTGGGGGGGGGTTTGTAGGACGGTCTTCTCAGGGTAGCTTGCATGTTGATTACCGTGGCAACAGTGCACTTTGGGATATATGAATATGTTTGAATTTTATTTTTTCCTTTATCCCCCACCCTATGCATTTTATCACTGTCTCTAACTTCCCAAGGAAAGCTCCTTATCTGTCCTCCTTACCTTTCCTTCAGATTCACTGCCTGACCCAATGATCCCTAAACAGACTGAGGATCTTATCCCGAGAACATGACAGACGTTTAATCGGTTTCTGAATATAGACCAATGGCAAAATCATTTTATCCATGCTAGAGTGATTTATTTTCACCTGAGCCAACTTGGAACTGGAGAGGGGGTTTTCATGGACCAACTGGAGCTCCTGTATTGAACCAAGTCCCACAGGGCTATGATGGGATCCCTCAGCCTCTGCGGGTGCCGACTTTTATCTTGGCAAGGAGAGGCTGTCTGGGTTGTATTCCCAGGTACCCAGGAACCTTGGCAAATAATCTGTAAGGTCTTGTGTTCTCCGGGAGCAGGTCCATTGGTACCACAGGCCCAGAGATGGGGAAAAGATTCATGGGCCACCGGGTAGAAGATGATTTCGAAGACCAATTTGAACTCCATTTTCTCTTCACCATGCCTGTGAGCCTCCCAATTGCCTCTCTGTCTGTGTGTTGGAGGACCTCCCTCCCATCGGATGCCACAGGGAGATTGCGTATGCCTCTCAGAAAGCACACCATTACCCCCTCTTTGAATCTTTGTCAAACGCAGAAGAACAGTCCCTCACCGCCCGCTATTGTTTTAAGTCACGAATTGCAGCGGTGGCATCTTTCTAAGGGAGGGAACGGACACCCTCGAGAAGACAGATCCCCAAGACGTTGGGCTCCATGCAGAATGACATAAAGAAACAAAAGGGAAAGGATCCTCTTTCTTGCTGCTGTCAGGAGTCTTGTGCAGAGATTTTGAAATTCTGGATCTTTGAAATCTCATTTAGAGAAGCTCACTGGAAAGCCAGTATTCGCCTGGGCAGAGGATGGCTCGCACAAAGCCAGGGATTAATGTGGACCCCGCTGTTTCGAAGGGCCAGAAGTAAAGTGGAAATTGCGGTTGGGTTTGGCTATTACCTACTGCCTCCACTACCTGTCCTAGTCACTCTCATTGATAAAATATAGCCTCTTCAAGATAACCTGCTATGGTCTGGTTGATCATGTTCATCTCCAGCTGTCCCACTCTATACGTGTTATGTGTTTTTACTTTAGAACTTGAAAGAAAGGCTGTGGTCCTAGAGGAAACAGGATGCTCCGGCAATCATCCTGAATAAGAGCACATGTGCCCCGAGCCACAAATGCACCCACATATTGTGGTCATCTGTGAATGCTTAAATGAATCCCTTCCTCTTTGGGTCTCAGTCTTGGCAGCAGGGCGAAATAATTAGCAGCCCAGAATGGATGGTTCCGGTAAGCCTCACTCTGTTTGTCTAACCTGCCGTAGTCAGTCAGGTAATGTGGGGCCACCGACGGCCCGTGTGCTTAAATGGATTTGTTACAAATGACACCTGTCACCCTCCCATTTGTCAGCAATGGGTGCCGGCGGTAGAGCAGTACAGAAGAAGGCTCTTGCCTCTTGTGTCACGCGGTGTCTAGTGGGAAGGGAGATTATTGTGTGGGTTTAAGTTTATATTTACACCTCTGTGTTCGATTATCACTCATCCAATAAGACACTTGTTCACTGGTCTGTTACTGGAGCAGCTTGGGTTAATTATCGCTCAAGGGTACAACAGCAGGTGCCTCGCTGGGAATTGAGCAAGCTATCTTCAGGTCAAGTCCTTTGGCGTTGTGCTTCCCGCAGCCCTAATTTCTCTGCTTGGTGGATGATGCTCATTGTTTTGCTCAATGCTCATTGCATTCCATGATGTCAAGACCCCAATAGGGCACAGGAAGCTGACCTATTCTCCAGGGGCAGGTTTGTTGTTTCTGGGGCACTTTGCCCCCCTAATGTAGTGACTGTTTGTGACCCCCAAACCTCAGAGGCCCTATGCAAATGCCTGATCTGAGTGCCCATCAACACTGCCGTTGCTTGCTATTCCCTTACATGTGAGCATTTCTTCAGCTTCTGTTAGAAACACGTGCCTGTCCTGCTAATGGAGGAAGAATCAATGTAGATACAGGGTGTAGCATGCATTTATGTTAAATTTAAAGCTTTCATATTGCAATATGCTGGGAGAGCCCTGCACTGTGAACAGTTTATGCTGTCATTTGTTTTTGTCATTAGTTTCCCTAAAGTGAGTGGAACTCTGCATGACATGTGATCTCCAGAGACTCTGATTTTCCTGCTCTTTGAGTTTTTAGAGAGGACCCTGGGTGTATGTTTTAGCATTCGTCGGTAAGTTTCCTTTGGGGCGGACTGTATGCCTTTGCCTGTCAACAGCCTACACATCTTAGGCGTCAAAAAGCCTCCATGTGAATTTGTCTTGCAGAAACCCGACAGACCCGACCCAATGAGAATTCAGAGTGACAGGTCTTTAAAAAAAAACTACATTCTTGAGCACGTCTAATAAAATGGAAAGGGCTCAAAAATGATCTTGGCAGCTAAAGGACATCGGCTGCATCCCCTGTGCTTTGCTCAAAAGCCACGATAGCAGACACGCAAAGCATGCTGGGATAATATACTATAGAATTGCGGTCTGACCTTAATTACTGGAGGACGTTGTGCTTATTAAAATAAGAGAGACCTGGAGGAAGGCAGAATAATAGATTCGTATTAATTAACATTTGGAACACTCAATTTAAAAAGTAACTAATTTATAAGGACTACTTAACAGCAAAAGAAAGTATGTGTTTAAGAGTTTTATCTGAACACGTTATATAAGTAAATCAGGCAAAAACACTTGCGAGTTAGTAAGTGGTTGGTTAAGTGGATATTTTTAAGTAGCTAAAAGGAGTGGCAGTAAATGCCGTCACACGGGGCACTTAATTATGTCTTGTACTTTTCGGCACTTTTAATAGTTGCATGCAAGATGTGGTAGGCCTATATAATATAAATATACCGTTGGCGTAGGTGATAATGGGTCGTAATGGAACGTAAACTAAAGGGTTTGGGTCCAGTGCAATCAGTCCGTGTGGTCCTTTCAAGTCAAATGTAAGCACACGTTTATGAAACCAGATCCACTATAAATTTTAAAACTCAAATGAACTGACAGCTGAGCATTATTAGTTATTCAGCAGTAGCCGGAGGTTCCTGGCTCACGAAAAGCTGGCGGCGGCTTCCCGGGGCTTTTTTATCCCCATGATTCCAAGCTCCGCTGCATTTTTAGCGCTCAGACACCATACGTGTGCTACCTTATATTTGTCACCGGGTTTTCACGTCAGTCTCGCCACATGCTTAACATGAAAACGGCACATCAGGCGGTTCTTCACCGCTTTGCGGGAAGCCAAGACATTGCGCCTGTAGTCAAAATAATGAAGGCAACACTAATCAGTACTGTGAGGTATTGATTTGCATTAAGTGAATTACCAGATTTCTACAGGGCGCGGAAATGTCAATGCAGACTTCCAACGTTTTAAAGTTAAAAATGGTAGATGTCAGCCCCAGATTGTACAGATGTCCCGCAGTTCTCAATCGAATGCAAAACGCTCCTTAAAAGTAAATGAGAGATTTAAGTGAAGTCTGATTTCTATTCCAGTACCACACCCACCCTCCCCGAATGATGGAAAATTGTGATTCAGAGGAAAGGGCAGATTGATGAAATACGCGCTGCTGTGCCAAAGGTGTGTGAGAAGGAGTCCGGCCACTGAGAGGGCAGCCGGTCCGGAGGGGGACAGGCAGCGACCGTCTCTTACCGCGCATCCCCGGTACTGATCCCGGTGTCGGTGACGATCGCAATGACTCTCCCAACCTCTCTAATTTCGGCGGCGGCGAACAGCATCTGTCCTCGCTTTTGAGGCGAAGCGCGTTAACAGCAGTCTGCCTTCCCATCTGTATTTATTATCATATTTCTTTTGTCGTTTTTTTTTGTTTTTGCTCGTTTTTTTTCGGGTCGATCCCGTGGTTTTTCCTTGATCATCCCAGCGAGACAGCCGGTTTTTCCTGCGTGGTTAAAAGCTGAGCCCCTGGTGATCATGACCACGGCAAAACAGCAAAACGCGCCGGCGAAAGCAGCTCAACAGCAGGATCAGGTACTTCCTGGCTTTTTTAAAATCCGTATGCTATTTGTTATTTCTATTGATGGTGTTGGTAATATTTGCTTCCAGTTAACTCGCGTTATTCCGCCATGTATTTTATGAAAGAAAAATATTTCTCTTTAAAAAAGAATTGGATTTGGTTAGATGGGTAGTAATTTTGTATTTTTTTGTGGCGATCAGAGACCTTGAAATTAGAGACCTTCTCGTCGGTCTCTTATTTCAAGGTAACTGCGCTGCGCCGCGTAGCTTAGAACACATGCGGTCCTCTCATTCCCCACAATAGATACACCTTAATACGAAATAAATGTTAGGATTCAGTCTGATAACTTTATAAAAAGCATGTTTCAAGTGATTTAGACTATTCATTGAGTTGCTTTTAGTGGGATACTGTGCCTAAGACTCATCTCTTACTACAGGACGTGATGCAATTCATCATAGATAAAGTCCTTAGTCTTAATACGTAAAAACAGAATATATAGGCCTAACGCTGAAATCATGTTATAGAAAAGGGGGGATGTAAAGTTAATGAGACGTACACTTACATTGTACTGTTGATTCATTTTGGTTGTGCCCAGCAGCAAAGCAATATTTCAAAAATTGGCTATTTTCCACCTTTCACCTGCTTATCCCAACTTCTGAATGTATTATAAATTTCAGAGTGTTTTCTTTATGGTCTTTGTGTGAATATGAAAGATTAAAGCTTCTCTGTGAGTAAAGTGTTACAATCAGACATACGCACATCCCGAGATGTGCGATACACAGATTACTTCACTATTTACTGACAGAAACGTGTGATATCCTATTTAAAGCAATTACCATATATGATGTGTGAAGAATTTCCTCCAGTTTCGGATGTATTTTTTTTCCCCATAATTTCAGCCTTTCCATTTTTTTTGACTGCTGTTAACGATCTGTTGCAATACAGGAGAAAATACATCATCCATCCATCCATTTTCTGTAACTGCTTGTCATATTCAGGGTTGTGGAGGGTGCAGAGCCTATCCCGGAGGCTACAGGTGCAAGGCAGGGAACTACTTGGGACAGGGTGCTAACCCATCTCAGGGCACACTCACACACCATTCACTCGCACACCATTCACTCACACATGCACAGCATGGACAATTTGGTAACTCCAGTTAGCCTCAGCATGTTTTCGGTCTGTGGGGGGAAACCGGAGTACCTGGAGGAAACCCCACGATGACACGGGGAGAGCATGCAAACTCCACACACATGGAGCCATGGCAGACACTAAAACTCTCCTCTCAGAGGTGTGAGGCAGCAGTGCGAACCACTCTGTCACCATGCCATCCATGAAAATACTTCACTAATGTGAAATTAGCCAGCTCAAAATTTGTTTCTGTTTTTAACAAGACCATTTGACCTGCATTTTAACCAAGAAGTGAGATTAAATGGCTATAAAATTAAACTCTTGTAAAAGTAACAGAAATGAGTTTCTAGCTTTTAATTCTGCTGTAAAATGCTTTTAGAGTGACTTAAACTCAGTAGTTAATTGAGTAGGTACATTTAATGAACTAAAGACCCTAAGAACAGTTTTGTTGTACAGGACACCAGCAGTTTTGTTGTACAAGGGGGCCCAGACAATGTAATGAAAAAATAAGTTATGTACATGGCCGGCTCTAGCTATAAGCAGAATAGGTAATTACCTAGGGTCCCCAAACTACCTGCACCGTGGAGGAAGTGAAATGATTATTCGTTTTTTTTTGGTACAGGGGGCCTCCCAAATAGAGGTTTGCCCAGGGCCTCTGTAAAGGTAGATCTGGACCTGTTCATGAAGAATGTCTTTCACAGGCTCAAATCCTCTGTTGACCATTGATGGCTTGGCAAACACATTAGATTCCACATGCCATCTTGCTTATTTAGGAGACACCCATAACGTGTGTGTCCTTTTTCTGTCCGTTTTTTATGCCACTATAAAATTGTGAAAGTCCCAGTCACATTCACACAGGAAAATGGGAAATGTCAGCCTTGTCATATGCTAATTTTAGAAACACCGGTTGCAGTGCATGGTGAAGTTGTAATAGCCTCGCTGAGAATTCCCACCCTCACACCACGGCGCCTCCTTCCTGCCAGGAGGGCACCTCAAGTGCAGCCCAAATCGAGGCTAATTGAATTAGCTGTCTGAGAACTCTGACGACTGTCTCTGGTAGACGTGTGCATGAGGTCATGCCAGCATGTTGGAGGAAGTGCCACTGTTCTCTGACCTCTGTTCCTGATTCTCATGTGGAGTGTGGTCCAATCCCGGGACACCTTTGTCCACTGGGTCTGGCATGAGGCCCGACTTTGTGGGACTGGTCCTCTGCTGGTGGACAAAACAGTTTTGCATAAATACCGAACAGATGGGACAAGCCAGTGCCAAAACTAAGGCACTTAATCCGGCCCAAGAATTAAACTTTCAGATTTGTGCTTCTTGTAATATAAAAGGGATTAAACTACTGAGCCTCCACGTTCCACAGCCAAAACTTTACAATGGGCTGTTAACTTTATGTCCCCACAAATCGTTTGTAAGATGGGTACCCTGAGACCCAATGCTTGGGAGTGGTGTACCTGACACTCTGCGGCTGTCAGTCAGTGGGTCCTCTCGGAATTCCTCCTGCTGACCTCAGCTCACTGCTCTGCGCTAAGGCTGCCTTCATATCTAGGATGCTCAATCGTTTCAGGACTTTCTCAGCTGCCTGTTTCTTTTATTACTGTGTTTGTTCACTTTCTACCAGTTCAGCACTGCATTTCTGTGGTGCTGTCGATAAGGACCCTGGACTTAAAAAAACAAAATTCTTGATGATTCCCAAAAGTTCTACCTTGGAACCAGAATGAATATTTTCTGGGCGCTACCACCAATAAAACAAACACAGGAGATGAATTTCACAGAGAGCCTCATTGGCGTTCTGAGAGCTGTTGCCATATGTCTATTTTAAGTGTAATTATGAGCAATTGAACAGTGATGTTGGCTCTGAGATTGTGATGAGCTGGTATTTTCACTAGGAATGTAATATGCATTATGCATTTTCGCCCCCAAAAATCTGACACAAATGTATTCTCAGCTACTACTTCAATATAGCTCTTGGCATTGAATTTGAATTGTAATACAGTTATAAATATTTAACGCGAGAAACTTGCTCTGTTACAAAACGTCATAGCTCATCATGTTGCTGGCAATTGATTAGTTGTGATTTATGCCTTATTTGTAGACCAGGAATCCAAAACTTTCATCAAAAAATACCTTTCGCCCATCATTTTGCAACCATCCAACCAGATATAAGTATAATGACTAGCTTACATAAAACACTCTCCTGTATCAAGTAACACTGCAGTTGATTATTACAGTTCTAACACACAAGCAAAACCACACACACATTATGTGTCAAATAAGGTAATTGTTCAAAAGCTAGAGTGCATGTTGCAGGCATGGAGAGGATACGGTTTTCAAACAAGCTGCGCGAACAGTGCCCAATGAGCAGAATGTTCTGGTTCATTCTGGATGTTTCCGTCAAAGACAGCTAGCACCGTCCTTTTGTAATATCGGTCCTGTAGATTGATAGTTGTTTTTGTCTGCACTAACTGCTGCTTGCAGCAACGATATTTATGGAGTTCTAATTCTGGAAATGTCAATGACTATGAAAGGATCTGCTCTTCGGATGGTTCTTGGGGTCCTATATATTTATTTTATGCCGTGATACTGAGCCATTGACTAAGCGCAGTTATGTAAAGTAAATTCAGAGCTAATTTGTGAGAGCAGTTTGTTTGCCTACAGACAATAAATAGTGGCTGTAAATTGGACTGGTGGGAGACCTTTCACTGTGTTATTTCGTAGCCAATCGGGAGTGAAATGTATTTGATATACTGCTACCTTTAACTAAATGCCATGGAGCACTTTGGAAATAATTGAGAGGAAAACGTCCGATTTACTCCACTGGTGCCATAATTAGGCTAATAGTTTTGAATGGTGAGATTTGTTGCAAGCACAATTACGGCTCGATTAGCTCTATCAGTCACTCCACGTTTGTGTTTAGGCGTTGTTTGTAGGCCTGCACTTTGGCTAAGAGACTCATCAGGCATGGGTATGGTCTAGTGGTGGGATGGCCCGGCAACAATGTGTGGCCCAGGAGGGTCCAGACCAAAAGAGGGGTCTTTCGGCTCTGGAGCCCCGCATTTGTCCCAAAGCAGCCTCCCTGCTCTCCGGATGACCTGACTGACCTACTGCAATTAACACCGGAGGCCTGTTGGATTTGACCATATGGAGAGACATGTGAGAGACATGTTCCAGCTTCTCTCCTGTTGGCGGTTCAGGTTACACGCCATGTTTACAGTACCCTCAAGCTGTAATTAGGGTATAAAAAAAACATACAAAGATACATCTTAAAACCTTACTACTTTTAAAAAAGTAATTTTGAAATAGCACCTAATGTTCTAACTGGTATTATTAAATGAATATGTCTTGTGTCTTCCTGCTTGTTTAGATCTTTTTCTGACTCACAGTCCTTCTGGGCAGTAGAGGTGTGCGGAGTAGTACTTCTCAGATGAGATCCCAAACATCGGAGTGTGTGTTCACACCACCCTGCTGAGATGAGAGGCGAAACCGCAAAGGCTTTGGTATATGATGTCTGTCAACAGTCACTACTGTGACACTAATATGCTCCTAGTACCGTGACATTTATTTGCGTTATTCCGTTTAGATACAGCTGGAATTTTATTGCGTTGTCACTCGTAAACTGAGATGTAAATTCCTGTCGGAGGACAAATTTAGTCTATGTGGCACGTACACTTTTATGTGAGTTTATAAATAATGGTAATGCTTGGGCCCTGACTCATTCCAATTCTCATCGTGGAGGCTGTAACCCCGGGGAAGGTAGAGAGTTTCCAAGGAGGTCCTACCTGCCAGAGGTAAGATTTATGCACCGTGAAACCTGTGTGGGGTGCGTGCTCACTGTATATGCTGACAGTCGCTGCTCTCAGCTCAGGTGTCGGCCTTTCAACGAACAACGGTTTTAACGAGCCAAGTTGACGGACGGAGCGGCTTGGGAAAGATGGCGCCCCCATCAGTCAGCTTTCTCCCTTCTGAAGCTCTCCTTACACTTTCATTCCATTGTTGGGTGCGTGGCCAGGAGAGAGGGATGAAGCAGGAGTCTTGTTACCGTTTTTTTGTGTCTGAAGTCATTTTCTGTAGAGTAGCCAACTTTTCCCCGGTATGGAGCTTCTTTGCAACATCAAGGGCACTGTGGGCTGTAGGCCATCGTGTCCTGCTCCTTCTGCCATTGTAGTCAGTTTATATCTCTCCATCTTCTGATTTATGCTTGAGAAAATCTGCTTTAACAAAGTAAAACAAAATGTTTTTAATGTACTGTCTACCCTTGCTCTTTGACTCACCACCCATTTATCCTACAGCGCTCCTGGCGTGCTAATAGACTAGCATACAAGAATGTATTTCTTAAGGTTAAGATTATTGCCCTGTATTACAGTTATGCTTGCTCCAGGGAAGATAAGGCCTCGCTTGTCCCCTCGAGATGGTATTGGAAAGTGTCCAAAAGCCACAGAGGTTTTCTTTTTATTTTTTAAAAGGGAACTAGCTTCTTTACCAGTTAGAGTGACCGTCTTTGAATGAGGATTACAGCCTGAGGCTGGCTTTGATAGTCGCCTTAAAGAACAGCAGTTATACTTGAATTTAAAACCTGATTAAAAACAGAATGTGGTGGGGAGGTCGCAGTGTGGACAGATCACCTCGACGGTGAAATCTTTGTTTTTAAAGGGAAGCTCTAGAAATGAGGAATGGAATTGTTTTGGTGTTCGGTGTTACTGCAGATGAGCATTAAACAGTACCAGAGTGTCAGTCTGTCTCTTCAGATATTCTTCTTATAGATAGTCTTTTTGTAGCATAGTTTTTGTGCATAGTAGTGATGGATGCAGTCTGACGTGGCCCGGTCGTATGCAAGGGTCCATCCGAAGGCTGTCTGACTTTTATCTTTATGCTTGGCGGGAGACCAGCATGTCCCCTCCACTTCCAGGACCCAGAAGCAACAAAATCATCAGCTGATGACGCTCACCTCTTATTCAGCTGTGATTACAGGCGTGTGCTCCAAGGAGACCTGCGTGTCAGTGGGGATGAGCTGGAGAGGAAAACGGCTAGTCGGCGGCATCACGTTAATAAAATTCTGTCCACGAAAAGCAGACTATGTGGGTGAATGCATTACAGCTAAAGCGTGAACCTGTACCTCTGCTTGTTTACAACTGAGCTTTGTTGTGTGAGGCTGTTCGGTGAGGATTGTACCAGTGGAGAGCTTTCTCACATGGTTCCCTGTCACTCTTTGGAAGTTGCCCTTAGAAGGAGCATTGGGGTCAGGCTTTTACAACTGTTTGCTGCCCTTTCTCTTAACTATTAACTCCACTGTCACATTTATGTGCTTGGTGGAACTCTGTACACCGTAAGGCTTGAGGTTGCGGGTAGGGAAATGCTCTCTTTGTTCCTGACTTATCAGGTGATGTACCTCCCTGCAAATGTCTTTTATTTACAGAATTTATCTCTAGAGAGATGAGACACCATGGCAATGTTTTTATTTCTCATGATATTCTGATGGCAGCTAATTTATGCAAGCAGTACACAGTACGATCCCTGCCTCTGAGCTGTGTAAAATAGATTTATCACATACATATGCATGAGAACTACTTTTTTGTGTTCAGGTAGTATATTTCAGTTATATAATGTAGCTGTTTCATAGCTGTATCTACAGAATGTCTATTATTAAGGTGTGAACCCGCATGTTCACTTTTGAGGTTTTTACTTTGGGGTGACATGTTTGAGGACACTCTTGATTTCATGTGAGGTCCTTGACTCACCTTCCGTGTTTTGGAGGTGGGCTTGGGCAGAGTGCCAGTCTTCTTTTTTCCACACGCTGGCACCGAAACTAGCATCCCTACCATCCCCTGGCATGCCATTATTACAGACTTGTCTGACAGCTAAATGTGGGCCGTTTTAAAAGTTTGGCATTCAGTGAGGCGGATTTGAAACCCGCCTCCCTTCGGGAGATGCGAAAAGCACCGGGAGTGGCATCTGCCCACCAGCTCCAGCTCTGTCGATGGCAGAAATGGGCACAACTTCAGAAAATGCATCCAAAAATTCAAGAGCACAAGCCTCAAGCCGACTTGGGTTATCTTCTGTTACCTACAAAGTACATGCACAGAC